>LR738713.1:828187936-828225786 GCA_902687465.1 Secale cereale
CCCCCCCCCCCCCCGGCTGTACTTTGGCTACCGGGAAGCTTCTGGAACGCTGATTTTTTATATAATTTTTCTGGGATTTTTTGGGCAGTTCTCGTAACGTGAAAACCTGAAATACAAAAACAGCAGAGAACAGAAACTGGCACTGGGGTGCACTGAGTTAATAGGTTAGTCCAAATATGATCAAAAGTGTATGGAAGTATATAAATATCATAGCAATATCACCCAAAAGAGGCATGGAGCAAGCAGAAATTATAGATACGTTTTGGACGTATCACCTGAGACCCCGCAAGGAAGAAGAACGGATCCATGAAGAAGACGAAGAAGAAGCCTTGAAGAAGAACCACGGGTGGACGAACGAATCCTCACGAACGCAACGGAACAAGCACTAACGAGAAGAATCAAGCAATACGGTAAACACACATCACAAGAACATGACAATATGCTCAAACAAGTATGATGCAACACAAGTCTACATATGATGCACAGAAAGTCTATACAGGAAGCAAAACATGGCAAGGTAGGAAGCACAGCAAAACAACACAAGTTTATATATGAGGCAATACATGGCAAGGTATGATGCATGACAAGTCTATACAGGAAGCAAAACATGGCAAGGTAGGAAGCACAGAAAAACAACACAAGTTTATATATGATGCAATACATGGCAAGGTATGATGCATGACAGGTCTATACAGGAAGCAAAACAGGGCAAGGTAGGAAGCACCAAAAAACAACACAAGTTTATATGATGCAATACATGGCAAGGTATGATGCATGACATGTCTATACAGGAAGCAATACATGGCAAGGTAGGAAGCACAGAAAAACAACACAAGAACATGACAATATGCTCAAGCAAATAGCAAGACAAGTCTATATATGATGCAAAACATGGCAAGGCAGGAAGCACTCAAAAACAACACAAGTCAACAAGTTTAAATGAGGCCGGAAACTACATATTACAAATCCGGTAAGCCCTCATGTGCATAACTTGAAATTAGTCCAGATCTGAACAAACCTTATTTTCAAGTTGTTAAACAGCAAGTTAACATGCACCATCATGATCTACACAAAATTCTAATCAAGTTTCATATAAAGTTTGATTAATTCGGAGCTACGGCCTAGAAGATATGAGCAAAACAAGACAAGAAAAGGCAACGGTGCAAGATGCACCCAAACATCAAGCAAACATACTCCAAACATGTAGACAATATGATATTAAGATTCTACATGCAAAATCACACAAGTTTCATATAAGGCACACCCAAAACGGAGCAACGGGCTAAAAGATACACATGAAACTAGATATAACAACAAGCTGAAGTTAACAGCCACATAGCAACTTTGGAGCAAGAAATATATACTCTACAGCACTCAAACATGGTGACAAGAAGCATGGCCATGAAGTAGACATCTCCTACAGCAAACAACTCCATTGGAGCATCTCCCTAGGAGGCATGGATCAATAGCAACAAGCTACAACATTTTGATCATGACAATAAAAACCTGACAGTAAATATTTTATAGCAATTTGGGAGCAAGAATTAAATAAGCTACAGCAAGTCAAATGAGCAAGTGAAGGCATGAATGGATAGACAACAACATATAAAACAAGGAATGATCAATGGCCACCCCAAAACTAATATGGATTTACCTAGGGCGTCAAGCAAACATAGCATCAGGATATGACAGATTCCAGACTTAGTGAAATTTCACTAAGTGTTAAAACAGGAACGTTATCATGGCATGTTTGCGAGCATGTTTAAGTCAACACAAGGCATATCATGGCAAAAGGTTTGCACCACAGCAAAGAACACATCATGGAGAATCTAAAACATCTAGGCATGTGACAAGGGGACAAACACAACAATAGCAACGAGCTCCTCAACTAGGCATCTCGTAACAAGTTACAAAACCTAACAGCCACATGCACTTTTGCAACAGAGATAAACATGGCAATATGAAATCTAACATGCATGCTATAGCAACCAACATGTAGAGCATCTCATGATGAACATTTTGACATATCATTTGCATCATTTGGATAAACATGCACCAAGTTATCATCTCTCAAACATAGCAACAAAATAACAAGTAGCTGCAGTTTATAACAAGTAGCACTCTTGCAACAGGGATTAGAGCATCTAGATGAACTCAAATGAGCATGGCACAATGGAACAAAGTGTAGAGCATATCACCACGATCATTTTGACATATCATTCACTCAATTTGGATCACCACACAAAAAGTTATCACCATGCAAACATAGCAACATTATAATGCAAATCTGAGGACTTAGCAGAAAAATGACTTAGGGAAAAAAATAGAAGCGAGCGGGTTTTTGCTATATTACGCACAGGGTGCGAGATAGGGGGTTCTCACTTAGCTGGGCCTGGCCCAGTAGGCAGGAGGAGGAGACCGGCTTGGAGATGGGCCTTGGGCGCTGCAGGGCCCAAGGGGGGAGGCAAGAGGAAACTGGCCGGTGGGAGAGGCGCGGCCCACGTGGCCCATCGGTGGGGCGACGGGCGCCTCGTCCTCCTCCCGACAAGGACGAGAGGCGTCGGCTATGGAACGGCGGCGGCCTTGCGGCCTCCGGCGAGGTGGGCCACAGCGGGGACCCACCAGATCCGGGCGCGGAACGCCGAGGGCACCGGATCCCGGCGGCGGAAGTGGACGGCGGGGCGGAGAATGGCGAGGACGGCGTCAACAGGCGGCCATGGCAGCTGGGGCTCGCGGCTCAAAACGCGGGACGACGGTGCAGGTGAGGCGCCCGGCGAACGACACAGACGAGGCGCTGGCGTCGCGGGGAGCTGAGGCTCGCGGGGAGCAACTCCTTCGGCGAGCTCCGGAGGTGCGGTTGTGGCGGTGACGAGCTCCTCCGGCGAGGTCCGGTCGCTGGAGGCGGGCGACGACAAGCGACGGTCGGGGCGGAGCACGGGGCGCTGGGCGGCGGCTCGGGCCCGGCGCGGCCCGAGGACGGGCTGGAGATGGGCTCGCGGGCCCGGCGCGCGGGGCGGCTGGCCAGTGGGGAGATGCCACATGGCAGCTGGAGGTGACGTGGCGTGCTCCTATTGGGCGGAGTGAGGTGGAGGCTGGACATGTCCGGCGCGGGTGGACATGTCCGGCGGCGCGAGGGAAGAGGCTAGGGTTGGATCTGCGCGAAAAATGGAGGGGAGGCACATATTTATAGCTAGAGGGAGCTAAGAGTGTCCAAATGAGGAGCCGTTCGCGGCCACGCGATCGTGATCGAACGGCCAAGAGCATGGAGGGGTTAGAATGGGCTAGGTGGGCTGTGTAGGAGGGGTTGTGGGGAGAGTAGAGAGGAGGCCCGTGGGGGTTTTCGGAGACCGAAAACGTCCGACGAATTAACCGGCGACTAGTGCCGCTATATATATCCGTTGGGCTATAAAACGAGCTCCGAATGCGATGAAATCACAAAATAAATATTCGGAGGCACCGCGGGCGCGTGCAAGTGTGTCTGGGCTCAGAACGGACAACGGAGAGGACGAGGGGACTCGGACGGATGCAAGTTTTGAAAACATGCTGATGCAACACACATGATGACATGGCAAGATGCAACACGCAAGCAGATGACATGGCACTGACAACGAATAATTGGCTGACACCTGGCGCACCAGTCTCGGGGTGTCACAACACTCCCCTACTAACAAGAGATCTCGTCCCGAGATCTTAGGAACGAGACGGAAGAGAAAAAGGAAGAACAAAGTTCTTTGAGGACAAAAGAGTGAAAGAAAAGAACTTTGAGAGGATGAACAACTTGGAAGAAAGAACACCACGGAGATGAACGAAGCTGCAAAGACTTCTTTAAGCAAGAGGAACAAGGAATACGACGAGAATCAAGGAGGTTGAAAGGCACCAGACAAGAGCTGAAGGAACGAGAATGAATTCGAAACCACTCCGGTTAAAAGAGATAGAAAGGAATTTGAACAAAGTAATCCGGGCAGCACTCCGGCTGAAACTGAAAGAAATAGCACACCGGTTGAACATGAATGGAATAGGACAAGAACCTGAGAAGATGGAACAAAGCATGACGAAATGAACAAGACAATGCCTCCGGAAGAATTGAAAAAATGGAATGAAAGAGCCGAGAAGAAGATGAGAAATTTCACCACGAAAGAATTTGAAAGATAATCGTCAAGAGAAAGGCTTGAACGGACTTGTTGAGAAAATCAACAACAAAAGAATAAGCTTGTTCTGGACTTATGTAAATCGTCTCAAAACTTGAGGTGAAAAAACGCTGCAACGAAAAAATGGATTAGCTGAGAATAAGAAATGCAAAACTCCACTTCAAAGGAATAAGGAGAATTATTTGCATTCTGAGACACAAAAGAATAAGAATGCTTGAGCTGCTCCAGAAGAATTATGATGAATATTGAAGAATGAATTAAATGATGAAGAACCAACATGAAGAACTCCGGTAACGAAAAGGATGATGATGACGGATGAAAAGAATAAGAATAAGCCTTGTGATGATTAGGCGGGGTGCTGACGAGAAAAGCCAAGAAACTATGAACTCCGGGGAAGAAAAGATTAAAGCACTTGGAACTAGAATTTATTCATCAAGAATAACTCCGAAGGAAGGGATTAAATCGAATTCACAAAGAAGAATAAGAATTATGTTATGCTTATCCTCCATCAATTAAATTGATGTGAAGCAATGGATTCGCATACTACTTATCCTCGTTGCAAAAGATTAACGAGGAATATATCGCGAACTTGCGAAAAAATCCTTCATGAAACACCGGTAGGATTGGAATGAATGAATGAATTGATATGATAGCATCGGAAAAGAACTGTTGAGCGAATCACCGTAAAGAATTAAAGCCGAGTGAAGGAAAGGAACGAACCACCAAGAAGAATTAAAATCGAGTGGTGAAAGAGAATAAACCACCGTGAAGAATTGAAATTGAGTGAATACCACAGAATGGATCGCCGGGAAGAATAAAGCACTTCGGGAATTTAGATACAAGAGAACAAAGAGATCGTGAACTGATTAAAGAATTCTTGAACAAAGCACCGAAAGAATGTGAGACGAACGAAGAGGCATCAATGAAGAATATTTGGAGGACGAAGTTGAAAACTAAGAACGAAAAAATCTTCTGAAATGATGGTCTTCGGAGGAACACAATGAAAAGAATTAATGAAATACTCCGGATGAACGAAATGAGGAAAAGGTTGACCCACTGATGAAAGAATTAGAACGATCTTGAATAAGGCATATGACTGATGGAATCCATACTTACGTCACACTTGAAAAGAATTTTGGAACACTCCAGAAAATATAAGAAGAGTCAGGTAAGATCCTGGTAAAAGACTTGTGGGTTAGGGCCCACCGAAGAGAAAACACCGTTGGAAAAGGATCGAAAAGAGATAATGTACCGGAACGATTAAAAGACTCGAATGAGGTGAGAACCTTGAATTAATTAGAACACAGACAAATCTGCTGAGATGTCTTCATAACTCCGGATAATCAATGGCGAGAGGTAAACGAGCACGGGGAAAAACACTTGAACCGATGAAAGAATAAGAACAACACCGATAACAAATCGAATTGGAACCACCGGAAAGAAAAGAGATGAAGAATCACGAACGAGAGGAGAATTCACCAGTTGAAATAACTGAGGAAAGAATGCAAAGGATTCAACCGAGTAGGATGGATACTCGATTAAGGACTCCGGTCCAAGAAGAAAAAGGGTGGGCGGGTGGGAAAAAGAACGACAACATCGGACGGGGAAAATGGCATCGGTTGAAAAGAACTGAGGGTTGAACTTGTAAAGAAGAAGAGGGTTGAATCCACTTGACGAGAGATGCACCAGATGAAAGACTAACAACACGACGAACGAAAACTAACCACGCGATCCTAAAAGAATTTGAAGGGGAAGAGGGGTAATTCAAAACACCTACGTCAAGATTCCTCACCAGAGCGACGAAGGGGCTGAGGAGTAAAAAGAATTCCTACTCTCCGATATAACTAGACTCCGAAAAAGTTTTTGCTAGACTCAACAACAGCCAGACTACGATCAATCAAGGGGGCTCCTATGGTCGGTCGAGGCTCTGATACCAACTTGTCAGGCTCAAGATGCGATTCTATCCCGATCACGTGACACTTACGTGATTGGGGCACAACCGCATTTCGGGCGCTTAGCAAGATGGATATCATTACATCGTACCATTACATACATACATGGGGGATACGACAAAACATACAAGTCACATGAATACAACAACATCAATACAAGGCATCCGACTACGGATGCAAACATGAAAAAAACAACGACATCCATCTGCTATCCTAGGCTGCCGACCCGGAACCTAACCCAAGACTGAAGAAGAAGAAGAAGAAGAAGAAAGAACTCCAACAAAACGATCATCGCTCTCACGTCAAGACATCGGAAACCTGCACCTGCAACTGTTGTTGTAGTATCTGTGACCCACGAGGACTCAGCAATCCCATAACCATGGGTAACAAGACTATCAAAGCTTAATAGGAAGGAAAAGGTAAAGTGGTGAGGTTGCAGCAGCGGCTAAGCAATATATGGTGGCTAACTTACGAGTACAAGAATAAGATGAGCATCTACGCAAGCGGTCCCAAACTAGTAGTGATCGCTAAAGATCCTGAACTACCTACGAGTCAAACATAACCCCACCGTGTTCTCTTCTCAAAGTGAAAAGAGACAGTCACGGTTACTCACACAGTTGTGTGTTTTACTTCGGATCCTCTGTCAAGTTTTCTACAACCGGACATTAAAAATTCCAATCTGCCACATAACCGAAGGCACGGCTTTCGAAAGATCATAACCCTGCAGGGGTGTCCCAACTTAGCCCATCACAAGCTCTCATGATCAGCTGAAGTGATAAATATAATATCATCACCCCTTATCTTAGGGAAATCCGATCAGGCTCGGCATCCCGGTGCACAAGACATTTCGACAATGGTAAAACAATTCCAGCAAGACCTCCCGGTGTGCCGACACCCTGATAGTAGCCGCGCGTATCTCGTCTCAGGCCACGACCGGATGGGCGATTATACGAGTAAAACCAGCCTCGGGTTTCCCCAAGGCGGCCCCGCATACTCCCTGTTTGGGACCAACACCATCAGCACTGCCCCCCTGCTATGTAGAAGAATCCTCGGGTAGCGCTAACTCCCTATGCAATTAATTAATTAAGTTTTATTATGTTGCAAATTAAAACCAATGTTGGGCCTTGCTGGAGGAGTTTTATTCAAAGATGAAGTGTCAAGGGGTCCCCATATACCCAACCGTGGAAGGAACGCAAAATCAAGGAACATAATGCCGGTTTATCGGCGCCTAAGGTGGCATGAGTGGAACAAAACACCGAGCAAAATGCCAAGCCTTCCAGCCGTGCCCAGTATATAGGTGTGTTATTATATATATAACATATTGTGATATTCCAACAACAAGTTCCCTCCTGGAACGATCTTCATCTTCACCTGCAACTAACAACGCTATAAGAGGGGCTGAGCAAGCGGGTAACATAGCCAAACAATGGTTTTTCTAGGAAGGTTTCAAAGGTTAGAGGCTTCATGGCAACAAGGAGAGGGGCTGACAATAAAGATGGGTAGCGCGACATATAACGATAGCATCGAGACAACTAAGCAAAGGCAATGATAGTAAAGGTATCCAAGGGTATGGTCATCTTGCCTAAGATCCCGCAAGGAAGAAGAACGGATCCATGAAGAAGACGAAGAAGAAGCCTTGAAGAAGAACCACGGGTGGACGAACGAATCCTCACGAACGCAACGGAACAAGCACTAACGAGAAGAAGCAAGCAATACGGTAAACCCACATCACAAGAACATGACAATATGCTCAAACAAGTATGATGCAACACAAGTCTACATATGATGCACAGAAAGTCTATACAGGAAGCAAAACATGGCAAGGTGATACGTCCAAAACGTATCTATAATTTCTGCTTGCTCCATGCCTCTTTTGTGTGATATTGCTCTGATATTTATGCACTTCCATACACTTTTGATCATATTTGGACTAACCTATTAACTCAGTGCACCACAGTGCCAGTTCCTGTTTTTTGCTGTTTTTCTATTTCAGGTTTCCCCCATATTAAAAGTGCCCCAAAAATTCCGGAAAAATACAGGAAAAATCAGCGTACAGCAAGCTTCGCGAATAACCAAAGCAGGGCCAGAGGGGTGCCAGGGGTGGCCCAGGCGGCCACCTGGCGCGGCCCCACCCCTGGCCGCGCCAGGGGGGCGCCTGGGGCCCCGGCTCCGCCTCTGGTGACCCCCCTTCGCATATATATTCCTCTCGTCCCGAAACCCTCGAGGACGGAACCCTTTTTCGCGATCTCGCCTCTGTTCGAGAGTTGACACTTCCACCTAGCCATATTTTTCTAGCCTCTTCGGTACCGTGCATTGCCCTTTCTCACCTCGAGAGTTGGCGCATACTTCGCCGGTGCATCCAAATCCTTGGCACGATACGCTCTGTCATCATAAGCCTCATTATATCCTTCCTCAAAACAGCCACCATACCTACCTATCAAGGCATTTCCATAGCCTTTCCGAGATACATTGCCATGCAACATCCATCTTCTCATGACTTGATCTTCATGTCATACATGCTTTTTGCTTGATCGATGAGCTGCATGCTAGTTGGGCCTTGCCCTAATCATTGCTACATGACGCGCTAGTATCATTGCATATCCTGCTACACCGGCAGAGGCATACATTTGCATACATCATGATAGTTTCATTTTCTTTATGTTGAGTACTTTTGTAAAGTGTGAAAGATCTTCTATACTGCTTGTAATACATAGAGTGTTGCCCCTAAAGTGAGGAAAAAATCCCAAAGAGGACAAAATCAAAAGATCCCAAAGAGGACAAATGAGAGTTAAATAGAAAGAGCCATTGAGGCCACACAAAAAAATAAAAAGAGAGAAAAAAAGAGAAAAAGAAATAAAAAGAGAGAAGGGGGCACACTACTATTCCTTTTGAGAGATCCACACTCGTACTCCATATTATACCTTGTACTCCATAGAGATTATCATTCATGCATATAGCTATGTGGGGACCTTCACACTATAGAACTTGGCTTGTATATTCCAATGATGAGCCTCCTCAAAAGAGCTCTAGGTCTTCTTGAGCAAGCAAGTTGGATGCACCCCCACTAGTTCCATTAGAGAGCTTACCTTAGCTCATATGTGCATCCGTTGCATGGCAATCCCTACTCATCACATCATATCTATCATTTGGCTTTCTCTCGCCTATGATTGTCCTCATTGATGTGACCCTTTCACACCTTTTTTTTGTCTTCCTCCTTCATCATTTTTCTCTTTTTGCCATCCTAAGTGTCGACTTTCTTGCTTACGCTCATCCATTGCATGAGTGCTCAAAATATTGAAAGGGAGTGGATCATTTTGACTTGTACCTGGCTGTTGGTCTGGGGATGAGTCAAGATAAGATTCCAAAGAAGACCAAGTGTGAAACTTTAGTAGATTAAGTTCTCAACAATACAAAAACTATGTTTTACTCTCTCGTATATCCCTATCCCCTTTCTTGCACGCAAACACCATTTGGAGACATTCGAGTCACGGACAGCGAGAGCTCTTGCACCTTTATGTTCTTATGTTGCTTGTTACAATGCTAATATAGACTCTTGCTTGTTATGACTTGAATTGAATTACATGCCTTGATTGCTTTACTTAAAAAGTTCTTATATGGTTGATAGCATGTCACCACAGAAATTATGCTTGTTATCATTTACCTACTCGAGGACGAGCAGGAATTAAGCTTGGGGATGTTGATACGTCCAAAATGTATCTATAATTTCTGCTTGCTCCATGCCTCTTTTGTGTGATATTGCTATGATATTTATGCACTTCCATACAATTTTGATCATATTTGGACTAACCTATTAACTCAGTGCACCACAGTGCCAGTTCCTGTTTTCTGCTGTTTTTCTATTTCAGGTTTCCCCCATATTAAAAGTGCCCCAAAAATTCCGGATAAATACAGGAAAAATCAGCATACAGGAAGCTTCGCGAATAACCAAACCAGCGCCAGAGGGGTGCCAGGGGTGGCCCAGGCAGCCACCTGGCGCGGCCCCACCCCTGGCCGCGCCAGGGGGGCGCCTGGGGCCCCGGCTCCGCCTCTGGTGACCCCCCTTCGCATATATATTCCTCTCGTCCCGAAACCCTCGAGGACGGAACCCTTTTTCGTGATCTCGCCTCTGTTCCGCCGCCGCAGTGCTTCCAAGATCGGGAGCATCAGTAGAACTCTTCCCGGCACCCTGCCGGAGGGGAGAACCACCACCGGGAGCTTCTCCACCACCATGGACGCTTCCCGGATGAGTCGTGAGTAGTCCCCCTTGGACCATGGGTCCATGATCAGTAGCTATGTGATGTTCTCCTCCCCTCTTTGTTCTTCATGGTTTAGACCTCGTGAGCTGCCCTACATGATCGAGGCACATATGTAATATTTTTGTTGTTGCTATGCTGAGTTTGCTGGGATCTGATGGATTATGAGACTATGTTCAGATTGTGTTTGAGTAATATATTTGATTCACCTCTTTTATATTTATGTTCTTGAGTAATTCTTGCATGTTCTCCGTTGCTGTTTATTGCTTTGGCCGAGTAGTAGGTAGTAACTCCAAGAGGGAGCGTTATGCTTGATTGTGGGTTCATGCCCCCTGATGACTAGCTTGAGTGACAGAAACATGAGTCTAGGGGATGTGCTGTTGCCACAAGGGGAAAACAACGGTGCTTGTACTTGCGGGTGCAAGGATTTTTTACTTTACGCGAAGTTCTTTTAATGCAGTTGTCTGTTGCTTTGAGTTTACACTTTGGGTGGGATTCGCAACTTAATACCAGCGAGATGTTCTGGATAGATATCTCAAGGTGGATGTTTAGTAGTAGATGCAGATGGATTTCGGTCTACTTGCCTTGGCGTACCGCCCATGCTTTTGAGCCTCTACCTTTCTTTGCAGCATAGTTAGCATTGGTTTGCGCACATAATCCTGTCAATTGCCTAGCTGTAATTTGTTTACCTCGCTTTGCTGTTTTATCGTCTTTTGGGAGAGAGACATCACTAGTGAACATCATGGGACCCTGGTCCATATTACCATCACTGATCACACCTTCTATTTACTTCCTATTTTTATTTCATAGTTGCAGTCATAGCTATCATTATTATCTCTTGTGTTTGATCCTTTGTAAACAACAAGGCCGGAGGGATTGACAACCTCTCTGAACTCGTTGGGAGCAAAGTTATTTGTATCTGTGTGCAGGTCCTGTCAACCGCTAAGTTTCTGGCGCCGTTGACACCTACTTGTCGACCCTCGGAGTCTCACGGGATTCGATCCTTGGTATCTTTGCCAAGGGAAATTTGCCGCTACGCTACATCTCAACCTTCCACTTGGGGTAACCAACGAGGGGCGAGAAGCCATCAAGCAAAGTTTCTGGCGCCGTTGCCGGGGACTCCACTCTTCAAGATAGGGGAGTTGCACGCTATCTTTTATCTTTGCTTTTTAGTCTTGTTAGTTTACCTTTCAGTTTTTGCTTTAGTGTCCCTTACCAAAAATCACAAAAATAGTTATCTTGCTTGCTGCTGCTATGGGTTCCACCGAGAACACCAAGTTGTGTGACTTCACTAGTCATAACAACAATGACTTTATCTGCACGCCTATTACTACACCTGCCACTTCAGCACCCTCTTATGAGATTAAACCTGCTTTGCTGAACCTAGTTATGAAAGATCAATTCTCAGGTGCTGGAGATGATGCTGCTTTGCACTTAAATAATTTTGTTGAGCTCTGTGATATGCAAAAGTACCAAGAAATAGATGGTGATATTGTTAAGCTTAAGCTTTTTCCTTTCTCCTTGATAGGAGGAGCTAAAATCTGGTTTCAATCCTTGCCTAGGAATAGTATAGATTCTTGGGACAAGTGCAAGGATGCCTTTATTGGGAAGTACTATCCCCCTGCTAAAATTATCCAATTAACGAGTAACATAATGAATTTTCAACAATTGGATAATGAACACGTTGCCCAAGCTTGGGAACGCATGAAATATCTTGTCAAGAACTGCCCTACTCATGGTTTGACTACTTGGATGGTTATCCAAACTTTTTATGCAGGCTTGAACTTTACCTCGCGGAACTTGTTAGATTCGGCCGCGGGAGGAACCTTTATGTCAACTACACTTGGTGCTGCCACGAAGCTTCTCGACGAGATGATGACCAATTATTCCCAAGGGCACACCGAACGCGCTCCAACAGGTAGGAAGGTAAACTCTATCGAGGAGATTTCCTCCCTAAATGAAAAGGTTGACTTGATCATGTCTCTACTTTCCAAGCAATCTTCTATTAATCCTCATGATGTTCCTTTAAATTCTTTGATTGCTCAAGATCAAGTAGATGTGAACTTTATCTCTAGAAACAATTTCAATAACAATGCTTATAGGAGTAATTTTGGTAACAACCCTAGACCGTTCCCCTCTAATTCCTATGGGAACAACAATGCTTATCCTAGCACCAAGAACTCCACCCAAAGAGATAGAGACATGCCTAGTTATGAGAAACTTCTAGAAATAGAAAAGGCCACTAAGAACTACATGCACACCCAATATGAACAAAACAAGACCTTCTCGAGGCAATTAAATGAGCATACTGCTGTCTTGGAAGACATTGGTAGACAACTGGAGAGCCTAAATATTGAGATTTCTAACCTCCAGACTAGGCTCACCATCACTGAGACCCAAGTTTCCAATATGTCCCACACACAAGCCACTTTGATAAACCAAATGGCAGCTAAACCTGAAGTGGTTGCACTCCTAAAGGAGGAAGAAGATAGAATTAAGAGCCTTCCTACCCACCACACTGTTGCTACTATCCAAGTTGTTGAGGATATCCAAACTCTTAGCACCCAATGCACTCCTAGTCCCATTGGACCTATTAATGGTGATGCTATGACCTCAACCGTAGAAGAAGAAACTCCTATGACCATAAAAGCTACCAAACAAGTGAGCCTAAAGGACACCACTACCACTTTACTTGATAATAGTGACCTTGATTTTGATAATTGCACCCTTTCTGAAGTTATTGGTTTTCTTCACAAGATGTCTAGAGATCCCCACACTAGCACACTTAACCTTGCCTTCACGGAGCATATCACTAATGCTCTTATCAAAGCTAGGGAGGAGAAGCTTAGGGTAGAAGCCTCCATACCTAGAAAGCTAGAAGATGGTTGGGATCCTATGATTAAAATTAAGTTGAATAACTTCTCTTGCTATGCTTTATGTGATGTTAGAGCTAGTACCTCCGTTATGCCCAAAAGAATGTATGATATGCTTGAATTGAAACCTTTTGATCCTTGTTCTTTTGGTGTTAGTCTTGTTAATTCTTCCTTAAAGAAACCTTTGGGGAAGATCGACGATGTTCTTATCATTGTCAATGACAATTATGTTCCCGTTGATTTTACTATTATGGATATTGAATGTGAACCTTCATGTCCAATTATTTTGGGACGTCCTTTTCTTCGCACCGTTGGTGCTATCATTGACATGAAAGAGGGGAATATAAAATTCCAATTCCCTCTCAAGAAAGGGATGGAACACTTCCCTAGAAATAAGATTAAGTTGCCTTTTGAGTCTGTTACACGGGCTAGCTATTCTCTTACTCTTGATAAAACTTGATTTTCTCTTTTTGCATCATGCCTAGCTTAAAGGCATAAAAGAAAGCGCTTTTGGGAGGCAGCCCACAACGAATTAGGTTTTATTTTTTGCTTTTGTTGTGTCTTGATGTTTGTTACTACAGTAGCATCATCATTGTATCTTTTCTTTTCAGCTTTGTGCCAAGTTTAGCCTCCGATTGCAAGAAAGTTCAAAAGTTGTGACATGCTGTCCAGGAAACAGATTATGTCCTTGTTTTTCACAGATTTTGTCCTGTTTTGCCTTTTCTTCGTTTTGCAAACCTTGAGCTTGCTTTTTCTTTGCAAAAACCTTTTAGCAATCTTGAGAAACAGTAGCTCTTCAAGATTATCTTTATTTCCAGTAGGGAAAAATTATTTTATAGTGGGTACTAACCTCGCTAATCAGATTATGATGAGTTATGTATGAAGGGAGTTTTCAAGTGTGCGAGGGAAGATGATAAAAGAAGACTCAGGAGGGTCAAACGCTCAAGCTTGGGGATGCCCCCGTGCACCCCCAAGAAATATTCAAGAAGACTCAAGCGTCTAAGCTTGGGGATGCCCCCATGCATCCCCTTCTCCATCAACAATTATCATTACGTCTTTCGTTCCACTATATTTTAATCACTTCATGCGTTATGTGCTATGCTTGGAGCGTCTTGCTCGTAGTTTCCTTTTTAGTTTTCTTTAGCTTTGCTTGCTGTTCATAACAAGTTAGAACCCAGCTTTCTTTGTCTGGGAGAGAAACACGCTCCACTTCAACCTAGAACACAACATAGGATTTTCATGCTTATCTTTGATGTGTGTGTTCTTTGTCTTTTCTTAGCTGCTGTCATGTTTAGCTCTTAGTTTTCATGCTTTTCTTTTTAAAGAGCTTTTGTTTAGTTGGTTGCTGAACTCTCTTGAGTTTTCATGTTTATCTTGTTAAGAGAGTTTGCCTGTTGCACTGAGTTGTGTGTCTTAACTTAAAGTAGGTAACTGAGGTTGCTATTTAATTTTAGTAATAACTTGCAATAGTTTTGAGGTATTGCCATGAGTAATGTCTGAACTTTTGGTGTCAAGAGCTTTAGCCTATTAGTGATAGATGTCGTATTTTGGGCAATCCGTGTTTATTTTCGAAAACCTACAAATAGTTGAGAACTTTAGCTACTAAATGGATCACTAATCTTTGGAGGGATCAAATATTAGAGTACACTCACGTACCATGAGCCGAGGATGCGCAAGGATAACCAAACCCCCATACACTCCTTCTCGGGGTACTTGTCTCTTTGTGAACCTCCTAATTAGATTGAAAGTTACCGATAATAAGTGCATGAGTTCTTCGGACTAATGTGAGTATTCGAGAGTTGACACTTCCACCTAGCCATATTTTTCTAGCCTCTTCGGTACCGTGCATTGCCCTTTCTCACCTCGAGAGTTGGCGCATACTTCGCCGGTGCATCCAAATCCTTGGCACGATACGCTCTGTCATCATAAGCCTCATTATATCCTTCCTCAAAACAGCCACCATACCTACCTATCAAGGCATTTCCATAGCCTTTCCGAGATACATTGCCATGCAACATCCATCTTCTCATGACTTGATCTTCATGTCATACATGCTTTTTGCTTGATCGATGAGCCGCATGCTAGTTGGGCCTTGCCCTAATCATTGCTACATGACGCGCTAGTATCATTGCATATCCTGCTAAACCGGCAGAGGCATACATTTGCATACATCATGATAGTTTCATTTTCTTTATGTTGAGTACTTTTGTAAAGTGTGAAAGATCTTCTATACTGCTTGTAATACATAGAGTGTTGCCCCTAAAGTGAGGAAAAAAATCCCAAAGAGGACAAAATCAAAAGATCCCAAAGAGGACAAATCAGAGTTAAATAGAAAGAGCCATTGAGGCCACAAAAAAAATAAAAAAAGAGAAAAAAAGAGAAAAAGAAATAAAAAGAGAGAAGGGGGCACACTACTATTCCTTTTGAGAGATCCACACTCGTACTCCATATTATACCTTGTACTCCATAGAGATTATCATTCATGCATATAGCTATGTGGGGACCTTCACACTATAGAACTTGGCTTGTATATTCCAATGATGAGCCTCCTCAAAAGAGCTCTAGGTCTTCTTGAGCAAGCAAGTTGGATGCACCCCCACTAGTTCCATTGGAGAGCTTACCTTAGCTCATATGTGCATCCGTTGCATGGCAATCCCTACTCCTCACATCATATCTATCATTTGGCTTTCTCTCGCCTATGATTGTCCTCATTGATGTGACCCTTTCACACCTTTTTTTTGTCTTCCTCCTTCATCATTTTTCTCTTTTTGCCATCCTAAGTGTCGACTTTCTTGCTTACGCTCATCCATTGCATGAGTGCTCAAAATATTGAAAGGGAGTGGATCATTTTGACTTGTACCTGGCTGTTGGTCTGGGGATGAGTCAAGATAAGATTCCAAAGAAGACCAAGTGTGAAACTTTAGTAGATTAAGTTCTCAACAATACAAAAACTATGTTTTACTCTCTCGTATATCCCTATCCCCTTTCTTGCACGCAAACACCATTTGGAGACATTCGAGTCACGGACAGCGAGAGCTCTTGCACCTTTATGTTCTTATGTTGCTTGTTACAATGCTAATATAGACTCTTGCTTGTTATGACTTGAATTGAATTACATGCCTTGATTGCTTTACTTAAAAAGTTCTTATATGGTTGATAGCATGTCACCACAGAAATTATGCTTGTTATCATTTACCTACTCGAGGACGAGCAGGAATTAAGCTTGGGGATGTTGATACGTCCAAAATGTATCTATAATTTCTGCTTGCTCCATGCCTCTTTTGTGTGATATTGCTATGATATTTATGCACTTCCATACAATTTTGATCATGTTTGGACTAACCTATTAACTCAGTGCACCACAGTGCCAGTTCCTGTTTTCTGCTGTTTTTCTATTTCAGGTTTCCCCCATATTAAAAGTGCCCCAAAAATTCCGGAAAAATACAGGAAAAATCAGCATACAGGAAGCTTCGCGAATAACCAAAGCAGGGCCAGAGGGGTGCCAGGGGTGGCCCAGGCGGCCACCTGGCGCGGCCCCACCCCTGGCCGCGCCAGGGGGGTGCCTGGGGCCCCGGCTCCGCCTCTGGTGACCCCCCTTCGCATATATATTCCTCTCGTCCCGAAACCCTCGAGGACGGAACCCTTTTTCGTGATCTCGCCTCTGTTCCGCCGCCGCAGCGCTTCCAAGATCGGGAGCATGAGGAGAACTCTTCCCGGCACCCTGCCGGAGGGGAGAACCACCACCGGGAGCTTCTCCACCACCATGGACGCTTCCCGGATGAGTCATGAGTAGTCCCCCTTGGACCATGGGTCCATGATCAGTAGCTATGTGATGTTCTCCTCCCCTCTTTGTTCTTCATGGTTTGGACCTCGTGAGCTGCCCTACATGATCGAGGCACATATGTAATATTTCTGGTGTTGCTATGCTGAGTTTGCTGGGATCTGATGGATTATGAGACTATGTTCAGATTGTGTTTGAGTAATATATTTGATTCACCTCTTTTATATTTATGTTCTTGAGTAATTCTGGCATGTTCTCCGTTGCTGTTTATTGCTTTGGCCGAGTTTTTTTAATGCAGTTGTGTGTTGCTTTGAGTTTACACTTTGGGTGGGATTCGCAACTTAATACCAGCGAGATGTTCTGGATAGATATCTCAAGGTGGATGATTAGTAGTAGATGCAGATGGATTTCGGTCTACTTCCCTTGGCGTACCGCCCATGCTTTTGAGCCTCTACCTTTCTTTGCAGCATAGTTAGCATTGGTTTGCGCACATAATCCTGTCAATTGCCTAGCTGTAATTTGTTTACCTCCTTTTGCTGTTTTATCGTCTTTTGGGAGAGAGACATCACTAGTGAACATCATGGGACCCCGGTCCATATTACCATCACTGATCACACCTTCTATTTACTTCCTATTTTTATTTCCTAGTTGCAATCATAGCTATCATTATTATCTCTTGTGTTTGATCCTTTGTAAACAACAAGGCCGGAGGGATTGACAACGTCTCTGAACTCGTTGGGAGCAAAGTTATTTGTATCTGTGTGCAGGTCCTGTCAACCGCTAAGTTTCTGGCGCCGTTGACACCTACTTGTCGACCCTCGGAGTCTCACGGGATTCGATCCTTGGTATCTTTGCCAAGGGAAATTTACCGCTACGTTACATCTCAACCTTCCACTTGGGGTAACCAACGAGGGGCGAGAAGCCATCACAAGGTAGGAAGCACAGCAAAACAACACAAGTTTATATATGATGCAATACATGGCAAGGTATGATGCATGACAAGTCTATACAGGAAGCAAAACATGGCAAGGTAGGAAGCACAGAAAAACAACACAAGTTTATATATGATGCAATACATGGCAAGGTATGATGCATGACAAGTCTATACAGGAAGCAAAACATGGCAAGGTAGGAAGCACGGAAAAATAACACAAGAACATGACAATATGCTCAAGCAAATAGGATGCAAGACAAGTGTATATATGATGCAAAACATGGCAAGGCAGGAAGCACTCAAAAACAACACAAGTCAACAAGTTTAAATGAGGCCGGAAACTACATATTACAAATCCGGTAAGCCCTCATGTGCATAACTTGAAATTAGTCCAGATCTGAACAAACCTTATGTTCAATTTCTTAAACAGCAAGTTAACATGCACCATCATGATCTACATGAAATTCTAGTCAAGTTTCATATAAAGTTTGATTAATTCGGAGCTACGGCCTAGAAGATATGAGCAAAACAAGACAAGCAAGGCAACGGTGCAAGATGCACCCAAACATCAAGCAATCATACTCCAAACATGTAGACAAGATGATATTATGATTCTACATGCAAAATCACACAAGTTTCATATAAGGCACACCCAAAACGGAGCAACGGGCTAAAAGATACACATGAAACTAGATATAACAACAAGCTGAAGTTAACAGCCACATAGCAACTTTGGAGCAAGAAATATATACTCTACAGCACTCAAACATGGTGACAAGAAGCATGGCCATGAAGTAGACATCTCCTACAGCAAACAACTCCATTGGAGCATCTCCCTAGGAGGCATGGATCAATAGCAACAAGCTACAACATTTTGATCATGACAATAAAAACCTAACAGTAAATATTTTATAGCAACTTGGGAGCAAGAATTAAATAAGCTACAGCAAGTCAAATGAGCAAGTGAAGGCATGAATGGATAGACAACAACATATACAACAAGTAATGATCAATGGCCACCCCAAAACTAACATGGATTTACCTAGGGCATCAAGCAAACATAGCATCAGGATATGACAGATTCCAGACAGTGAAATTTCACTAAGTGTTAAAACAGTAACGTTATCATGAATGTTTGCGAGCATGTTTAAGTCAACACAAGGCATATCATGGAAAAAGGTTTGCACCACAGCAAAGAACACATCATGGAGAATCTAAAACATCTAGGCATGTGACAAGGGGACAAACACAACAATAGCAACGAGCTCCTCAACTAGGCATCTCGTAACAAGTTACAAAACCTAACAGACACATGCACTTTTGCAACAGAGATAAACATGGCAATATGAACTCTAACATGCATGCTATAGCAACCAACATGTAGAGCATCTCATGATGAACATTTTGACATATCATTTGCATCATTTGGATAAACATGCACCAAGTTATCATCTCTCAAATATAGCAACAAAATAACAAGTAGCAGCAGTTTATAACAAGTAGCACTCTTGCAACAGGGATTAGAGCATCTAGATGAACTCAAATGAGCATGGCACAATGGAACAAACTGTAGAGCATATCACCACGATCATTTTGACATATCATTCACTCAATTTGGATCACCACACAAAAAGTTATCACCATGCAAACATAGCAACATTATAATGCAAATCTGAGGACTAAGCAGAAAAATGACTTAGGAAAAAAAATAGAAGCGAGCAGGTTTTTGCTATATTACGCTCAGGGTGCGGGATAGGGGGTTCTCACCTAGCTGGGCCTGGCCCAGTAGGCAGGAGAAGGAGGCCGGCTTGGAGATGGGCCTTGGGCGCTGCTGGGCCCAAGGGGGGAGGCGAGAGGAAACTGGCCGGCGGGAGAGGCGCGGCCCACGTGGCCCATCGGTGGGGCGACGGGCGCCTCGTCCTCCTCCCGACGAGGACGAGAGGCGTCGGCTATGGAACGGCGGCGGCCTAGCGGCCTCCGGCGAGGTGGGCCACAGCGGGGACCCACCAGATCCGGGAGCGGAACGCCGAGGGCACCGGATCCCGGTGGCGGAAGTGGCCGGCGGGGCGGAGAATGGCGAGGACGGCGTCGGCAGGCGGCCATGGCAGCTGGGGCTCGTGGCTCAAAACGCGGGACGACGGTGCAGGTGAGGCGCCCGGCGAACGACAGAGACGAGGCGCTGGCGTCCCGGGGAGCTGAGGCTCGCAAAGAGCAACTCCTTCGGCGAGCTCCGGAGGTGAGGTTGTGGCGGTGACGAGCTCCTCCGGCGAGGTCCGGTCACTGGAGGCGGGCGACGGCAAGCGGCGGTCGGGGCTGAGCACGGGGCGCGGGGCGGCGGCTCGGGCCCGACGCGGCCCGGGGACGGGCTGGAGATGGGCTCGCGGGCCCGGCGGGCGGGGATGTGGGCGCGGGGCGGTTGGCCAGTGGGGAGATGCCACATGGCAGCTGGAGGTGACGTGGCACGCTCCTATTGGGCGGAGTGAGGTGGAGGCTGGACATGTCCGGCGCGGGTGGACATGTCCGGCGGCGCGAGGGAAGAGGCTAGGGTTGGATCTGCGCGAAAAATGGAGGGGAGGCACATATTTATAGCTAGAGGGAGCTAGGAGTGTCCAAATGAGGAGCCGTTCACGGCCACGCGATCGTGATCGAACGGCCAAGAGCATGGAGGGGTTAGAATGGGCTAGGTGGGCTGTGTAGGAGGGGTTGTGGGGAGAGTAGAGAAGGGGCCCGCGGGGGTTTTCGGAGACCGAAAACGTCCGACGAATTAACCGGCGACTAGTGTCGCTATATATATCGGTTGGGCTATCAAACAAGCTCCGAATGCGATGAAATTTGGCAGGCGGCCTGTCTACACTATAATAAGACCACACGCCAAGTTTCAACCCATTCGGAGAACGCTTTTCGGCCACTCACAAAATAATAATTCGGAGGCACCGCGGGCGCATGCAAGTGTGTCTGGGCTCAGAACAGACAACGGAGAGGACGAGGGGACTCGGACGGATGCAAGTTTTGAAAACATACTGATGCAACACACATGATGACATGGCAAGATGCAACACACAAGCAGATGACATAGCACTGACAACGAATAATTGGCTGACACCTGGCGCACCGGTCTCGGGGTGTCACATCCGTTCAATGACCAATAGCGGAATCTGGATGCCATATTGGTTCCTACATATTCTACGAAGATCTTTATCGGTCGAACCGTTATGACAACATACGTAATATCCTTTGTCCGTCGGTATGTTGAGATTCGATCGTCGGTATCTCTATACCTAGTTGTTACCGACAAGTCTCTTTACTCGTTCCGTAATACATCATCTCATAACTAACTCATTAGTCATTTTCTTGCAAGATTCTTATGATGTGTATTACCGAGAGGGCCCAGAGATACCTCTCCGATACACGGAGTGACAAATTCCAATCTCAATCCATACCAACTCAACAAACACCTTAGGATATACCTGTAGAGTATCTTTACAATCATCCATTTACGTTGTGACATTTGATAGCGCACATGGTATTCCTCCGGCATCCGGGAGTTGCATGATCTCATGGTCGAAGGAACATGTATTTGACATACAAGAAAACAGTAGCAATAAACTGTATGATCAAATGCTCAGCTAACGGATGGGTCTTGTCCATCACATCATTCTCCTAATGGTGTGATCCCGTTATCAAATGACAACTCATTTCTATGGTTAGGAAACCTTAACCATCTTTGTTCAACGAGCTAGTCTAGTAGAGGCTTATTAGGGACACGGTATTTGTTTATATATTCACACATGTATTTAAGTTTCCGGTATATACAATTCTAGCATGAATAATACACCTTTATCATGAATAAAATAACAACAACTTTATTATTGCCTCTAGGGCATATTTCCATCAATTTTTTATGGAATATATGTGATTTCCGGGAGGAAGAATCAACACAAGATGGTGCTCGAGGGCTCCAAAAGGCAACAAGGCACGACCTATACCCCTGGCCGCGCCGGGATGCCTTGTGGGCACCTCGTAAGTCGGTTGTAGTCCTTTTTCGCAAGAAAGATAATTTCCAGATAAAAATCCCCTCAAAATTTCAGCCAAACTGGAGTTACGGATCTCCGGAATATAAGAAACGGTTTTCGGGCAGAAAACAGTAGCAAAAACAAAAGACAAGAGAGAGATCCAATCTAGGGGAGAGCTCCTGCTTCCCCCCGGAGGGCCAAGGAAGAAGAAGGAGGGGGGCCCTACCCCTGTCCTTCGGTGGCACCGGAACGACGCTGCGGACATCCCCTGCATCACCATCACCACGAACTTCTCCTTTGTTCTCATGGTGATGTGTGAGTAGTTCACCCCTGAGGCTGAGGGCATGTACTAGTAGATATGTGTTCAATCGCTCTCTCTCTCTCTCTCCCTCTCTCTCTCTCTCTATCTCTCTCTCTCTCTCTCTCTCTCTATCGTGTTCTTGACTTGGCACGATCTTGATGTATCATGAGCTTTGCTTATATAGTTGGATCATATAGTGCAAGTATTTGTTATTTTGTGTGTAGGTGTTTTTAACGAGGTGTTGCTTGGTTCTCCTACTAGATTGATAACATTGGTTCTTAACCGAGGGAAATGCTTATCTCTACTGTACTGCATCATCATTTCCTGTTCGAGGAAATCCCAACACAGCTCACAAGTAGAAGTGGCCCTGCCCCTCGTAAGTCGGTTTGTTTTTTTGAAGGAAACGGGCCTTCGGCTTCGAGGGCGAAACATCACTAGTGCAGAACCGGGCAATAGCACCGGTTCGTAAGGCCCTTTAGTGCCGGTTCCATAACCGGCACTAAAGTGTGGGCACTAAAGGCCCCCTCCCCTTTAGTACCGGTTCAGCACGAATCGGTGCTAAAGGGCAACCACGTGGCACGAGCCAGCTCCGGGGGCCGGGAGCCCTTTAGTACCGGTTGGTAAAACCAACCGGTACTACAAAGTTTGGGGGGTTTTTGGTTTTATGATTTCTTTTTCATTTAATTCTTTTTCGTTTGCTGGTATTTTACGATACTACACATTGTACACGTTATGCATATATATATATATATATATATATATATATATATATATATATATATATATATATATATATATATATATATATATATATATATATATATATATATATATATATATAGGGTGGGTCTATTCTCATAACACCCCTTAAGACCTTATTCTCATAATAAAAACCTTATTCTCATAACACCCCCACTTAAATAGGTTTCTAGCGCGGAGCGCCCCGAGGACAGCAACCACTGCCCCGACTCCTACCCCCGCGCTGCCGCCCCGCCTCCTTCCCCCAGCACCGTCGCGCCAGCTCCTACCCTGATACAGTGCGGTTTTCTTGTGCAGTTCGGAAGCGCAAAAGAACGCTCGCTGCCATTATTCGTCGGTCGCACCGTTTTCAAAATTGCTCTTAAACCGTGCGGAATCTCGAAAAGTGTTCAACATGGCGAAGTTGCGTCTACTCCATAGATTTTCAACGGTATATTACACGCATAATTCCGATAAACGGTTAAAAAACTAGAGCAAAAAAGGTACCGAAAAAACAACACGTACAGTTTTTTCAAACATGCAGTTCACCGTTTTCAAAACTGCTCTTAAACCGTGCGGAATCTCGAAAAGTGTTCAACATGGCTAAGTTGCATCTACTCCATAGCTTTTCAACGGTATATTACACGCATAATTCCGATAAACGGTTAAAAAACTAGAGCAAAAAAGGTACCGAAAAAACAACACGTACAGTTTTTTCAAACATGCAGTTCACTGGTCTCTGTGTTGCAGTAACATGCAGTTCGGAAGCGCAAAAAAACGCGTCGATTTGGATGTCGCGAAAAACAGAGTTTCCGCGTTTTTGTAATTTCAAAACTGCTCTTAAACCGTAATGAATTAGAGGGGGTGTTCTAAATAAAAAAGTAGCGTCTCGACGATATCTTTCCAACGATGTATCATTTGGATCATTTCGACCAACGTTTTATAAAAATATCACAAAAAACGGCCACTGCCCTTCGTAGTTAGCTGCACGATTTTCAAATTTAACTAAAAACCGTAAGGAATCTCAAAAATATTTTAACATATGAAAGTTGCGCCTCGTTCGTAGCTTTCTAACGGTATATTACACGCCTTGTTTCGACAAACGGTTAGAAAACTGGAGTGAAAACAGTACCGAAAATTTGAAAAAAATCGAAAAACACAATTCCGCGATTTAGTAAATTCAAAACTGCTCTTAAACCGTAGCGAATTAGAAAAAATAATACATATGAAAAAGATGCGCGCCGACGATAACTTTACAACGGTGTATCATACGTTTCATTCCGACGAGTGGTTTAAAAAAAAGTATAAAAAAACGCTCGCTGTCATTCCTTATGAGCCGCACGATTTTCGAAACTGCTCTTAAACTATGATGAATTTTGAAAAGTGTTCAACATGGCGAAGTTGCGTCTACTCCATAGCTTTTCAATGGTATATTACACACATAATTCTGATAAACGGTTAAAAAAACTAGAGCAAAAAAGGTACCGAAAAAACAACACGTACAGCTTTTTCAAACATGCAGTTCATTGGTCTCTATGTTGCACTAACATGCAGTTCAGAAGCGCAAAAAAACACGTCGATTTGGGTGTCGCGAAAAACAGAGTTTCCGCGTTTTTGTAATTTCAAAACTGCTCTTAAACCGTAATGAATTAGAGGGGGTGTTCTACATGAAAAAGTAGCGTCTCGACGATATCTTTCCAACGGTGTATCATTTGGATCATTTCGACCAACGTTTTGTAAAAATTTCACGAAAAACGGTCACTGGCCTTCGTAGTCAGCCGCGCGATTTTCAAATTTAACTAAAAACCGTAAGGAATCTCAAAAACATTTCAACAATGAAAGTTGCGCCTCGTTCGTAGCTTTCCAACGGTATATTACACGCCTTGTTTCGACAAACGGTTAGAAAACTGGAGTGAAAACAGTATCGAAAATTTGAAAAAAAATCGAAAAACACAATTCCGCAATTTAGTAAATTCAAAACTGTTCTTAAACCGTAGCGAATTAGAAAAAATAATAGATATGAAAAAGATGCGCGTCGACTATACCTTTCCAACGGTGTATCATACGTTTCATTCCGACGAGCAGTTTAGAAAAAAACGCAAAAAAATGATCGCTGTCATTCGTTGTGAGCCGCACGATTTTCGAAACTGCTCTTAAACTATGATGAATTTTGAAAAGTGTTCAACATGGCGAAGTTGCGTCTACTCCATAGCTTTTCAACGGTATATTACACGCATAATTCCGATAAACGATTAAAAAACTAGAACAAAAAAGATACCGAAAAAATAACACGTACAGTTTTTTCGAACATGAGGTTCTATTGCAGTATCTGTGCAGTGCGCATAGCTTTCCAATGCAGTAAAACAAAGCAGTTCCGAAGTGTTATGAGAATATTATTCTCATAATGTTATGAGAATAGACCGGCTATATATATACCTTTCCATTATAAATAGAATTACCACTGTTTAATCATCATGGTCATTACCGCTATCTAATCACCACCAACACTAGCTTAAAGAAAAATCATTCACTTGTACCAGAAGCAAGGATATCATCGAGTTCAACATGGTCATGATATTACAAGCGTTCATAACACCACAAAAGCAAATCATCCTTTGAGATTAAGTTCAGGACGAAGAACACGGACATGAGAGGACAAGTACTAAGAGCATGAACTAGCTAAATCACTCATGCTCCTCTCTCTCAGGTAAAATAGCATAGAACATGTATAGCTCTCCTGATTCATCCTACTGGAGCATGCAGATGAACCTGTCTCCTAATCGTGGGCTGCGCTTCTCATTGCTGCCCCCTAGTACTTCTCTAGGATCGTTAACAATTTTGCTCCAATCTTTAACTATTAAGCACTGTTCAAGATATCTTCCGATATGCCGATAAATCGGCCGATTTATCGCTTACCGCTGTCTGACCGATAAGACAAATCGGCCGATAAATCAGCCGATATGGTGATAAATCGGCCGATATGCCGATAAACTGGCCGATTTACCCCTTATCATGGGTCGACCGATAAGTTCCCGATAAGCGATATCCCCAACATTGCTATTAAGCATTCATCGCTTTTAGAAATCCTGAATGCACTCATGTGCAATGTAGGATATCTTGGCCGTAAGCTAACCATTGACATGTGACCTTGTGTAATGCCCCGGATGTAATACTTTCCCTTTTGGGCATATAATATATCTCCGGCTTCATCTATTCCATTCCGGGTTCTTTGTCTTTCGGCTTTTCGTCGTTTTGTTGTGTGCGTGTGTGGCATTCATTCATATCATGTAGACATGTGCATCGCATTGCATTTGCGTTGTCGTTTGCATCCGGTTCCACGCGTTCCTTCCCGTTGTCCGTTTTGCGTTCCGGAGCTCCCTCACGTGTCCGTGGTGATTGTAAGCCAACTATTTTATGTTTTCCAACCCCATCTTTTACATGAGTTGTGCAAAGATACCAGACTTGCGATCATTCCAGCATGGGGTTATGTCTCTAAGTCGTGCCTCGACACGTAGGAGATATAGTCCCATCCTGGGCATTACAAGTTGGTATTCGGAGCCTTCTCCGACCTAGGAGCCCCCACTGATTGATCGTATCGTTGACGGTCGAGTCTAGGCACACACTGAAAACATTTTGAGTCCTATATTATATCGGAGAGTAGGATTTCTTTGCTTCTCATCCCCTTTCTCTCTGGTGAGGACTCCTGACGTCTACTCTTGTCTCTTCTATCTTCAAAAATTGCACCAAATTTTTTTTAGGAATCCCGCGAGTATTCTGGGATTGTTTTGATGTTCTTGTGACGAGAATATTGTTCTTGATGCCTCCCGACATTAGGGGTTGTGGCAGTGTCCCGGGGAGTTGAGCTTCGGGGTATTGTCGTCACAAGCATATCGCGGCAGTACTAAATACTTAAGATGACCGACATCGAAAATCTCTCCTATACGGTTAGTGGCAAGATAACCCCGACATCACCCAGTACTGGGGAGGTAGTTCGGGAGTATTGCCATAGCTTGTTATAGTGGATACTTTTCGAAGGTCCGAGGTAAACAGTTTCCGAGAAAGACTGGTTATGTGTTGAAGGATGGATACAGCTGGATGTAGGTTTAGAGTTGATTGCGCGGTGCTTCCCCTGTATCCCCAACACCTGATTGCATAACTGGAATCTTTCGGAAATTAATAGGTGGGTTTATCCAGTAGATCGTAGGCATTCTTCCAACGAATGCAGGTTAGCGAGTTCGGGGTTCTACATTGAGTGAAGTAGTATTATGACCGATGTTTCGATCGGGAGTTGCATCTTAAAGGGTCCTTGGCTATGCTGATCCGGGGATTGCAAAACCCTTTCGTAACGCGTTCATATGCTTTCAGCATGAAAATGTCGAACGAAGCTCCTCTCTTGTGTTTGTTTCCATCCGTACCTTGTTGTTTTTCTTATTTTACCTTTTGTCCCCTATGTGGCTTCTCGTGAAGATTGATGTTATCATTAAACTGAGAATTTCATTCGTTCCTCTTGTTCGAATGATTTCATTCGTTCCTATTGTTCGAACGGTTATTGTGAAGACTTGTTGCAATTCATTCCATTGATTCAGCTTATACCTTATGTCAATCAATTGCTGATTCGTGGTCATCTCTTTCAGGATGGCTCCGAAAAGGGTTCCCAACGCTAACCCAGAGGCGGAAGAGGTCCCAGATCGTCCTCCTTCCCCTCCTCCTCCGTCTGAGGCTTGGAGAGCGATTATGCAGACTACAACTCAGAACACCCAGATGTTGATGCAGATGATGCAGCAGATGCAAGCTAATCAAGCTAATCAGGGTGTTCCAGGGAATCAAGGCAACTTTTTCAACCAACAGCACCATGCTACTCTCAACCAGTTCTTGGCCAATAATCCAAAAGCTTTCAGTTACTGTGTCGACCCTCTTGATGCTGAAGATTGGTTAACCGACATAAAGAAGCATTTTGATTGCAGTAACGTAAGAGAAGAGGACTATGTGAAGTTTGCAGCCTTCCAACTCAAAGACCAAGCAGCTGACTGGTGGCAGCAGTACAAAGACTCCAGGCCAGGTCGTGTGATCTCTTGGGAGGATTTCTGCAAAGATTTTCGCTCTCACCACATTCCAACAAGTGTCATCGAGGGCATGCGTGAGCAATTCCGCAACCTGAAGCAGGGCTCTATGACAGTCTACCAGTATAATGTCAAGTTCCAAAACCTCGCCCGCTATGCTAAGCAAGACATTCCTGATGCCAAGAGTAAAATCTATCAATTCCGAGGAGGTCTCAAAGATGAACTTCAACTTGCTCTCACCTTGTTCGAGCCCGATGAATTCGACAAATTCTATAACATGGCTTTGAAACAAGAGGCAGCTCAGCTCAAGATGGAGGCTTCTAAAAAGAGGATTCGAGATGCCGTTCACTCCTCCTCATCTTCTCAAGTCGTCGCAAAGCAGCAGAAATTTTGGCTTCCTCCTCCTCCAGTGATTCGAGCTCCGTACAACAACTCCAACAACTCCAACAACTCCAACAGCAACAAGAACTCCAGTGGACGTGGTTTCTCCCACCCACCCAACCCGAGCAACCAGTCGAGGAACCAGTTTCAGTCTCAAGGCTCAAAGTCAAGTGGTTCTCATTTCCGTCCTCTCTCAGAAGTGACTTGCAACAAATGCACTCAGAAAGGTCACTATGCCAACAAGTGCCCCAACCCGAAGCGTCTTCCACCTCCTCCGCCTGTCAGTTCAGCTATTGTCAAGCATGATCCAAAGGCAGCAAGGGTCAATCTGATGAATGCAGCGCAAGCGGAGAATTCTTCTGATGTTATTTTGGGTAACCTTCCAGTGAACTCTTTTCCAGCTAAAGTGTTGTTTGATTCGGGTGCTTCATGCTCTTTCATGTCATATCCATTTGCATCCAAGCACGATATTGTCACCAAAAATCTGCCAAGGGAGTTAACAGTTATTTCTCCGGGGAGACGAATGCACTCCAGTGTTTATGCTCCGGATGTTTCTATTCGCATGGGTGATTATCGATTTTTGGCTTCTCCGGTGGTTCTTGGTAATTCCGACATCGACCTCATCCTCGGGATGGATTGGCTTTCTCAGCATGATGCTCACATTGATTGTGCACAGAAAGAAGTCAAGATGACTCATCCTGATGAAGATGTGATTATCTTCGCCTCCAGGGATAACACTATCAGGCTTTTCTCTCTCAATGAAAAGGGCGAAATTAATGCCATATCTCAAATTCCGGTGGTGAACGAATATCAAGACGTCTTTTCTGAAGAACTTCCAGGCATGCCTCCACACCGTCAGGTGGAATTCGTTATTGAACTCGAGCCGGGTACTGAGCCAGCATGCCGGCGTCCGTACAAGCTCTCTCCTGAAGAATTGAAGGAATTGAAGAAGCAGCTTGATGAACAGGAGCGTATGGGTCTCATCAGGCCTAGTACGTCTCCTTGGGGCTGTGGTGTCTTATTTGTCAATAAGAAAGATGGCACGGAGCGTCTATGCGTTGATTACCGGCCATTGAACAAGAAGACAATAAAGAACAAGTATCCGCTCCCCAACATCAACGAACTCTTCGAGCAGCTCAAGGGAGCTAAAGTGTTCTGTAAGCTCGATCTCCGAATGGGCTATCACCAAATTCGCATTCGCGAGGTAGACATCCCCAAGACTGCCTTCAGAACAAGCTACGGTTCATAAGAGTATACAGTCATGTCTTTTGGTCTCGCCAATGCTCCTCCTACCTTCTCGAGGATGATGCACTACATCTTCAACCCCTACACCGGCGAGTTTGTGCTTGTGTATCTGGATGATATTCTGGTGTTTTCCAAGAATGAAGAAGATCACGAAAAGCACTTACGTCTGGTTCTTGATCGACTCCGTGAACATAAGTTCTATGCCAAGTTCTCCAAGTGTGAGTTTTGGCTCGATAAGGTTTTGTACCTGGGCCATATCATCTCAGCTGACGGCATTGCGATAAATCCCGAGAAAGTTGAAGCAATTGTCAACTGGGAAGCTCCTCAGAACGTCAAGCAACTCCGTAGTTTTCTTGCTCTTGCCAGCTATTGCAGAAGGTTCGTTGAGAACTTCTCCAAGATTGCCAAGCCTCTTTCCAACTTGCTTCAGAAGAATGTCAAATACTTTTGGTCTCCAGAGTGTGAAGTGGCATTCAAAACTCTCAAAGAAAAGCTCGTCTCTGCTCCAGTTCTTACTCCTCCAGATGAGTCCAAGCCCTATGAAGTATTCTGTGATGCTTCTCTTCAAGGCCTTGGTGGTGTGCTTATGCAAGATAAGAGAATTGTGGCATACACTTCTCGTCAGCTTAAGCCAAGTGAGAAGAACTATCCCACACATGATCTCGAACTAGCAGCTGTGGTACATGCCTTGATTACGTGGAGACATCTGTTGTTGGGCAGAAAAGTCGACATCTTCACCGATCACAAGAGCTTGAAGTACATCTTCACACAGCCGAATCTGAAACTCCGCCAGACTCGTTGGGTTGAAATGATCCAAGAGTACAATCCCAGCATCGAATACACTCCTGGCAAGGCGAATGTGATTGCAGATGCTTTGAGCAGAAAGGCATATTGCAACAGCCTTCTTATCAAGCCGTTCCAGCCTGAGCTTTGTGAAGCATTCAGGAAGCTCAACCTCCAAGTTGTTCCGCAGGGTTTTCTTGCAAATCTTCAAATTGCTCCTACCTTGGAAGATCAAGTCCGTGAGGCCCAACTCAGTGATGCCATGGTGCAGAAGGTGAAACATGGTATTGCAAAGGGCACTCCTAAATACAAGTGCTTTCGTGTTGATGAGAGAGATACCTTGTTCTTCGAGGACAGACTCGTTGTTCCCAAAGGTGATCTCAGGAAGCTCATAATGGAAGAAGCACATGATTCTCTCCTTTCCATTCATCCTGGCAGTTCCAAGATGTACCAAGATCTCAAGCAATCTTACTGGTGGACACGCATGAAAAGGGAAATTGCCCAATTCGTGAACGAATGTGATGTTTGCAGAAGAGTGAAAGCAGAACATCAACGTCCAGCCGGTCTTCTCCAACCTCTTCCTATTCCCGAGTGGAAGTTCGACCACATTGAAATGGATTTCGTAATTGGCTTTCCTAAGTCCAAGCGGGGGAATGATTCTATCTTCGTGGTGATTGACAAGCTTACCAAAGTCGCTCACTTCCTTCCAGTCAAAGAATCCATCAATGCAGCTCAATTGGCAGAGTTGTACACTTCCAGAATTGTGTCCTTACATGGCATTCCTCAAGTCATCTCCTCAGACCGTGGAAGTTTGTTCACTTAAAAGTTCTGGGACTCCTTTCAGTCCGCCATGGGCACTAAGATCAGGTTCAGCACTACTTTTCACCCTCAGACAAGTGGTCAAGTCGAGAGAGTGAATCAGATTCTAGAAGACATGCTCAGAGCCTGTGTCATATCTTTTGGCATGAAATGGGAGGATTGCCTTCCATTTGCCGAGTTCTCTTACAACAACAGCTTTCAACCAAGTGCCGGTAAAGCCCCGTTTGAAATCCTCTATGGCAGGAAGTGCCGTACCCCTCTCAACTGGTCTGAAACAGGCGAACGTCAACTTCTTGGCAATGACTTGATCTCAGAAGCTGAAGAAATGTGCAAAGTCATACGTGAGAATCTCAAGGCCGCTCAGTCGCGTCAGAAGAGCTACTATGACGGTAAGCATCGTGATTTGGCTTTCAACATTGATGATCATGTCTATCTCCGTGTTTCTCCGATGAAAGGCACCCAAAGATTCGGTATCAAAGGAAAGCTTGCTCCTAGATACGTCGGGCCTTTCAAGATTCTTGGCAAAAGAGGCGACCTAGCCTATCAACTTGAGCTACCTTCAAACTTCGCCAATGTTCATGATGTGTTCCATGTGTCTCAACTCCACAAATGCTTCAAGGCACCTGAACGCATGATTCCGTTTGAAGAGATTGATCTTCAACAAGATTTGTCTTATCGAGAGCATCTCGTTGCCATTCTCGAAGAAACCGAGCGCAAGACCCGCAACAAGTCCATCAAATTCTTGAAAGTCAATTGGTCACATCACACCGACCGAGAAGCTACGTGGGAACGAGAAGATCATCTTCGTTCCGAGTACCCTTCCTTTTTCCAGTCCTAGATCTCGGGACGAGATCTTTTTGTAGTAGAGGAGAGTTTGTAATGCCCCGGATGTAATACTTTCCCTTTTGGGCATATAATATATCTCCGGCTTCATCTATTCCATTCCGGGTTCTTTGTCTTTCGGGTTTTCATCGTTTTGTTGTGTGCGTGTGTGGCATTCATTCATATCATGTAGACATGTGCATCGCATTGCATTTGTGTTGTCGTTTGCATCCGGTTCCACGCGTTCCTTCCCGTTGTCCGTTTCGCGTTCCGGAGCTCCCTCACGTGTCCGTGGCGATTGTAAGCCAACTATTTTATGTTTTCCATCCCCATCTTTTACATGAGTTGTGCAAAGATACCATACTTGTGATCATTCCAGCATGGGGTTATGTCTCTAAGTCGTGCCTCGACACGTAGGAGATATAGTCCCATCCTGGGCATTACACCTTGAGTCTCGATCCACTGAGCCACAACTGTCATCGGGAGTCCCTGTTGAAGAACATCGTATAGTAATTAATATACTTAGCAATGAAATTTAAGAAAAAAATAATGTATGCAAAAGATGCACTGAGGACAAATAGTAAAAATCTTACCATCACTCGTAAATAGATGTGACCGTAGTTCAATACGATCACTATTGGTCGCACGTTTTGAGTACTAACATTTCAAAGTGCAGGAAGAAAATTTATCTTGACAGTATGAAGATCCTCAAGCCATGAAACATAATGACTTATCTCCTCGCTGTTTAGTTCAGCTCCGGAACAGCAGTAGGTCCTATCTACCAAGCGCCGGACATGTTTGCTTGAATGGAAATAAGCTGTCAATAGAAATTAGTTGTCAACTATTTTTGAGTAAACAATATCAAAGACATAAATATGGTTGAGAAACTCACATAATGGTAGAACTGGAGGCGTCTGCACATCGACCCAGATGTCTCTATTACCTTCAATATCATCTTCCGGACGAATATCAAAGGTGATAACCATATCAGGCTCAAATGCATAAGCCTTGCATAGTGCTTGCCAAGTTTTGCATTCAAAATGGGTGTACGTGTCTGCATTGTATAATTTGACGTTGAAAGTATAACCATGCTCGGTCTTTAGGTAAACTCTCTTTACCTCCATAGTTTCCATAGCACTGAAACCTATCTTATCCAAGACAAAAATTCTTGCATGGCAGGGGATGCGCTAGTAGAATAGTGAAAATTTAAAATTATAAGTTGAAGCAAATGAAGCATATATAAGTCATGCTTAGTTAAGAAAAAAGACTTGTCGTTGTGACTTACTGTATCCACTTCGAAGGTCTCATCCAGCTTGATGCTGAAGCGCCTATCATCAACAAGGAAATTTCTCTCGCACAGGCCGCGCTGGTCTTCATAGTATTCGCACTTAATGAAATCGTTTTCGTCGTCAGACGACATTTTCTATTAATTAGATCATCAAATCTCAGATATCTAAATTTTCTTACTAAAAATAAACTAGTTCTATTAATTCAACTAATTCAACTAAAAATTTACTAAAAATAAACTAGTTCTATTAATTTTCTTACTAAAATATATAAAGTAGCTATATATAGTTATATTTTAATTAGATCGTCAAATCTCATATACCTAAAAATAAACTAGTTCTACTAATTCAACTAGTTCAACTCCGCATTTACTAAAAATAAACTAGTTATATTAATTCAACTAGTTCAAATAATCTCATATACCTAAATTTTCATACTAAAAATAAACTTATTCTATTAATTTTTATACTAAAAATAAACTAGTTATATTAATTCAACTAGTTCTATAACTAAAAAACAGAAGAAGAAAAAATTATAACATTTCTATATATATAATTAACATTTGTATAATATTTCTAATATTTCTAGAACTAAAAAAAGAAAAAATTCTAACTTTTTTATAACTATTTCTATAACTAAAAAACAGAAAAATTTCTAACAATTCTAACTTTTTTATAACTGTTTCTAAAACTAAAAAATAGAAAAATTTCTAACAATTCTAACATTTCTATAACATTTCTAACAATGCTATATAACTAACTATTTCTATGACTAAAAAAAGAAAAAATTCTAACATTTTTATAACTATTTCTATAACTAAAAAATAAAAAAATGTATGTGTGTGTGCTCACCGGCGACGCGAGAGGCGACGGGGGGCGGCGACGGGGACGGCGACGGACGGGGCGGCGACGACGGGGACGGGGCGGCGACGGGGGCCGCGACGACGGGGCGGCGCCGGGCGCGGCGACGTGGCGGGGACGACGGGACGGCGACGGGCGCGGCGACGGGGACGGGACGGCGACGGGCGCGGCGACGGGGACGGGGCGGCGACGGGGACGGGGCGACGACGGGGCAGCGACGGGTGCAGAGGAGAAGAAGCAGATGAGAAACTGAAATTTTTGAAGTGTTTTCTTATATAGGATGGACCTTTAGTACCGGTTGGAGCCACCAACCGGTACTAAAGGCCTGTTTTGGCCAGGCCAAGCGGCGGGAAGCGCACCCCCTTTAGTACCGGTTGGTGGCTCCAACCGGTACTAAAGACCCTTTAGTACCGGTTGGAGACACCAACCGGTACTAAAGGGGGTGCGCTGGCGCAGGTGCGATGCGGCAAGTTTAGTCCCACCTCGCTAGCCGAGGGGCAGCCGCACTGGTTTATAAACCCCGCCGCGGCTGCTCCTTCGAGCTCTTCTCTACTACAGGCTTGTGGGCCTAACTTTGCCGCGCTGCCCTGTGAGTCTACTGGGCCTTTATGGGCCTGCAAATACAGGCCCAGGCCCTTGCAGGCCCACTGGGTAGCGCGCAAACAATTTTTTTATATGGTATTTCATTTTATATCTAACTAACATTTCTATATCTAAAATTTATCTATCTAACATTGCCGCAAATATATCTATTTTTGAGTTGTTTTTTTGTGTATTTAGAGTTTCTTTCTGAATATTTTTGCGTTAGGTACAAAAAATTACAAACTTTCTATTAGTGCCCGTAGTTTTCAAATTTGAATAGTTTAAATTTTGAATTATTTGAAATTAGTGTGAATCACTAGTTTGTGAATAACTTAACTTTAAAAATCAGTAAAGGCATGAAAGAATTTGTTTGCACATAAAATTTCTTCGCGTTTCAAATGCCAAAACACATAACTACCCTAACTATTACAGAGATTCCCTTCTCGGTGTGAAATACAGAAGAAAGTGATGATAGTGAAGCCGATCACATCCCAGATCTTTGGGTGTGAAACTTTTTCTTCGCGTGTGTCCCTTTGCATCGTAACCATGGAAAATCTTCATCATTTAATGGGATTCTCGGGTCAATATTCACTGTGAATGGAGCAATTTCATCAAACCTTTCATAATCTTCTGACTTGTCTGTCTTGTCATCCACTCCCACGATGTTTCTCTTCCCAGAAAGAACTATGTGCCGCTTTGGCTCATCGTACGATGCAGTCGCTTCCTTATATATTTTTTTTCTTGGCTTGGTAGACATGTCCTTCACATAGAAAACCTGTGCCACATCATTGGCTAGGACGAATGGTTCGTCTTCATACGCAAGATTGTTGAGATCCACTGTTGTCATTCCGTACTGCGGGTCTTCCGTTACCCCGCCTCGTGTCATATTGACCCATTTGCACCGAAACAAATGGACCTTCAAACCACGTCGATAGTCAAGTTCCCATATGTCCTGTATATAACCATAATATGTTTCATTTCCCGTCTTGGTTTCTGCATCAAAGCGGACACCACTGTTTTGGTTGGTGCTCTTCTTATCTTGGGCGATCGTGTAAAATGTATTACCATTTATCTCGTACCCTTTGAAAGTCATTATATTCGAAGATGGTAACTGGGACAGCAAGTACATTTCATCTTCAATAGAGGTGTCATGCATGGTACGTGTCTGCAACCAGCTGGCGAAACTCCTGGTTTGTTCACGTGTAATCCAGTCATCAGACCGCTCCGGGTGTTTGTAGCGTAGCAAATTCTTGTGTTCATCCATATACGGAGCCACCAAGGCGGAATTCTGTAGAACTGTGTAGTGTGCTTCAGTGAGAGAATTTCCGTCCATACATATTATTTGTTCCCCTCCTAGCGTGTCTTTTCCATCCAGTCTGCCCTTATGCCGCGATTCAGGAACACCAATCGGCTTAAGGTCAGGAATAAAGTCAATACAAAACTCAATGACCTCCTCATTCTGATGGCCCTTGGAGATGCTTCCTTCTGGCCTATCACGGTTATGAACATATTTCTTTAAGACTCCCATGAACCTCTCAAAGGGGAACATATTGTGTAGAAATACAGGACCCAAAACGTTAATCTCTTCGCATAGGTGAACTAGGACGTGCGTCATGATGTTGAAGAAGGATGGTGGGAACACCAACTCGAAACTGACAAGACATTGCACCAAATCATTCTCTAACCTTGGTATGATTTCTGGATCGATTACCTTCTGAGAGATTGCATTGAGAAATGCACATAGCTTCACAATGGCTAATCGAACGTTTTCCGGTAGAAGCCCCCTCAATGCAACCGGAAGCGGTTGCGTCATAATCACGTGGCAGTCATGATACTTTAGGTTCTGGAACTTTTTCTCTGCCATGTTTATTATTCCCTTTATATTCAACGAGAAGCCAGACGGTACCTTAATACTGAGTAGGCCTTCAAAGAAGATACCGTCTCTTCTTTGGTAAGAGCGTAGCTTGCATGGCCCTGATGTATGCCGTCTTTTCCGTGCATACGTTGCTGGTCCTCTCGTGCCTCAGGTGTATCTTTTGTCTTCCCATACACGCCCAAGATGCCAAGCACGGTCACACAAAGATTCTTCGTCACGTGCATCACGTCGATTGCGGAGCGGATCTCTAGGTCTTTCCAATAGGGCAGGTCCCAAAATATAGATTTCTTCTTCCACATGGGTGCGCGTCCGTCAGCGTCATTCGGAACAAGTTGTCCACTGATACGTCCAAAACGTATCTATAATTTCTGCTTGCTCCATGCCTCTTTTGGGTGATATTGCTATGATATTAATACACTTCCATACACTTTTGATCATATTTGGACTAACCTATTAACTCAGTGCACCCCAGTGCCAGTTTCTGTTTTCGGCTGTTTTTGTATTTCAGGTTTTCACATTACGAGAACTGCCAGGAAAAATCCAGAAAAAATATATAAAAAATCAGCGTTCCAGAAACTACCGTGCGCCCGAAGGATAGCCGGGGGGGCCACCAGGGCTCCAGGCGCCCTGGCGGCGTGCCCCCCCCCCCTTGGGCCGCGCCGGGGGGCGCCTGGGTCCCCCGAGGCTCCTCCGATGCCCCCCTTTGGCATATATTTAAAGCGTCTCCCGAAACCCTGGAAACAGGAACTCTTTTTCGCGATCTCATCTCTGTTCCGCCGCCGCCGCCGCTTCCAAGATCGGGAGCACCAGGAGAACTCTTCCCGGCACCCTGCCGGAGGGGAGGATCACCACCGGGAGCTTCTCCACCACCATGGACGCCTCCCGGATGAGTTGTGAGTAGTCTCCCTTGGACCATGGGTCCATGACCAGTAGCTATGTGATGTTCTCCTCCCGTTCTTGTGCTTCACTAATTAGTCCTCGTGAGCTGCCCTACATGATCGAGGCACATATGTAATCCTTATGCTGTTGCTATGATGAGTTTGCTGGGATCCGATGGATTATGAGATTATGTTCAGATTGTGTTTGAGTAATATATTTGATTCACCTCTTTTATATTTATGTTCGTAAGTAATTCTTGCATG
>LR738713.1:828225796-828253776 GCA_902687465.1 Secale cereale
TTGAGTGACAGAAACATGAGTCTAGGGGATGTGCTGTTGCCACAAGGGGGGAAACAACGGTGCTTGTGCCCGCGGGTGCAAGGATTGTTTACTTTACGCAAAGTTCTTTTAATGCAGTTGTCTGTTGCTTTGAGTTTACACTATGGGTGGGGCTCGCAACTTAATACCAGCGAGATGTTCTGGATAGATATCTCAAGGTGGATGATTAGTAGTAGATATTGATGGATTTCGGTCTACTTACTTTGGCGTACCGCCCATGCTTTGAACCTCTACCTTTCTTGCAATGTAGTCAGCATTGGTTTGCGCACATGGTCCTGTCAATTGCCCAGCTGTAATTCGTTTACCTCACATAGCAGTTTTATCGTCTTTTGGGAGAGAGACATCACTAGTGAACATCATGAGACTCCGGTCCATATTACCATCATTGATCACATCCGTTATTTACTTTCCCGCTATTTACTTACTATTGCAATATTTATCACTATTATCACTTGCGTTTGATCCTTTGTAAACTACAAGGCCGGAGGGATTGACAACCTCTCTGTACTCGTTGGGAGCAAAGTTATTTGTATCTGTGTGCAGGTCCACGTTGATTGCTAATATCTGGCGCCGTTAGCAGTTGACACCTTCTTGTTGAAACTGGGAGTCTCTGGGAAATCGATCCTTGGTATTACCAAGGGAAAACTTCTGCTACACTGCATCTCAAACCTTCCACTTGGGGTAACCAACGAGGGGTGAGAAGCCACCTAGCAAAGCAATTTCTGGCGCCGTTGCCGGGGACTCCACTCTTCAGGATAGGGGAGTTGCACGCTATCTTTTACCTTTGCTTTTAGTCTTGTTAGTTTACCTTTCAGTTTTGCTTTAGTACATTTTATCGAAAATCACAAAAATAGTTATCTTGCTTGCTTGCTACAATGGGTTCCACCGAGAACACCAAGTTGTGTGACTTCACTAGTCACAACAACGATGACTTTATCAGCACACCTATCACTACACCTGGCACTTCAGCACCTTCATATGAAATTAAACCTGCTTTACTGAACTTAGTCATGAAAGATCAATTCTCCGGTGCTGGAGATGATGCTGCTTTACACTTGAACAACTTTGTTGAACTTTGTGATATGCAGAAGTACCAAGAAATAGATGGTAATATTGTTAAGCTTAAGCTTTTTCCTTTCTCCTTGAGAGGAGGAGCTAAAATTTGGTTTCAGTCTGTGCCTAGAAATAGCATAGATTCATGGGACAAGTGCAAAGATGCTTTTATCGGAAAATACTATCCACCTGCTAAAATTATCCAACTGAGAAGTAACATAATGAATTTTAAACAATTGGATAATGAACACATTGCCCAAGCTTGGGAACGTATGAAATCTCTTATCAAGAACTGCCCTACTCATGGTTTGACTACTTGGATGGTTATCCAAACCTTTTATGCAGGCTTGAACTTTACCTCGCGGAACTTGTTAGATTCGGCCGCGGGAGGAACTTTTATGTCAACTACACTTGGTGCTGCCACGAAGCTTCTCGATGAGATGATGACCAACTATTCCCAATGGCACACCGAACGCGCTCCAACAGGTAGGAAGGTAAACTCTGTCGAGGAGATTTCCTCCCTAAATGAAAAGGTTGACTTGATCATGTCTCTACTTTCGAAGCAATCTTCTGTTGATCCTCGTGATGTTCCTTTAAATTCTTTGATTGCTCAAGAACAAGTAGATGTGAACTTTATCTCTAGAAACAATTTCAACAACAATGCTTATAGGAGTAATTTTGGTAGCAATCCTAGACCGTTCCCCTCTAATTCTTATGGGAACAACAATGCTTATCCTAGCACCAGGAACTCCACTACTGAACTAGAGATTATGCTTAAAGATTTCATCACTACCCAAAAAGCCTTTAATAAGAGTGTAGAAGAAAAACTACATAAACTAGATGATCTCTCTTTGAAGGTAGACCACTTAGCCAATGAGATAGAATTGCTAAAAATTAAAACTTCTCCTCTTGAGGAGAGGAAGGTCACTCCTATGAATGCTATTCAAGTGCAAATTAATGAAAACATTAGGATGATGGCTAAACTTAAAGAAAGATGGGCTAGAGAAAGGGAGGAAGAAGATAGAATTAAGAGCCTTCCTACCCACCACACTGTTGCTACTATCCAAGTTGTTGAGGATATCCAAACTCTTAGCACCCAATGTACTCCTGGTCCCGATGGACCTATTAATGGTGATGCTATGACTATAGAAACTACCAAACAAGTGAACCTAAAGGACACCACTACCACTTTACTTGATGCTAGGGACCTTGATTTTGATAATTGCACTCTTACCGAAGTTATTGATTTCCTTCACAAGATGTCTAGAGATCCCCGCACTAGCACGCTTAACCTTGCCTTCACAGAGCATATCACTAATGCTCTTATCAAAGCTAGGGAGGAGAAACTTAGAGTAGAAGCCTCCATACCTAGAAAGCTAGAAGATGGTTGGGATCCTATGATAAAAATTAAATTGAATGACTTCTCTTGCTATGCATTATGTGATGTTGGAGCTAGTACCTCTGTTATGCCCAAAAGAATATATGATATGCTTAAATTGAAACCTTTTGATTCTTGTTCTTTTGGTGTTCGTCTCGTTGATTCTTCCATAAAGAAACCTTTGGGGAGGATCGACGATGTTCTTATCGTTGTCAATGACAATTATGTTCCCGTCGATTTCACTATTATGGATATTGAATGTGATCCTTCTTGTCCAATTATTTTGGGAAGTCCCTTCTTACGCACCGTTGGTGCTATCATTGACATGAAAGAGGGTAATATAAAATTTCAGTTTCCTCTCAAGAAAGGGATGGAACACTTCCCTCGAAAGAAGATCAAGTTACCTTTTGAGTCTGTTGTACGGGCTAGCTATTCTTTTACTCTTGATAAAACTTGATCTATATGCATTATGCCTAGCTTAAAGGCATAAAAGAAAGCGCTTTTGGGAGGCAGCCCACATGAATAAATTTTTTATTTTGCTTTTGTTGTGTCTTGATGTTGTTTACGACTGTAGCATCATCATTGTATCTTTGCTTTTCAATTTTGTGCCAAGTATAGCCTCTGATTGCTAGAAAGTTCAAAAGTTGTGAGGTGCTGTCCAGGAAACAGATTATGTCCTTGGATAGAAAAATTCGTATAAAATCACCAGATCATCTTTTTGGTCTGAATGTTTTCGACAACGTTCTCTATATAATTGTCTTTCGTGCGTCTGTTCTGAGTTTTTTGATAAGAGTTGCAGAAGTGCCCCGAACAAATCAATTACTACCTGCTGTTCTGTTTTTCACAGATTCTGTCCTGTTTTGACTTTCCTTTATTTTGCAAACCAAGAGCTTGTTTTTTCTTTGCAAAAACCTTTTGGCAATCTTGAGAAACAGTAGACCTTCAAGAATATCTTTATTTCCAGCAAGGTATAATTATTTTATTATGGGTACTAACCTCGCTAATCAGATTATGATGAGTTATGTATGAAGGGAGTTTTCAAGTGTGCGAGGGAAGATGATAAAAAGATTCAGGAGTGTCAAGCGCTCAAGCTTGGGGATGCCCCCGTGCACCCCCAAGAAATATTCAAGGAGACTCAAGCGTCTAAGCTTCGCGATGCGCCCGTGCATCCCCTTCTCCATCAACATTATCAGTTCGTCTTTCGTTCCACTATATTTTAATCACTTCATGTGTTATGTGCTATGCTTGGAGCGTCTTGCTTTTAATTTTCTTTAGCTTTTCATAACGAGTCGGAACTCAGCGTCCTTTATGTGGGAGAGAAACACACTCCACTTCTACCTAGAACATAACATAGAATTTTCATGACTATCTTTGCTGTGTGTGTTCTTTGTCTTTTAATATTTACTATCATGTTTAGCTCTTAGTATTCATGCTTATCTTTTTAAAGAGCTTTTGTTTAGTTGGTTGCTTGAACTCTCTTTAATTATCATGCTTATCTTATTAAGAGAGTTTGCTTCCGTTGCATTGGTTAATATGTCTATGATAAAGATGCTACGTGCATAATGGCGCTTGGTAATTCAGGTTTTCTTATGGTTAGTCTCAAATAGCTGGGGGATTCCCAATGTGTTATTCGAGTACCAACATGATTTGTTTGCCAATGATGTGGTATGGTTTAGTAATATCTTCCCTCAAGAATTTATTTTGATTGACTTGGCGTATGCTCACGCATATTTAAGACTGTAAAGAAAGTCTGTCAAGCCTTGATGATCTTTTATTTCTGAGTAGCGATATAACTTCCATGCCTGATTCAATGTTGCTTTGTCGCTCTGCATGATTATGACCGTCATTGCTCTCTTAGTTGGTCGCTCCCAGTCTTTTGCTAACCTCCACCTGTACTAAGCGGACTGACTGCTTGTGCATCCACATCCTTTTAAACTAGTTATGCCATATGAGTCCACCATACCTACCTATATGTGGTATTTCACCGCCACTCCAAGTAAATTTGCATGTGCTACCTTTAAAACCTTCAGTTTTTGCAATACATAGCTCATGGGAAAGTAGCTTAAAAACTATTGTGGTAAAGAATATGTCGCTTATGTATCTTATTTCTTATAAGTTGCTTGCTGAGCGGTAACCATGTTTCTGGGGACGCCATCAACTGTTACACTTTTGTTGAATATCATGTGAGTTGCTATGCATGTTCGTCTTGTCTGAAGTAAGGGTGATTTGCCATGGGTTGAATGGTTTGAGTATGCATATTGTTAGAGAAGAACATTGGGCCGCCAACCAAAGCCATGTATCATGGTGGAAATTTTAGCTTGGACATTAATCCTCAATCTCTTATGAGAATATGCTTAAGCATTAAAGAGGAGTCCATTATCTATTTTCTTTGTTGTCCCGGTATGGATGTCCTCAAGTTGAGATCTATCAAAAACGAGAAATCAAATGCGATCTATCTCCTTGGACCTTTGTACAGGTGACATAGAGGTATCCCTTTGTGACACTTGGTTGAAACATATGTAATGCAATGATAATCCATGGAAATCCGAGCTAATTAGGACAAGGTGCGAGCACTATTGGTATTGATGCATGAGGCTTGCAACCTATAGGATGTCTTATGCATAACACATATGAAGTACTACTACCGTTGACAAAATTGTTTCTATGTTTTCAAAATAAAAAGCTCTAGCACATTAGTAATCCCTGCTTCCCTCTGCGAAGGGCCATTCTTTTACTTTTATATTGAGTCTCCACCTTCTTTCTTCAAAGCACCAACTACTGAGAGCATCATTGTCATTCTGAGTGTAATGTGCATTGTTCCAAAGTAGCATTGTCTTTTGCATGATTGTGATATCGTTTATTTTGAAATCATTGTATCTAGTCATCACTTAAACCTTGAAGGTGCCCCTGCATTTATGTTTTGCTTCACTAAAGGGGGCAAGCTAGATATCACTTTATCATATTTGCACATCATGTTCATTGCAAATCTATTTGATGTTTCAGTATCATATTGTAAAACTTTCAGTTCCTTGTGATTTTCTCATGAGGCAACTTAATTACTACAGATTCATTATCTCAGTAAGCTTTTGTCATATGACTATGAATAAGTCCTATATGGTTAATAGCATGTCACCACATAAATTATTCTTGTTATCATTTACCTACTCGCGGACGAGCAGGAATTAAGCTTGGGGATGTTGATACGTCCAAAATGTATCTATAATTTCTGCTTGCTCCATGCCTCTTTTGGGTGATATTGCTATGATATTTATACACTTCCATACACTTTTGATCATATTTGGACTAACCTATTAACTCAGTGCACCCCAGTGCCAGTTTCTGTTTTCGGCTGTTTTTGTATTTCAGGTTTTCACATTACGAGAACTGCCAGGAAAAATCCAGAAAAATTATATAAAAAATCAGCGTTCCAGAAACTACCGTGCGCCCGAAGGACAGCCGAGGGGGCCACCAGGGCTCCAGGCGCCCTGGCGGCGCCCCCCCCCCCCCCCGGGCCGCGCCGGGGGGGCGCCTGGGCCCCCCGAGGCTCCTCCGATGCCCCCCTTTGGCATATATTTAAAGCATCTCCCGAAACCCTGGAAACAGGAACTCTTTTTCGCGATCTCATCTCTGTTCCGCCGCCGCCGCCGCCGCTTCCAAGATCGGGAGCACCAGGAGAACTCTTCCCGGCACCCTGCCGGAGGGGAGGATCACCACCGAGAGCTTCTCCACCACCATGGACGCCTCCCGGATGAGTTGTGAGTAGTCTCCCTTGGACCATGGGTCCATGACCAGTAGCTATGTGATGTTCTCCTCCCGTTCTTGTGCTTCACTAATTAGTCCTCGTGAGCTGCCCTACATGATCGAGGCACATATGTAATCCTTATGCTGTTGCTATGATGAGTTTGCTGGGATCCGATGGATTATGAGATTATGTTCAGATTGTGTTTGAGTAATATATTTGATTCACCTCTTTTATATTTATGTTCATAAGTAATTCTTGCATGTTCTCCGTTGTTATTTATTGCTTTGGCCAAGTAGTAGGTAGTGACTCCAAGAGGGAACGTTATGCTTGATTATGGGTTCATGCCCCTCGATGACTAGCTTGAGTGACACAAACATGAGTCTAGGGGATGTGCTGTTGCCACAAGGGGGAAAACAACGGTGCTTGTGCCCGCGGGTGCAAGGATTGTTTACTTTACGCAAAGTTCTTTTAATGCAGTTGTCTGTTGCTTTGAGTTTACACTATGGGTGGGGCTCGCAACTTAATACCAGCGAGATGTTCTGGATAGATATCTCAAGGTGGATGATTAGTAGTAGATATTGATGGATTTCGGTCTACTTACTTTGGCGTACCGCCCATGCTTTGAACCTCTACCTTTCTTGCAATGTAGTCAGCATTGGTTTGCGCACATGGTCCTATCAATTGCCCAGCTGTAATTCGTTTACCTCACATAGCAGTTTTATCGTCTTTTGGGAGAGAGACATCACTAGTGAACATCATGAGACTCCGGTCCATATTACCATCATTGATCACATCCGCTATTTACTTTCCCGCTATTTACTTACTATTGCAATATTTATCACTATTATCACTTGCGTTTGATCCTTTGTAAACTACAAGGCCGGAGGGATTGACAACCTCTCTGTACTCGTTGGGAGCAAAGTTATTTGTATCTGTGTGCAGGTCCACGTTGATTGCTAATATCTGGTGCCGTTAGCAGTTGACACCTTCTTGTTGAAACTGGGAGTCTCTGGGAAATCGATCCTTGGTATTACCAAGGGAAAACTTCTGCTACACTGCATCTCAAACCTTCCACTTGGGGTAACCAACGAGGGGTGAGAAGCCACCTAGCATCCACCAGGACCCTTTCCAAAGACCACCTTCAAATGCTTGACCATATCATGTACATCAGCACCAGTAGGGTGGCGAGGCTTCGTCCGGTTATCCGCCTCACCTTTGAAATGCTTGCCTTTCTTTCTTACTGGATGCCTGCTCGGAAGAAATCGACGATGTCCCAGGTACACATTCTTCTTACAATTAGCCAAATATATAATGTTGGTATCGTCCAAACAGTGCGTGCATGCGCGGTATCCCTTGTTTGTCTGTCTTGAAAGGTTACTGAGAACAGGCCAATCATTGATGTTCACGAACAGCAACGCCTTTAGGTCAAATTCTTCCCCCATGTGCTCATCCCACGCACGTACACCTGTTCCATTCCACAGTTGTAAGATTTCTTCAACTAATGGCCTTAGGTACACATCAATGTCGTTGTCGGGTTGCTTAGGGCCTTGGATGAGCACCGGCATCATAATGAACTTCCGCTTCATGCACAACCAAGGAGGAAGGTTATACAAACATAGAGTCACAGGCCAGGTGCTATGGTTGCTGCTCTGCTCCCCAAAAGGATTAATGCCATCTGCGCTTAGACCAAACCATACGCTCCTTGCGTCATCTGCAAACTCATTCCCGTACTTTCTTTCGATTTTTCTCCACTGCGACCCGTCAGCGGGTACTCTCAACTTTCCGTCTTTCTTACGGTCTTCTCTGTGCCATCGCATCGCCTTGGCATGCTCTTTGTTTTGGAACAAACATTTCAACCGTGGTATTATAGGAGCATACCACATCACCTTGGCAGGATTCTTCTTCCGGGGGCGCTCGCCCTCGACATCACCAGGGTCATCGCGGCTGATCTTATAGCGTAATGCACCGCATACCGGGCAAGCGTTCAAATCCTCGTACTCACCGTGGTAGAGGATGCAATCATTAGGGCATGCATGTATCTTCTGCACCTCTAACCCTAGAGGGCAGACAGCCTTCTTTGCTTCGTACGTACTCTCGGGCAATTCGTTGTCCTTTGGAAGCATATCCTTTATCATTACTAGCAACTTTCCAAATCCCTTGTCAGATACACCATTCTCTGCCTTCCATTGCAGCAATTCCAGTGTGGTGCCCAGCTTTTTCTTGTCACCTACGCAATTCGAGTACAACAATTTTTTGTGATCCTCTAACATGCGCTGCAACTTCTTCTTCTCCAAATCACTTGCGCAAGTTCTCTTTGCATCAGCAATGGCCCGACCTAGATCATCAACGGGCTCATCTGATGCCTCTTCTTCAGCTTCTTCCCGCATTGCCGGCTCAACTTCTTCCCGCATTACCGGCTCAGCTTCTTCCCCCATTGTTGTACCATTGTATTCAGGGAACCCATGGTCAGGATAGTTGTCGTCGTCCTCTTCTTCTTCATTGTCTTCCATCATAACCCCTCTTTCTCCATGCTTGGTCCAAACATTATAGTGGGGCACAAAACCGGACTTAAACAGGTGGACGTGAATGGTTCTTGACTTAGAGTAATTTAGACCATTCTTACAGACCGCACATGGACAAGGCATAAAACCATCCGCCCGCTTGTTTGCCTGAGCCGCAAGCAGAAAAGTTTGCACGCCATTAATGAACTCGGGAGAGCATCGGTCATCGTACATCCATTGTCGGCTCATCTTCAATACACAGCACCAAAAACACCAACTTAATACAAGTTCATACATAAAGTTCATACAACACTTAAATGCAACAAACAAATAACTCTCTAGCTAAAGCATTTAAATGCAACAACAAATGCGATCAAGATCGCAACTAAGGTAACAATTGATCCAACAGCATAATGATACCAAGCCTCACTATTGATGGCATATTTTCTAATCTTTCTAATCTTCAAGCGCATTTTCTCCATCTTGATCTTGTGATCATCGACGACATCGGCAACATGCAACTCCAATTCCATCTTCTCGTCCTCAATTCTTTTCAATTTTTCTTTCAAGTACTCGTTTTCTCTTTCAACTAAATTTAACCTCTCCTACATATGCAAACTAAGTGTTATTTTGGACCTCAAATTGCATATAAATCAAATACTAGCACATATATTTCCTCCCAAATTACTAAACTCACAAATTAATCACTATATAAAGCATTGCAAGAGCTAATTTAGCAATGAGAGATGAAAGGACAAAGTTGCTAACCATTGTGATCATTTGAATGGATGGGGGCCTTCAAATCTTGACAAATTTTGGGCAAAATGTGTGATGAGCTCAAGAGGAAGAGGGGAAGAACAGAGCGAGCTCGGGTGGACGAAGGGTTTATGTACGACCACCTTTAGCACCGGGTCGTGCCAAGAACCGGTACTAAAGGTGCTGGAGGGGCCCCAAACTGACAACATCCTACCACCACTCTCATTAGTACCGGTTCGTGGCATGAACTGGTGCTAAAGGTTCGCCACGAACCGGTACTAATGAAAGCGGCCCGGCTAGCCGTTGGAACCGGCACTAATGTACAAATTAGTGCCTGCTCGAATTCAAACTGGCACTAATGTGCTTCACGTTTGACCCTTTTTCTACTAGTGCATGGTGGTTTCAGGGGGGAGCTGGTAGGAGGAACGGATGCGCTGTCGCGTGCCCTGTTACCAGCACAGGGATGCCAGTCATGGTCGTGTGCCGCTCCTCCTTCTCCCCTTCCCCGGCTGACGTGTGGTCGCGGTTCCTCTCGAGGCTGGGTGGCCGCCGGCGGTTCTGGAGGTGGTTGGGGTCGTGGATATGGTCAAAGTCGTGACCTTTGGTGGTTCTCGAAGTGGTCTTGTGGCGGAGTGGCGGTTCTGGCAACGGGAGTCGCGTTGGTCGTGGGCAGATTGCGCGGCTCGGATGCGGGCAGGAAAGCATGGCTGCTCAGGCGACATGGCTACGGGTGGTTGGTGGACCGAGGATGCGGCGGAGGTGTTGAAGCACGATACGTCCAAAACGTATCTATAATTTCTGCTTGCTCCATGCCTCTTTTGTGTGATATTGCTATGATATTTATGCACTTCCATACACTTTTGATTATATTTGGACTAACCTATTAACTCAGTGCACCATAGTGCCAGTTCCTGTTTTCTGCTGTTTTTCTATTTCAGGTTTCCCCCATATTAAAAGTGCCCAAAAAATTCCGGGAAAAATACAGGAAAAATCAGCGTACAGGAAGCTTCGAGAAAAACCAAAGCGGGGCTAGAGGGGAGCCAGGGGTGGCCTAGGTGGCCACCCGGCGCGGCCCCACCCCTGGCCGCGCCAGGGGGGCGCCTGGGGCCCCCTCTCCGCCTCTGGTGACCCCCCTTCGCATATATATTCCTCGCGTTCCGAAACCCTCGAGGACGGAACCCTTTTTCGCGATCTCGCCTCTGTTCCGCCGCCGCCGCGCCCGCTAGATCGGGAGCATCAGGAGAACTCTTCCCGGCACCCTGCCGGAGGGGAGAACCACCACCGGGAGCTTCTCCACCACCATGGACACTTCCCGGATGAGTCGTGAGTAGTCCACCTTGGACCATGGGTCCATGACCAGTAGCTATGTGATGTTCTCATCCCCTCTTTGTTCTTCATGGTTTAGACCTCGTGAGCTGCCCTACATGATCGAGGCACATATGTAATCTTTATGCTGTTGCTCTACTGAGTTTGCTGGGATCCGATGGATTATGAGATTATGTTCAGATTGTGTGTGAGTAATATATTTGATTCACCTCTTTTATATTTATGTTCTTGAGTAATTCTTGCATGTTCTCCGTTGCTGTTTATTGCTTTGGCCGAGTAGTAGGTAGTAACTCCAAGAGGGAACGTTATGCTTGATTGTGGGTTCATGCCCCTTGATGACTAGTTTGAGTGACAGAAACATGAGTCTAGGGGATGTGCTGTTGCCACAAGGGGGAAAACAACGGTGCTTGTACTTGCGAGTGCAAGGATTGTTTACTTTACGCAAAGTTCTTTTAATGCAGTTGTCTGTTGCTTTGAGTCTACACTTTGGGTGGGATTCGCAACTTAATACCAGCGAGATGTTCTGGATAGATATCTCAAGGTGGATGATTAGTAGTAGATGCAGATGGATTTCGGTCTACTTGCCTTGGCGTACCGCCCATGCTTTTGAGCCTCTGCCTTTCCTTGCAGCATAGTTAGCATTGGTTTGTGCACATAATCCTGTCAATTGCCCAGCTGTAATTTGTTTACCTCGCTTTGCTGTTTTATCGTCTTTTGGGAGAGAGACATCACTAGTGAACATCATGGGACCCCGGTCCATATTACCACCACTGATCACACCCGCTATTTACTTCCTGTTCTTATTTCCTAGTTGCAGTCATACCTATCATTATTATCTCTTGTGTTTGATCCTTTGTAAACGACAAGGCCGGAGAGATTGACAACCTCTCTGTACTCGTTGGGAGCAAAGTTATTTGTATCTGTGTGCAGGTCCTGTCAACCGCTAAGTTTTTGGCGCCGTTGACACCTTTTTGTCGACCCTCGGAGTCTCACGGGATTCGATCCTTGGTATCTCTGCCAAGGGAAACTTGCTGCTACGCTACATCTCAAACCTTCCACTTGGGGTAACCAACGAGGGGCGAGAAGCCATCAAGCAAAGTTTCTGGCGCCGTTGCCGGGGACTCCACTCTTCAAGATAGGGGAGTTGCACGCTATCTTTTATCTTTGCTTTTTAGTCTTGTTAGTTTACCTTTCAGTTTTTGCTTTAGTGTCCCTTACCAAAAATCACAAAAATAGTTATCTTGCTTGCTGCTGCTATGGGTTCCACCGAGAACACCAAGTTGTGTGACTTCACTAGTCATAACAACGATGACTTTATCTGCACACCTATTACTACACCTGCCACTTCAGCACCTTCTTATGAGATTAAACCTGCTTTACTGAACCTAGTTATGAAAGATCAATTCTCCGGTGCTGGAGATGATGCTGCATTGCACTTAAATAATTTTGTTGAGCTCTGTGATATGCAAAAGTACCAAGAAATAGATGGTGATATTGTTAAGCTTAAGCTTTTTCCTTTCTCCTTGAGAGGAGGAGCTAAAATTTGGTTTCAATCCTTGCCTAGGAATAGTATAGATTCTTGGGACAAGTGCAAGGATGCCTTTCTTGGGAAGTACTATCCCCCTGCTAAAATTATCCAATTAAGGAGTAACATAATGAATTTTAAACAATTGGATAATGAACACGTTGCCCAAGCTTGGGAACGCATGAAATCTCTTGTCAAGAACTGCCCTACTCATGGTTTGACTACTTGGATGGTTATCCAAACTTTTTATGCAGGCTTGAACTTTACCTCGTGGAACTTGTTAGATTCGGCCGCGGGAGGAACCTTTATGTCAACTACACTTGGTACTGCCACGAAGCTTCTCGACGAGATGATGACCAATTATTACCAATGGCACACCGAACGCGCTCCAACAGGTAGGAAGGTAAACTCTGCCGAGGATATTTCCTCCCTAAATGAAAAAGTTGACTTGATCATGTCTCTACTTTCCAAGCAATCTTCTATTGATCCTCATGATGTCCCTTTAAATTCTTTGATTGCTCAAGATCAAGTAGATGTGAACTTTATCTCTAGAAACAATTTCAATAACAATGCTTATAGGAGTAATTTTGGTAGCAACCCTAGACCGTTCCCCTCTAATTCCTATGGGAACAACAATACTTATCTTAGCACCAAGAACTCCACTTCTGAACTAGAGATTATGCTTAAAGACTTCATCACTACCCAAAAGGCCTTCAATAAGAGTGTAGAAGAAAAACTAGACAAACTAGATAATCTCTCTTCGAAGGTAGACAATTTAGCCCATGAGGTAGAGTTGCTTAAAATTAGAACTTCTCCTCTTGAGGAGAGGAAGACCACTCCTATGAATGCTATTCAAGTGCAAATTAATGAAAACATTAGGATGATGGCTAAACTTAAAGAGAGATGGGCTAGAGAAAAGAAGGAAGAAGATAGAATTAAGAGCCTTCCTACCCACCACACTGTTGCTACTATCCAAGTTGTTGAGGATATCCAAACTCTTAGCACCCAATGCACTCCTAGTCCCATTGGACCTATTGATGGTGATGCTATGACCTCAACCGTAGAAACTCCTATGACCATAGAAGCTACCAAACAAGTGAGCCTAAAGGACACCACTACCACTTTACTTGATAGTAGTGACCTTGATTTTGATAATTGCACCCTTTCTGAAGTTATTGATTTTCTTCACAAGATGTCTAGAGATCCCCACACTAGCACACTTAACCTTGCCTTCACGGAGCATATCACTAATGCTCTCATCAAAGCTAGGGAGGAGAAGCTTAGGGTAGAAGCCTCCATACCTAGAAAGCTAGAAGATAGTTGGGATCCTATGATTAAAATTAAGTTGAATAACTTCTCTTGCTATGCTTTATGTGATGTTGGAGCTAGTACCTCTGTTATGCCCAAAAGAATATATGATATGTTTAAATCACTATTCAAGAAATCTTCTGATTCAGCGATTTATCATCCGATTTATCGCTACTCTTGGGTTGACCGATAAGATTATGCCTTGTCTTCATCATTTATCGTTTGGGCCGATTTATCACTATGACAAGCGATTTATGGGGAATCTACCGATAAATCGGGCCTATTCGTAGGACTATGTTTGCGAAAACTATGTTTATTTGCGTTTTGTGGACCTTGTTACGCAATATGTACTATTTTCCTATTTTGTTTGTCATTATACCAGGATTCAAAGGCTAGGAATGAACGTAACACTTCTGTCGAATATTGTTTTGGTGTTGAATACAGCATATTTTAGTGTTGGGAACCTAGGATTTGAAAAAAATGGCCGATTAATAGTCGACCGATAAAATCGATTAATCGGCCGATTTCCGATTAATCTCTAATCCCCAGCTGACCGATACGATAACGATAAGCGATATCCTCAACATTGGTTTAAATTGAAATCTTTTGATCCTTGTTCTTTTGGTGTTCGTCTTATTGATTCTTCCGTAAAGAAACCTTAGGGGAAGATCGACGATGTTCTTATCATTGTTAATGACAATTATGTTCCCGTTGATTTTACTATTATGGATATTGAATGTGAACCTTCATGTCCAATTATTGTGGGACGTCCTTTTCTTCGCACCGTTGGTCCTATCATTGACATGAAAGAGGGGAATATAAAATTCTAATTCCCTCTCAAGAAAGGAATGGAACACTTCCCTAGAAAGAAGATTAAGTTGCCTTTTGAGTCCGTTATACGGGCTAGCTATTCTTTTACTCTTGATAAAACTTGATCCTCTCTTTTTGCATCATGCCTAGCTTAAAGGCATAAAAGAAAGCGCTTTTGGGAGGCAGCCCACAACGAATTAGGTTTTATTTTTTCTTTTGTTGTGTCTTGATGTTTGTTACTACAGTAGCATCATCATTGTATCTTTTCTTTTCAGCTTTGTGCCAAGTTTAGCCTCCGATTGCAAGAAAGTTCAAAAGTTGTGACGTGCTGTCCAGAAAACAGATTCTGTCCTTGGACAGAAAAATTGGTATAAAATCACTAGATCATCTTTGTGATCTGAATTTTTTTGACAGCGTGCTCTATACAATTGGCTTTCGGGCGTCTGTTCTGAGTTTTTTTATTTGAGTTGCATAAGTGCCCCGAAAAAATTATTTACTACCTGCTGGTCTGTTTTTCACAGATTCTGTCCTGTTTTGTCTTTTCTTCGTTTTGCAAACCTTGAGCTTGCTTTTTCTTTGCAAAAACCATTTGGCAATCTTGAGAAACAGTAGCTCTTCAAGATTATCCTTATTTCCAGTAGGGAAAAGTTATTTTATTGTGGGTACTAACCTCGCTAATCAGATTATGATGAGTTATGTATGAAGGGAGTTTTCAAGTGTGCGAGGGAAGATGATAAAAGAAGATTCAGGAGGGTCAAACGCTCAAGCTTGGGGATGCCCCCGTGCACCCCCAAGAAATATTCAAGAAGACTCAAGCGTCTAAGCTTGGGGATGCCTCCATGCATCCCCTTCTCCATCAACAATTATCAGTTCGTCTTTCGTTCCACTATAATTATCTCTTCATGTGTTATGTGCTATGCTTGGAGCGTCTCGCTCTTAGTTTCCTTTTTAGTTTTCTTTAGCTTTGCTTGCTGTTCATAACAAGTTAGAACCCAGCTTTCTTTGTGTGGGAGAGAAACACGCTCCACTTCAACCTAGAACACAACATAGGATTTTCATGCTTATATTTGTTGTGTGTGTTCTTTGTCTTTCCATAGCTGCTGTCATGTTTAGCTCTTAGTTTTCATGCTTTTCTTTTTAAAGAGCTTTTGTTTAGTTGGTTGCTGAACTCTCTTGAGTTTTCATGTTTATCTTGTTAAGAGAGTTTGCCTGTTGCACTGAGTTGTGTGTCTTAACTTAAAGTAGGTAATTGAGGTTACTATTTAATTTTAGTAGTAACTTGCAATAGTTTTGAGGTATTGCCATGAGTAATGTCTGAACTTTTGGTGTCAAGAGCTTTAGCCTATTAGTGATAGATGTCGTATTTTGGGCAATCCGTGTTTATTTTCGAAAACCTACAAATAGTTGAGAACTTTAGCTACTAAATGGATCACTAATCTTTGGAGGGATCGAATATTAGAGTACACTCACGTACCATGAGTCGAGATTGCGCAAGGATAACCAAACCCCCATACACTCCTCCTCGGGGTACTTGTCTCTTTGTGAACCTCCTAATTAGATTGAGAGTTACCGATAATAAGTGCATGAGTTCTTCGGACTAATGTGAGTATTCGAAAGTTGACACTTCGACCTAGCCATATTTTTCTAGCCTCTTCGGTACCATGCATTGCCCTTTCTCACCTCGAGAGTTTGCGCATACTTCGCCGGTGCATCCAAATCCTTGGCACGATACGCTCTGTCATCATAAGCCTCATTATATCCTTCCTCAAAACAGCCACCTTACCTACCTATCAAGGCATTTCCATAGCCTTTCCGAGATACATTGCCATGCAACATCCATCTTCTCATGACTTGATCTTCATGGCATACATGCTTTTTGCTTGATCGATGAGCCGCATGCTAGTTGGGCCTTGCCCTAATCATTGCTACATGACGCGCTAGTATCATTGCATATCCTGCTACACTGGCAGAGGCATACATTTGCATACATCATGATAGTTTCATTTTCTTTATGTTGAGTAATTTTGTAAAGTGTGAAAGATCTTCTATACTTCTTGTAATAAATAGAGTGTTGCCCCTAAAGTGAGGAAAAGATCCCAAAGAGGACAAAATCAAAAGATCCCAAAGAGGACAAATGAGAGTTAAATAGAAAGAGCCATTGAGGTCACAAAAAAATATAGAAAAAAAGAGAAAAAGAAATAAAAAGAGAGAAGGGGGCACACTACTATTCCTTTTGAGAGATCCACACTCGTACTCCATCTTATACCTTGTACTCCATAGAGATTATCATTCATGCATATAGCTATCTGGGGACCTTCACACTATAGAACTTGGCTTGTATATTCCAATGATGGGCCTCCTCAAAAGAGCTCTAGGTCTTCTTGAGCAGGCAAGTTGGATGCACCCCCACTAGTTCCATTGGAGAGCTTACCTTAGCTCATATGTGCATCCGTTGCATGGCAATCCCTACTCCTCACATCATATCTATCATTTGGCTTTCTCTCGCCTATGATTGTCCTCATTGATGTGAGCCTTTCACACCTTTTTTGTCTTCCCCCTTCATCATTTTTCTCTCTTTGTCATCCTAAGTGTTAACTTTCTTGCTTACGCTCATCCATTGCATGAGTGCTCAAAATATCGAAAGGGAGTGGATCATTTTGACTTGTACCTGGCTGACGGTCTGGGGATGAGTCAAGATAAGATTCCAAAGAAGACCAAGTGTGAAACTTTAGTAGATTAAGTTCTCAACAATACAAAAACTATGTTTTACTCTCTCGTATATCCCTATCCCCTTTCTTGCACGCAAACACCATTTGGAGACATTCGAGTCACGGACGGCGAGAGCTCTTGCACCTTTATGTTCTTATGTTGCTTGTTACAATGCTAATATAGACTCTTGCTTGTTATGACTTGAATTGAATTACATGCCTTGATTGCTTTACTTAAAAAGTTCTTATATGGTTGATAGCATGTCACCACAGAAATTATGCTTGTTATCATTTACCCACTCAAGGACGAGCAGGAATTAAGCTTGGGGATGTTGATACGTCCAAAACGTATCTATAATTTCTGCTTGCTCCATGCCTCTTTTGTGTGATATTGCTATGATATTTATGCACTTCCATACACTTTTGATCATATTTGGACTAACCTATTAACTCAGTGCACCACAGTGCCAGTTCCTGTTTTCTGTTGTTTTTCTATTTCAGGTTTCCCCCATATTAAAAGTGCCCAAAAAATTCCGGGAAAAATACAGGAAAAATCAGCGTATAGGAAGCTTCGAGAAAAACCAAAGCAGTGCCAGAGGGGAGCCAGGGGTGGCCCAGGCGGCCACCTGGCGCGGCCCCACCCCTGGCCGCGCCAGGGGGGCGCCTGGGGCCCCCTCTCCGCCTCTGGTGACCCCCCTTCGCATATATATTCCTCGCGTTCCGAAACCCTCGAGGACGGAAACCTTTTTCGCGATCTCGTCTCTGTTCCGCCGCCGCCGCGCTTCCAAGATCGGGAGCATCAGGAGAACTCTTCCCGGCACCCTGCCGGAGGGGAGAACCACCACCGGGAGCTTCTCCACCACCATGGACGCTTCCCGGATGAGTCGTGAGTAGTCCACCTTGGACCATGGGTCCATGACCAGTAGCTATGTGATGTTCTCCTCCCCTCTTTGTTCTTCATGGTTTAGACCTCGTGAGCTGCCCTACATGATCGAGGCACATATGTAATCTTTATGCTGTTGCTCTGCTGAGTTTGCTGGGATACGATGGATTATGAGATTATGTTCAGATTGTGTGTTAGTAGTATATTTGATTCACCTCTTTTATATTTATGTTCTTGAGTAATTCTTGCATGTTCTCCATTGCTGTTTATTGCTTTGGCCGAGTAGTAGGTAGTAACTCCAAGAGGGAACGTTATGCTTGATTGTGGGTTCATGCCCCTTGATGACTAGTTTGAGTGACAGAAACATGAGTCTAGGGGATGTGCTGTTGCCACAAGGGGGAAAACAACGGTGCTTGTACTTGCGAGTGCAAGGATTGTTTACTTTACGCAAAGTTCTTTTAATGTAGTTGTCTGTTGCTTTGAGTCTACACTTTGGGTGGGATTCGCAACTTAATACCAGCGAGATGTTCTGGATAGATATATCTCAAGGTGGATGATTAGTAGTAGATGCAGATGGATTTCGGTCTACTTGCCTTGGCGTACCGCCCATGCTTTTGAGCCTCTACCTTTCCTTGCAGCATAGTTAGCATTGGTTTGAGCACATAATCCTATCAATTGCCCAGCTGTAATTTGTTTACCTCGCTTTGCTGTTTTATCGTCTTTTGGGAGAGAGACATCACTAGTGAACATCATGGGACCCCGGTCCATATTACCACCACTGATCACACCCGCTATTTACTTCTTGTTCTTATTTCCTAGTTGCAGTCATACCTATCATTATTATCTCTTGTGTTTGATCCTTTGTAAACGACAAGGCCGGAGGGATTGACAACCTCTCTGTACTCGTTGGGAGCAAAGTTATTTGTATCTGTGTGCAGGTCCTGTCAACCGCTAAGTTTCTGGCGCCGTTGACACCTTCTTGTCAACGCTCGGAGTCTCACGGGATTCGATACTTGGTATCTTTGTCAAGGGAAACTTGCTGCTACGCTACATCTCAAACCTTCCACTTGGGGTAACCAACGAGGGGCGAGAAGCCATCAAAGCACCAGGGTACATCACTTGCCTAGTCCGTGCAGTAGTGGACGATGACGGTTCGTGTTACTCCTTGCAGGCTCCGTCATGGTGCTCCCACTCCTTCTGTCTTGCTTCGGGTGAAATTGATCTTCGGATCAGACGGTGGTGACGTTCCGTGGTCGTGCTCTTCTTGGAGGCATCGTCTTATAGTCCTCGGTCCGACGTTGTCTGTCGCACATCTTCCCGGACGATCACTCATCTTGGTGGATGTCTCCATAGGCTCTAAGCGGGTCTTTTTTGCACATCTTCTAGGTGTTTGGTAGTCGCAGAGGTTGTGTGTCGGTGCCCATCATTCTTGTACCTTCATTGGGTGTGTGCATGCGTTTGTACCGGTTGCTTGATGTAAGTGATGGTTCCTTTATAATATAATAAAGCGGGAAAGCCCTTTTTCGTCTTGTACCTTCAAAGTCCTGTGAATCAAAGAAGGTCCAAAAATGAGCTCACAAAGTTCAAAACAGGCTTTCATCCGTTTTACAAATAAAGCAGCAACCAAGTGCACACAAACACCTGGCAAAACTAGTGGCATGTCCCCGGAGAATGTGGCAAACAGCTCATGAAGAAAAAACTATAGCCCGCCCGGCTAGGCGCACGTGTGCTAACATGAATGAGCGTAACGTGCGAGGATCGTGAGGTAACATGAATGGCATCAATGGAGCCAGCGGGCGCGCCGTTGAAACCAAGGCCACAGGATGAATCGACGTCGCATCAGGCCGGAGAAAAACCAGGCCGGAGAACAATGCCGATCCACCTAATCAAATCAGCCAAATCAAATCCGAGTGCTGGCTCTCTGTTTTCGAGCGCCAAAGAAAAAATGGCGGCAGCAGATGCAGATAGTGGCAGGAAAAAAGAAATGGCCGTACACGTCACCGCACACATGGCGGTACGGCAGGTTCTCACTGGCTCCGGCTGGCTGGCGCCCCTCCCTTCATCCCGATCTTACCCACGCACGCTGTCAGGCTGCCAGCGCTCCTCTCCCTACATCGTGCCAAAAACCATCTGGCACCACCACCACCCCGCCTCCACCATCTCGCCAGAAAATTCAGCACCAAAGCCCCCAGCGCCGTCGGATCAGATCCCACTCCACCACCACCACCACGACGCTCCTTATATTCCGAGGCCGGCCGGATCCCCTGCTCTGCTCATTTTCCGTCTCTCCCCCCTCTGCCCGCCCTCCTCCGCCTCGAGCTGAGCTCAAGGGGAAAGAACTAACGATGGAGCCGGCGACGATGGCGTGGACGGCGGGGCTGGTGGGCGCCGGCCTGGTGTACTGGTTCGTGTGGGTGATGGGCGCGGCGGAGGTGAAGGGGAAGCGGGCGGTGGATCTCAAGATGGGATCCATCACGCGGGACAAGGTGCAGGACAAGTACACGCAGTACTGGTCCTTCTTCCGCCGCCCCAAGGAGACGGCCTCCACGCAGGCCTCCGCCGACAAGGTGCCCGCCTTCGTCGACACCTTCTACAACCTCGTCACCGACATCTACGAGTGGGGCTGGGGCCAGTCCTTCCACTTCTCGCCCTCCCTCCCGGGCCGCTCCCACCGGGACGCCACCCGCGTCCACGAGGAGCGCGTCGCCGACCTGCTCGGCGCCGGGCCGGGCCACCGCGTGCTCGACGTCGGCTGCGGCGTCGGCGGGCCCATGCGCGCCATCGCCGCCCACTCCGGCGCCCGCGTCGTCGGCATCACCATCAACGAGTACCAGGTGAACCGCGCCCGCGCCCACAACCGCAAGGCCGGCCTCGACGCGCAGTGCGAGGTGGTGTGCGGCAACTTCATGGCCATGCCCTTCGACGACGCCTCCTTCGACGGCGCCTACTCCATCGAGGCCACCTGCCACGCGCCCAGGCTGCAGGACGTGTACGGCGAGGTGTACCGCGTGCTCAAGCCGGGCCGCCTCTACGTGTCCTACGAGTGGGTCACCACGCCGCTGTACCGCGCCGACGACCCGGCGCACGTGGAGGCCATCCACGGCATCGAGCGCGGCGACGCGCTCCCGGGGCTGCGCCGGCAGGACGAGATCGCGGCCATCGCCAAGGAGGTCGGGTTCGAGGTGGTCCAGGAGCTGGACCTGGCCCTCCCGCCCTCGCTGCCCTGGTGGACGCGGCTCAAGATGGGGCGGCTCGCCTACTGGCGCAACTCGCTGGTGGTCCGCGTGCTCACCCTGCTCCGGATCGCGCCCAAGGGCGTGGTGGAGGTGCACGAGATGCTGTACGAGACCGCGCAGCACCTCACCCTCGGCGGCGAGACCGGCATCTTCTCGCCGATGCACATGGTGGTCCTCCGCAAGCCGGCCGCCGAATAGAGCGGCGATCAAGGATCAAACAAGAAATAATTTCAATTTCTCATGAGAGGTAAGAGAAACCGGGAGGAGGACAGGCTTAGCTAATGGAGTGCTCGTTTGAGTGGTGTTGATTTGGTGCTTGTAGCCGGGAGGAGAGAATAGGAACGGCCGATGATGCTTACTGCTGGTGGTAGCTTCCGTTTTCGTTTCAATTTTTGGTTGGACTGGAGTGCATGCAGGCTGGATTCAGATTTGTTTCTGCTTTGATCCGTGCATAGATCTTCCTTTTTTCTTTTCTTTCATGTATCGTCACCTATATTTTGTCAACTAAAAATCGGATGGATGGACTGAAATTGTGCTGGAAATCAATCGATCTTTTCAGCTGATGAATCAATCGATCTTTTCTGTTCCCGTCCGTGCCTTTGGCGGTAAGAAACGACAAACATTCCCGCGTTCCCCGTTCACTGCTGCTCCTACTCTTTTACCTTATCTTTCTCACCGGCCTCCACGTACTCCACCCCACCCAGGGGTCACCCCTACACGGCCAGAGGAAGCTCCAAAGGTTCACGAACTCCGAGCGGCACCGCGTGGCGGCACTCGGCCGTGTCCCAATGGCAGGTGGAGCCCTGAGATCGGATCTCGTTCGTTTGTTTGCAAGGAGAACTGTGGGTGGTAGGTTCTGGTCGGGACGTCGATCGGTGCGGGGCAACACGTGAGCGCGGTCACGGAGGCCGACGCGCGCCATGTTTCGTCCGCCCGCCACCGCTATTTCTTTTCGTTGTTTTCTTCGGAATCGGAAAGCCTGTCCTTTGGCCCCTGGCCAGAGGCCGCCACAAGTCAGTCGCAGTGGGGAGCGCATCGAAAATATCCGTTGGAGCATGTCGATGGCGGGTGGGGCCCTTGGTGTCAGTCGGCGTGCGGGGATGGGGATCGGGCTCTGCCGCCGGTGACAGGACCGGTCTGTCGATGCGCTGGCACGCATGAGCAGAGGACGGCGTGGAACTTTCGGCTTTGTTGTCTAGCAACTTTCAGATAGGTTTGGAATTCACTATTTCAACATCTTTTGCATGTACTCCCTCCGTCTCAAAAAAAAAGTGATAACTCTCGCACATGCACCATATTCCTAGCTGTAGCCTCCAGACCAGTTTAGACTTTAGAGCACGCCTCAAGGATAACTATAGACCGTAATAACTATTCTCTTCGTTCCAAATTACTCGTCGTGGTTTTAGTTTAAATTTGAACTAAAACCACGACGAGTAATTTGGAACGGAGGGAGTACTAGTTCCAAACGTTATGTGAAGTTTAACAACAAAACACGTTCATCCTCCCATTAATTACATGCATGTATGCATTACAACAACCCACTATTCCCCAGAAGCACTCTTTAAAAAAAACATGTATGCATACACTAGAAAACAAAAAACTTGTGTCGTCTTAAATTCTCTTGTTTAGAAAATCCAAATATTTAGTAGCTCAACCAACGGTCCGATGCAAAATCTGTTCTGTTTTGACGAGTTTTTCATGTCAAAGGTTACCGCGCCGAGCTGCATAAGTTGCCACGTCTGTGGTATGCAAGTTATCATGGATTTTCACTGAAGTTATATGGGAAATAAAAAATGGTTCCCCACACTTCTTCACATCCGTATGCACTATAGGACTAAAAAGCTGATGTCATCGTAGATTCTTCTCATTATAAAATTTCAAAATGCTTTGTAGTTTAAACCGTTGGTTCGATTCAGAATCCGTGTTCAGATAAAAAATCATTGCAACACGACTTCGAAACTAGATCACTTGCTGATACATTTTGATGACTTTTTTGTTTGTTAAAAGTTAGCACGCATGGGCTGCATAACTTATCATGCACGTGGTATTTACACAAAAGTTACTGTCGTATGTTTTTCAACAATTTTTCCCCTGATCAATGTGACGATGATGTTTGTGTAAATTATCAGGTCCGCAATTTATATTACCATGCTATCTACACATATAGTTATCCTAGTCTTTAATGAGGACGCATGTGGAGCATAGATGGGCTGTAGATAGTATGGCCCATTTTGCATGCGCTATTTTTATGCTATTTGTAAAACTTGTAAGTAAGAATAATTATGTTCAAATATTTGTGTGCTAAATATCGTACATACAAACTATGATTAGTACATAACAGCATTTTAACTATACACCCGTGTGTTATATTAAAAAATATTTATTAGATTTGTACATTTCAAATGTATATTAAATAAAAAAATTAAGGAATACGAAAATATTATACACTCACATCCTTTATTTAAATTATACAAAATGATGAATACAAACATGTACTAAGTATTTATGAATATTCCTCTGTGTATAATTTGTACTCATGACTTATATTTAAGAAACTTATATTCATACATCAACAGTATAAATTTTAAATTATGAATTTTTAGAATTATATAAATATTGAACTATATAATGCACCTATAATTATTGAAATTTCTATATAATTAAATTTATATTTTTAATTGTAATTTTAAAAATTATATTATTTGAACTTATACATTCTTTACAATTCATAAATAATATTTTAAATATATGATTTAAAAAAATATGAATACTTTTCGAAAATAATTTAATTTGTTTGTAAGTAAAATATTTATTATACACGAATATTCAACCATTATATTAATTACTGAGATTATAATTTAAATACATAAATTTCTAAAAAAATGAACAGGTGCAAAATGGGCCACACTGACCGCAGCCCATTTCAGCTTCACGAGCACCATTGTTCTAGTATATTAATCCTACTTATCCATTGCAGACATGTGAAGATGTGAAGGCTGACTAGATCGGGTTGCGTGCTATGCTAGTTCCAGAATTGGTTGCCATCTTTTCCCTGTTAAATTTCACTCTCTAGTGACAGACAGGACCCGCTAGTCATAGAGGTGAAAAATGTCATGTGCTTTTCCGGAAAAATTTAAAAAAAAACTGGATACACGCCCACTTCTCTCAGGTCTAGTGGCTGACAATGGCCCTCACGTGCCTAGTCAGCGCAGATTCCGTATATAATTGGGATAAAAACCGTGTACTTGCACACCCGAGCCAAGTTTTTACATCACTTTCATGTATACCGCGACTTCTAACACCAAATTGATCATTTGTGCCAAGTTCTAGCACCACCAGTATAATTGACTCTACATAATTCCTACAAATCGAATGAGGCCTATGATTCGTGAACATAATTCCTGTTGCCCGGTTCTCAGTAGTAGTCCTGTTGCGAAACTAAACGAAATCAGCTGCAAAGTTATTGTTTGGATGATGCTCTGCTCACTAGCTAGAAGTAAAATGGAGTGGTACAGAGCGGCGCGCACTGAATTGGCTGGTAAATTCGTGCCAAAAGAGGGGTTAACTATTACCGGATCGATGAATCACATGTCTTCTGTGAGCATAGTGGAGGGGAATCAAGGCATATCTGCGTTTGGCGTCCGTCAGTTAACTTACATTGAATATCTGTCTATCACGGATATTTTATGATCTTCACGATCAGGCGCCACTGAATAAATAGTTAATTTCCCTAATAAGACGCACATCGTGCACTCCTGCGACCAACCAAAACGGTCCCTGCTGCATATGCCGCTGAGACTAGCGGTTGGGGCGCGCCCATGGCGCGCCGCCTGAGAGGTGGTTGTGCGGTGCCAGGTAGGCACACACGCACTTTCTGATTTGTTTTTAGCGATTTGTGTAACACAGTTGCATGCAAATAATGACAGCCTCTTGAATGTACTTGTAAGTGATGATGTACTGTATATGTATCTAATGACAAGATGCATTATATGGTCCAACTAATGTCTGACGTGGTTAGCTCGTGCGAGCGATGGCACCGGCGGTGGTCGGGGTCTTCTGTTGCCTAGGCTTATCGACGAGTGGCTTCCACTGCTTCTTCTCCACCAGCACCGTGCGGAGGTAGGGACAAGATGTGGTTGTGCTTCCTCCTAACAATCTCCATCTTCCAGTTTCAAAACTTCTACTCCATCACGATCTTCTCGCCGATGGCCTCGATCGCCCCACCACCACAGCTAGCATGCCGTTCAGAAACTTTGTCAGCGGCCTCGCTGTCCATCTCCTGTAGGATCTGCTCCTTCCACTTCATTCAGCTCGACGGTGTACATGTCCTCCTATTCTCTATGATAGCCATAGGTTGAACATGATCTTGCTCTGAGAGTAGTGCTCGATACGCTCCTGGATCACCGGCTGCAGCATCTGCAGCCAGCCGAGGTCGTCAGGCCCACTCGAGTACTACCCGAGGCTGATCATTGTTTTTTTTTTAGATTAGTTTTAGTTGCGAGAATAATTATGCTGTTGCATCTACATGAAAACAGTACAGATTTGTGCTCACCGCAAATGATGTACTCTGGAGGTTCCTGGTCGTGGCTGCGCAGATCCTGTGGTTTGAAAAGTGATGCAGATTGATATAAATTAGATGATGAAGTGAAACATGAGATGCTGAGACATATATGTGGCAACATTGTTGTAGAAGTAAGATGTTCGAACATATATGTGGCACCATTGTTGTCTATATTATTTCAGATGGTCATATGAAAAGTAATCAATAGAAAATATATAGCTGCATAACTTGGTTCTGACAATATTATTCCTTAAGCTGAGGAGGCATGTCCAAGGACAGAATATAAGTCACCTTCAAATGCTTGGTGAAGCATAAAATTTAGTTGTTGAACTGAGCCCTTCTTGCAGATGATCTGCAGTGAGCCCCCAAAAGCATGTTTGATAGTATCAATAGTATCAAGATATCTCCGGTCCCAGCATTTCCTGGATATGCTTTGAACTATTTTCCAAGCATTCAAATATGAGAGTTCACAATTTGACGTCTGAACGATTGTTATAGAGCTTACCACACTATTCTTTGTGGGGACAAAATTACCGAAAAAGGCTTTCGCCCCGCTTTATATATAAAGCACGATCGGTGGTGACAAAATTCATGTTAATATTACATGAAACTCAACGGTGGTGAAAAGCCTGGAAAACCATGTTCATGAAGCCCAAATCCAATGAGTGAAACAAGAGGAACCACAGATAATGGGCTTAGCAATCTGCACAAAAATCATGCAGAATAGTTAACTCAACTCTTAATTGCATACTACTACTACTATAATTCAAGAGAGGCCGAAAATCAGACTAATTTGACAACATTGCACCAGAGACCGCTGAAACCAAGGATGATCTGAAATTGTGAATCGTTGACGAGATTATGAGAGCCCCTTGTATCCCCCTCATCGTCCATAGGAATTTCTTGACAACAACAACACAAATTTGTTAGCCTCCGTACATGAACTCGTACATGATGAGAGCTTGAGAAGGCAATTCTGCTGGACAGTAATAAGTACCTCGTGAGGGTCTGACTCATTGCCTTAGCGTTCAGCCAAGATGATGGAGATGGTTGGCGCGACGAAGGTGTAGGAGCCACCCATCACGATGTGGAGACAACACCCGAAGAAGGCTTGCAGTAAGGTGTTTATGCCAACGACGAACAGCAGTGTCTTGATTACCCGAGCTTTCTCCTCCTAAAAAAATTCAGGGATTTCGTATCATTTATATGTGCGGCAAATTCAGCTTAGTAGTACTTGTTCAGAGATATCAAATTCATGTGTCAAGTGAATATAAACAACTTTTGGTAGGGCATAAATAAACAGTTGAGGACTCACATTTCCGCATCCCATTTGTGGAAGAAGCACGCTTGGTATGATGACGGTGGTGCCTAGCATGACTATGAAATGTTGAAATCCTAGTATCATGGCCTCGGTTCCGCACAAGATTGCAAGCACAAGAGGAACATCAACATGCATACTACTCCCTCCATTCCTAAATATAAGTCTTTGTAGGGATTCCACTATGGACTACATACGGAGTAAAATGAGTGAATCAATACTCTAAAATGCATCTATATACATTCGTATGTGGTTCATAGTGAAATCTCTACAAAGACTTATATTTAGGAACGGATGGAGTATTTGATTAATAAGAATTGTATGTACTATCAATTGCATAAAAAGATGTCCAACTGAAAGGCCTTTTCATCATAAATAAATTTGAGATCAACGAATCTTCCAGACTGGTTAAGCATAAGAATTTGTTTCCAACAAAAACCTTTCTCTACTGAAAATATGAGACTGATGTGCACCGTCAACAACAAAGACAGATCAATAATCAGCACAAATATGTTGCAGTGGGAAAGAAAGCCTGGACATGAAACAACAAGTACGAACAAAAAGTGAGGACAGTGAAGGACAAGCACAGAATGGCAGAGGGAAGCTTCAAAGAGCAATCAAGAGGCCCCTGAGGCGGGGTGAAGCAGAGTACGTACGCCATGTCGGTGGGCTGGTAATGCAGAAGGACACGTCGGGCAGCTGCTCCTTGAGCATATGCGGCTGCAGCTCGTCGGCCTTAGGCAGCGGCAGAACTGCCATCTTCCTCCTCCCTTTCTGGCTTCAAACTCCCAGGAAACCATGTACATACCATGTTATGCATCAAATATTGCCCCCCC
>LR738713.1:828253949-828307350 GCA_902687465.1 Secale cereale
CCCCCCCAAAAAAAAATAAAAATTCCCCCTTATATGATACATGGAGAAATCTTTTGAAACAAACAAAAGCCGCGAGCAGGGGAATTACGCAAATAAGACCTACATGTCCCAGGGGCTGCTCCATTATGAGGAGCGCAGCTACCTTGGCCGTGTTTCCGGCAACAGTGTCATCGAGCAATAGGCGGACCTGATCAGGAGAAGACATGTTACATATCAAGATTCTAGCTTATAAATCTTCAAAAATCTAAAACCTACACAAAGATCAAAGAGAATTAGTTCGAAGAACACACTGAAATTTGCCTCGCCTTACATGCACACAACAGTTGTGATCTATCTCTTTTTTTCCGGGAGTGTGATCTATCTCCTTGAAAATTAAAATATATGCCTCATCATATTTCCTTCTCTTTCGTATAGAACCTTGACCATGATCATGATCAAAAATTCAGATTTTGTATACTGCCAGTTCATGCTAGAACCAGGTATTGATTTGTGATATGAATCAAGCGAGAGAGAGAGGATCAGGAACTTACTAATGGAGGATGCGAACAGACGAAAAGGGAGAACCTCAATTCATCGGTCCTCCAGAGCTGCCATCAAAAAGGGACAGAGATAGTGGGGTCAACCTGTCGTTGCCGAGCGATGAACGAACGGTGGCGACCACGTCGCAGGGCGGCCCTCTGTGCAGCCCGCGCGTCTATCTCTGCAACCTGTGCTCCTTGTGCCGAGGTGGCCATTGCGGATGCTTATATATTACAAGAAGATAATTCAACAAACCATCAAAATTAGCAGTATACTGTATCTTAGAGAAGAAAAAAATGCTCTATGTACTAAATCTGCAGTACATTGACCTGACGAAGAAGATCGGCCACAGTTGAGGAACTTTGATAAACTATCTACATGTGTCCTCTTCTCCTCAATCTGCAGGCTTCAGATACAAAGAGCAAAGCAAAGAGAGCACGGTCATTTCTGAAGAAAAATAATTTGGAAGCAAAAGTGAGCTTGTTCATTGTCTTCACACCCTTCAAATGTGTCAACTCGTATTCAACTATAACATCTAAGCATTACTAATCACATAGAGTAGTGGGACTGATGAAGAAACTTTATTTTCCATTGTCCTCTAACCATAACTAATTACATTGAGTGGCTGTCAGCTTAAAAATACGATTCCTTTGTCATGTAAACATAACAAAGTACACAGTAGCAGTCAAGTACACAGTAGCAGTCAGATTGATAAAAATTGGTGAGATGAGTTGATGGTTCGCAGCTACTGTTTTGACAGTTTAATTAACAACAGAACCAATTTATTCCATTCAAAGAGGTAAACAACTAATAATGATCAGATAAAGGATGTATGGCTAGGTCTATACCAAAAGGGTCCAGAGGTGCAGCGGATCCTTGCTCGAGCCCAAGGCGGTCAGTATGAACCTACCACAGCCAAACAGAGAGAACATCTTGATATTCCCAGCAATTTCCTTTTCCACCAATCCAAGTCCATTTGACATCCCCAACCCTAGTATAAAAGAGTTGACTATTGGGCTATTGTACTCGGAGTACTGTGCAGATTCCTTTGGACGGATCACAAGAAAGAACGACCCTCACATAAGAAGCGGGCTTCTTCAAGTGTAAGATGGCATGGCTCCGTTTCAGTGTCAAAATCTGAAGAGAACAGGTCCATGAAAAGAACATCATATCCATCTAGCACACCCTCTTCAGTGTAGCGCAGCCTAACATTGTTCATGGTTTCAGGTGGAGGCATAGCTATCTGAGCTCCGGTTGCAGGGTTCACTAGGATGATATTTGACCGCTCATCCGCGGTGATTAGCCAGCCGTATGCGGAAGGCAGGCTCCCATAGAGTGACATGGTAAATCTTGTTGGTGGACATGTTATGCAGAGTGACCGTGTCAGCATCACGGTCGCCAGATGAGTAAACAAGGCAGGGACTCTGTTTCGGCGAGCACAAGCGGAGACGACGGGGCTCCAGATAAATGAGGTGCCAGGATCGACAGACCGCACCTGAGCTGAAGAGATCTGGGATCTCGAGAGTGCCAAAGATCTGAAGGAGCATGTCGACCAATCACAATCGGTGCTCCAATCCGGTGAATCACATTGTGTGTTATGAACTTATGATATAGGGACAAGGTGTCAGGCCTACAGGCTCGGCTTACTCATCCATCTCTCTGTCGCCCGTGCTGATGAACTGCTTCTGCCGCCAGGAAGAGGAGCGGAGTGTGAAGAGGCGAGAAGCAAGAAGGAACGACGGGGAAAGCAGAGCAACGAGAGAAGGGGCGAAGGAAGCACACCCACCAGTCCAGATTTGGTCCTCCGACGCCTTGGCTGAGTCGAGCGGCCCCATCTCCCATCGACCATCTCCTCGTCGCTGGAGGTTGGCTAGGAGAGAGCCGCCTTGGATCAATGCGGCGGGGAAGGAGGCGTCCGTGCAGCACCGGGGCCGCGCAGGTCGCCGCCGCCCAGACCGTGCACCACCGCCCGCTGGTTCTCCAGATCGCACCCGGCCACAGCGCCGCCATACCGACACGTCACAGGAGTGGACATGGCAGCCGCCATGGGCAGACCAGAGCAGAGCAGAGACGGCGGAGTGTAGAGGAACCAGCGTGTCCACCATGGAGGCGCGGGCGGAGCTGGGCGGGTTGAGTCGCAGGCGGCGGCGGTGATTTTGGGAGGGGAGAGGAGAAGGTTGCGTGTGGAGGAAGAGAAAAGGAATGGATTCTGACGCGACCCTACTTTTTCCTCTCTCATCCAATCGTCGACGCGTTTCTTTTGTCCTACTTGTGATGACGTGGAACGAGCGAGCAAGCGCCATTTGCGCGACTGTTAAAGGGTTTAATTCGCCGGCTTCCGCTCTGGATCTGCCTGGCCGGTGCAAACCCTTCCCTTTCTTTGATATTTATGTACTGATGACTTTCTTGCTGTTTTAGTTTAATCAGTGGCATTAGTCGAGTTCGAGGAGCTGTCAGCCAGTCAGCATCCATAATAATTTGGCAATCGTGGCAGAACCGCTTCTGATCAGATGCTTGACAACTGTGCAACTCTCTGGTACCTATTTTCGGCTTGGGTCACGATCTCCGCGTCCAGTCACCACGCATACTACGTTTTCTGGATCACGACCTACGCCATCGGATGCACGTTTCTCCGTCCTGCTTTCTTCTACGCCGTGTAACGTCAGCTCTTACGTACGACGCGCTCACGGAAGAAATCGGCAGTAAAAATCCTCTGCGTGCGCTGCGCGCGTGTCATTTCCTCCGTGATCGCCCGGATCGCTGGTGACTTTTGGCCGTGGATGGATCACATATGCGTGGCCGACATGGAGCGCCGACGTGGGTGACGTCGCTCTCGATCGTCTCTCGGTACCACTCGCTCCCATTGGCCGTTATCGGTCCGGACAGATGGTGAGACAAGGAGCGGGCCACTTGGCCGTGGCGTCGCGTACGAGGGCGACGTTGCCCAGGAACGTGACTGGCAGGACCCTTGCTCCGTGGCTAGAGGATCTACAATCACAATGGACTAATTTGACGAGAGGCACCATCTCAACTCATGGGCATATGCATCCACTTTTCAAAAAATATATTTTAAGCATGTTTTGAAATGTCAAAAAATATAACAGAAAATTTTATACATGCATGTTCGTAAATGGGTGTGCGCGACATAAAGTTTTGTGAAAAATGTCTTTTTGGTTTGCCTACGTAAAAAGGACAACTTTCAGTGCTTCTAAATAGCGTTTCACGACACATTTGTTTGCCTTTTTTGCACAGGCCACAAAAAAATTTATTTTTCCATGAAACTTCATGCACACACATAGAACATGAAGACGTACCCGTGCAACCTTTTTCACATTTTTTGGCATTTATAAATATGTTTTTCAAAGTGGGTTCATATGTACCCGGATTCATCCATGCACTTCCCCTAATTTGACCCCTTATATTACCGTGGACACATCCAGATAGTGTTTTGGCCTGTTTGCTTTGAACCCCTAGTCCCCTACTTTTTCAGCCATACAACCATAACCCCGAAATTGTCCTTCCCATTTTTAGCATTCCGTCGAACGGACCGTCTGCAGCGCCACGAAAGCACGTTTGAACGCCGCACAAACAAAACATGTATGACGACCCAGCTCACATGTGCCAGAGCAGCACCCGTCGCTGGCGCGGCGCCAAACTTGGTCGGGCGCACGGTGACTGCGAGTGGACATCGGTGATGGACCACCGCGGGGCGCGGTGGAGGGAAGCACATGGGGTAGCATCATGTCCGGCGAGGAGCACATGCATGGGAAACGAGGTACAGAAGGAAACAATGGACAGGATAGGCAGTGGTGGCATGGGCTTGTCAGCGGTGGCGCTCACAGGCGACCCGTGGTGGTGTTCCGGCGCAACACATAGTGACCGCGAGAGCCATCAGGAATCAGTCCCTCACGCAGTGACGGCGCGCACCAGTCTTCCCAAACGAGAGAGAGGAGAAAAAAAGAGCGATTGTAGGTGGGGTGGATTGGGCAAAATTGGGTTGGTGTGGCAACGGACGTGTCCGGGTGTCGGACATCCGGACATCCCACACATTTGGAAGGGATTGGGAGCATGATTGTAGATGCTCTTATTCGACCCAACATGGTCATATTTAATTCACTTTTTATTTTGAATCCCTGTTGTTCATTGTATTTTATATAGCTCACCATTCATGCCGATTGGTTTTAATTCAGAATTTCAGATAGGTTCTATTCCATCCGTTCCAAAATATTTGTCTTTCTAGACATTTAAATTGACTATAATATACGGATGTATGTAGACATATTTTAGATTCACTTATTTTGCTTCGTATGTAGTCACTTGTTGAAATCTCTAGAAAGACAAATATTTAAGAATGGAGGGAGTAATTGTTAGCGGGTGCTAGTCGTTTCGAGACTTTGTTTGGCAAGAGTTGTAAAACTAGTTCTCTACTCGATCTTATGTTTCTTTATAGAGGGAGTACTTCTTTAGGCCGTTTATTGTCCGGGCGGGTCATTGCTTTGTTGTTTGGTCCTTTATTCATTGTATATATCTCTTAGTGACTTTCCCGGTAAGAAAAGAATCTCTTAGGGCGAGTTTGGTTGCCGCATCAAGGCCAATCAGGCCCGCGCGATGTAGCACCTTTTGGACCTCGATTGTTTGATTCTCCACATACACTGTTCAGCCTGCATAGCACGGTTCTTAAAGCACCCCTGGCCTGGCCCGTTGGGAACGGCCGAATCGGCAGTTTCCACCGATGCTTCGAGGCCCACGTGGGTGGCTCTCTGAAGACGTGTATCTCGAGTTAATCCCACTCCCCCTCTGCTCCAGTCGATCCCGTCGTCCCCGACGTTGGGAGCGGCCGAGCATTCTTGTCCCCGACGACCCACAGGAAGTTCGCGCCGGAGTCCGCGAGGCCCATGCCGAGCTCCGTCACCTGCTCGTGCGGAAACAGGGTGAACACCACCGAAGCGGGCGGGCTTCGTGTCGAGCCAGCTCAGCACGCGTGCGGCCTCCGCGGCGGCACTCGGCTCCCCGCCGCGGCCGCGCTCCAGGATGTCGTCGCCGTCGCCGTTGACGAGGCAGACCGGCCCGACGGCGAACACCGGCTTCCCGGTGTCCTTCTCGTAGTGCTCGATGTATTACGGGTTGAGCTGGCTCTCTCGCAAACTCTTTGATTGATCGACTTGTCTGGGCCGCCGGCGGTGGAGATTGCCTGGCTGGCATCGATCGATCGATCAGTCGAGTTGGTCGGAAGTATTGCCTGTGAATATCCTCGTTATCTCCGGCGCAGCACGGCATGCCTGAGTGCACGCCCACCACGCTTGATCAAATTATGATCGGGACATTTCCCCTGTATGTCTAAAGAAAGTGCATCTTCTTCAGTCGCTAGCTCTCGCAGAAACAGAGTCGTCGTCTGCGATGCCTGCGGCGACTCCATCGAGCGCGCCTGGACTCATCGCGTCGCTGGTCAAGGAGGACGGCCACGTCAAACCTGGTGGCTGTTTAGTTTTGCTGTTAACTTCTAATCATATGCATGTATGCAACCAAACGCCGGATCAAAATTGCATCTTGATAACAAGACCTCCTAATGCTGGCAACCAATCAAGTTGACATCTACGTTTTTAGCCTCGTTTTCCCTCACCCAGGCTCAACCTTGCTCGTTTTTCCTCTCTGAGCCAGGCGCGGCAGTGAAAGTAACCAAACACGCCTTTAAAGATTTTGTACCGTCTCTTCTTCTACTGAGTGATACAATGGCACTAAATCTCAGTCGGCTGAGACTTAGATATGTCTCAATCGATACTATATTCATAAGATCTTTCATTGAGATTCGTGCAAATTTTTCTTCTCGTTTTTTCCTTCTTTCTTTCTTGCATGTTACATCAATTGACCGAGACTTGATTAAATCTCAGTCGACTAATAGCTAGCCACACACATTAAGATGACATTTTTTTTGCGGGAACCATTAAGATGACATGCTGGCCTCATGCATGGTTTGAAAAAATAATCTGATATGTAAAGAATATATTCATCAAATGAGAATTAGCAAATCATTCAAAGCATCTTTGCATACACCGGACGAAGTTACACCGACGCATGCGTAGAAATCAGTTTCTTGGAACGGAAATAAAGCAATACAGAGGGAATAACGAAACGAAAAGTGGGCTAGCCCTCCTTTGCGGTCTTCATTTGGCGGTGTCGGCGTCGGCTTTGCCTCCTCCCATCCCGAGCGTGTTCATCACGGCGTCCTTGGCGCCCGTAGCGGCGCCCATCACCTGCCCGCCGGCCTACATAGAAACAGAGAGACATAATCACACAAGTCTTGAGGAACTTAGCATGAACTGCTCAAATGGCCAAAGGATATTGTCCTCAACACGGTTAAATTTCTGTTGCATGACTAGTTTGCAAGCGATTGACTCACCTGCTGGAACATGTTGCCGGTGGGCTCCTTGGGGGCGGCGGGTTCCCCGTTGAACTTCGCCGCGTTCTCCTCGACGCACTTCGCGACCTCGGCCGACTTCTGCTTGGCGGCGTCCCCGGTGTCGACGGCCATCTTCTTGGCGGCCTCGGTCTTCTCGCCGAAGAAGCCGAACGTCTGGTCCTTGCTCTCGATGGCGCGGTCCGTGATGGCCTGCCCCGTTTCGGACGCCTTCCCCATGGCGTCGCCGCCCATCTTCGTGGCCGCGTCGGCGGTGTCCGAGGCCGCCTTGGTGACGGCCTCGCTTTTCTCGCCGATGAAGCTGATGGTCTGGTCCTTGGCCTCGATGGCGCGGTCCTGGACGGACGGCCCCGTCTTGGCGGCCTCCTCGGCCTTGGCGTCCGTCTTGCCCCCGAACCAACCCGACATTTTTGAAGGTGATAAAGCTTACGTACGTGGTGGCTTGTTGTGTTCTTCTTTTCTCTTGCTTCTTGTGGAGGGAGAGACTCGTGCTCCTTCCTTTATATAGGCGCAACTTGGCACCATTGCTGAAGGCCATGGTGAAGATGATATGGATCACTCTCATGGCATCAGATATTTTTTCTTGCAAGGACATATCCTTGTTGATCTTATCCTTGCAGGATCTGTTAGAGATGCTCTAATCCTAGTTCCCACTTAATTCCGTCGGGTTGATGTTTCTTTGATTTTTTGTCCTTTATTCATTGTATCCCTTGAGACTTTGTATTTTTCTAAAAAAAAAATTGCTGCGGGAGACTTTTTTTCTCTTCTAAGCAGATTACATGCAACCCTCATGGTTCGAAAATCATTTTGCTTATTTTGAAACGATGCAAAAGACTTGCTATTTTCACAAAGAGGGTTTAGAGGTTTCATCATGGCAAATAATCAAATACCTACAATCACTCCCGCGGCATTATTTAATTACTCAAAGATTTCCCTTTGCTATGCTCCACAAGGAAGCCTCGTCCTTAATCCTGGCGACGAGTGTACCCACGGGGACGGTCGTATTGCGAGAGATCCACATGATCCTCTTCTTTGACGGCTCCCAAGAGATAAGCAACATGTGGATGAGATTTAGCCAGCCGCCACATCTCAAAAAGCTAGGCTTCTTTGCCTTTTCGCCGGCGTCGGTCCGTCCCGTCTTTAATGGCCCTCCGTCTTCAGTGGCCTTATGTCCATTGAGGCGGAGTGAATCTCGGCCTTTGCCGGTGAAAGGCTTTGTTTTTAGATTTTTTAAAATTTTTGTTTAGTTTGTGTCCTGCTCAGGAATACGAGACGTCTACGGTTCCTTGAAGATGAAATAAAGGTCTCTCCATCTAGCCCCTGTTTCAATGATGCTTCATCGGTGGGCGTGTGGAGGTGTGTCTTCGGCAGATCTGTTTTTGGTGGATTTGCTCGGATTTGTTCGCCGTTCGTTTTCGTTTGTGTGTCTTCAGGTTGGATTCTTTTGATCTAAACTCTTCATCCGCGGCGGTTACTGTTCTGGTGCATTGGTTTTATGAGGCCTTAGCACGACGATTTTCCGACTGTCAACAAGGTTTGCCCGGCTCCGACAAGGGAGGGAAGATAACAGCGGCGCGCTTTCGCCTCGCTTTAGTAATTGTAGTCCTCGCTAGGTGGTCTACAGATCTAGATGTATTTTTTATTATTTCTAGTGTTTGTTGTACTACTATGATCGAAAATGAATTGATTAGAAGTGTTTCCGAAAAAAAGATGAGAATTAGCCAACCGGTGTATTCATTGCTTCGTTCCATACATCGGACGAAGTATACACCGACGCATGCGTAGAAATCAGTTTCTTGGAGCGGAAAATAAAGCAACACGGAGGGAATAACGAAACGAAAAGTGGGCTAGAGCGAGCAAGCAGGGGCCTGCGGACGCGTCTAGTTATCATTTGCGGTCTTCATTTGGCGCTGCCGGCGTCGGCTTTGTCTCCTCCCATCCCGAGCGTGTTCATGACGGCGTCCTTGGCGCCCGTAGCGGCGCCCATCACCTGCCCGCCGGCCTGGATACAAACGAGCAGACACACAAGCATTGAGAAACTCAGCATCAACAGCTCAAATGGTCAAGGAATAATTTCTCTACACATGGTTAATTTTGAGGTGGCTTGAACAGTCTGCGGGCGATCGACTCACCTGCTGGAACATGTTGCCGGCGGGCTCCTTGGGGGCGGCCGGTTCCTTGGTGAACTCGACGGCGCGGTCCGAGATGGCCTGCCCCGTCTCGGACACCTTCCCCATGGCGTCGCCGCCCATCTTCATGGCCGCGTCGGCGGTGTCCGAGGCCGCCTTGGTGACGGCCTCGCTTTTCTCGCCGATGAAGCCGATGGTCTGGTCTTTCGCCTCGATGGCGCGGTCCTGGATGGACGGCCCCGTCTTGGCGGCCTCCTCGGCCTTGGCGTCCGTCTTGCCCCCGAACCAACCCGACATTTTTGAAGGTGATAAAGCTTACGTACGTGGTGGCTTGTTGTGTTGTTTCTTCTTTCTTTCACTTGCTTCTTGTGGGGAGAGATACTCGTGCTCTCTCCCTTTATATAGGCGCCCTTGGCACCATTGCAGAAGGCCATGGTAAAGATGATAAAGATCGCTCTCATGGCATCAGATATTTTTTTTTTTACCTTGCAAGGACATATCCTTGTCGGCCACTTGTCCAGCATTGATGCCTAGCGGCATGTCGGCACAACCCAACTGCTTTGAATCTGTCCATCAATACTGTGGGGTTTTTCCATGGAGTGAACAGCCAATAGATGGGCTCAACTATTTACTGATTGACGCTGAGGTGCCGGTGATGAATCACGTGTTTGCTGCGACCTCAGTGGAGGGGAATCGGAAATATCTGCCGGTGCTGTGGCGCCCGTCAGTTAATTTACCGCTAGCTAGAACCACTTGTGTGGTGTCCGTCAATTAATTTACTGCTAGCTACTACCGCTTGTGTGGCGTCGGTAAGTTTACACTGAATATCTATCATGCATGTTCAGCGACGTTCACCATCTGGACGATCAACACACACCGAGTAGTTTTCCTAATAAGATGCGCATGATACACTCTTGCGATGAACCACAAATGATCCATGCTGCTGACTTGTTGAGCAGGATTCTACTCTGAATCTTTCCTGGCTCAAACAACCCTTTCAGTTCTTTATTTATTTATTATGTACCGACTTCGTTGTTATTTTCGATCGATCACTAGGCTTTTTACATATTTATGTACTCACAAAGCCGCAATTACTAGTCGAGTTCGACAAGGTGTCGTCAATCACCATTCATTCATTATCTTTGTCAACCATGTTTCTTGATCATATTGGAAACATATCCATCAATAACGAGACGCCTATGGTGATTTTGTCGATCTTTAAACTCAGAGGACTTTAATGTACAGTGGAAGCTATATCTGTGTTCCAGTGTGTTGGGGCACGTACGAGTCTGGATGTAAACATTAGAGTGAATTCCGCTTTTTATCCCCTATTTTGGCATTTTTGACACTAATTACCCAATTTAGCGAAATTTCATCCGTTTTACCCCATTTAACTTTTTTTTTGACACAATTTACCCTGTTTAAAGTTTTGTGCGCATTCTAACCGGTTGGTCACAATTGTTAGGTCCAACTGGCATGCCACGTTAGTGGTTTTTGATGGCTATTTTTCTCATTGCTGAACATGGCCGTGCAGCTTCTCCCAACCGGCTCGGCCCGATGGCGGTCGCTCGCGTAACATCCAACGCACAATGTTCAAGTCGGCCACGCGTCACGCTCGCCTCCCGTGGCTTCTCATTTGCGTTGCTCGCCCCCAATCAAATATGCAAACGGATTTCCGTATAAGCATCAAATTCCTATAGCATGTTCATCATGCCTGCATCATTTGTTAACTCAGCCATGGAGTTTTCGTTGGCTACCTTCTTCTGATAATAAACGTTGTCCCAAGGGTTGGAAGCCAACTCCTTGATCTTCTCCTTTATGTCAAAATAACTAATGAAGTCCCTCTCAATCATCTCTGGCTTTGGATTCTTTTATCCACGGACATGTAAAATATGCCTAACACTCCACATCTTGGTTGACATCCGCTTTGTGCAAGAAAAATAAAAACGAACTAGTGGCTGCAATCATCATAAATCATAATCTACTCTAATAAGGTAAATACACATGTTTCAGCATGCATTGTAAGATACAAATATCCAAAATTCCATTACAGCTAGCAAGTAGCAACAGATGCTATCACTTGTGCATGTATATTTGCTACCTAGATATTCAGATATGTAGGTGTATCAGAGTTAGTAAAGTAGTATATTTACACCACTTTAATATAATCCATAGAACCATGCATACTTAGGGCCATATATGATAACTGAAGAAAAACATACATGATTTCAAATTATATCAGTAACAATTTCTCCGATAATTTATTCAATGATAATATGCCATGCTGATCAAGTATAGTCGTCCCATCAGAATACTTCAAACCGGAAACGAGTTGAGTAGGGAGAAAAATACGCAGGAAAAAACTGTGGACGTGGCATGCCAGCCGGTCAGAACGCACAAAAAATTTAAAACAGGGTAAATTGTGGCAACACTTTTGTTAAATGGGGTAAAACGGATGAAATCCAGCTAAATGGGGTAATTAGTGTCAAAATTGTCAAAATATGGGGTAAAAACCGGAATTTGGCGTTTCTTATGAGAAAAGGTACAACATCCAAATCACTCAAGTTGATTATGATTTTGTGGAAAATATATTCATACCTCGGTCGCATACATCCAACCAAGTTACACCAAGGAGCGTGTATAAATCAGGCTCTTGGAACTGAAATTTAACTTATATTGAGGGAATAACAAAACGAAAGGAGGGCGAGAGCAAGCAGGCGCAGGGGCGTCGGATTATCCTTTATGATCTTCTTGGTGCCACTTTCGGCATCTTATTTGTCTCCTCCCATCCCGAGCGTGTTCATGACAGCGTCCTTGGCATCCGTCGCGGCACCCATCACATTCCCGCTGGCCTAGAAACAAACAAACACACATTCCAGAAATACAGCATCAGTAACTCAAATATTTTGGTCCACATGGTTAAATTTGTGTTATCTTTGAACAGTTTGCAAGCGATCTATTTCACCTGCTGGAAGACGTTTTCCTTGGGGGCGACCGGGGGATCCTTGGTGTACTGTGCGGCGGTGTCCTGGACATGCTGTGCGGCCTCGGTGGACTTCTCCTTGGCGGCGTCGGTGGTCTCGGTGGCCGTCTTCTTGACAGCCTCAGTCTTCTCGCCGAGAAAGCCGCTCGTCTGGTCTTTGCCCTCGACGGCGCGATCCTTACCGGCTTCCACCGTCTCGGACGCCTTCCCCATGGCCTCGCTGCCCATCTTTTGGGCCGCCTCGGTAGTCTCGGAGGCAGCCTTGGTGACAGCCTCGCTTTTCTCACCTAGGAATGCCCCGGTCTGGTCTTTTGCCTCGACGGCGCGGTCTTGAATGGACTGCCCCGTCTCGGACGCCGTCTTGGTGGCGTCGCCGGACTTCTCTTGGAACCAACCAGACATTTTTGAAGTTGATTGAGTGTTGGTACGTACTAATTTGTGGTGTTGTTTCCTTGTGCTTGTGGTGGAGAGACGTGTGTTCTTCCTTTATATAGGCCATTTGCCCCATTGCCGAGGTTGATGCTGAAGAGAATACATCGCTTTCCAAGTATGTTGGCATTATATGAGATATTTTCGTAGCAAGGGAATCTCACTGTGGCCACTTGTCCACTCAGCTGTATATACGCACAACGGTATGTCGGCACAACACATTTGAGTAAGATCTGTCCATTAATATGTGCATTTAAGCCATTTTTCTCGAGTCATGCCATACTTCCTGTGATTGTGTCTCTTTCCGTCTTAACCTTTGTGAATGTGTCAGTTTCAGTGTTGTGTCTTCGATGTGATTTTTCCTGAAAGGATTGACACGTGATATATAATGAATAAATGTAGCATGTTTGATCAGTACGAATGTTTTTTTTCGATAAAGGGCTTTTCATTGAATTAAAATATCGAGTTGATACAACCGCATCAAAGATAACCCGGCCTCTGCATAACTAGATGCACACAGCCACAGTACCAAATCCGAAAAACAAAAACAAAGAAGGCGGGACGCCAGAAGTAGCGAAAAGGATAAAAGAGGCCTAAGATGATGTCGGGCCTATCCGAAGGTCACACCGCCATCCATGGGGGTAGAAACTGTCCCTGGCCGAGCACTCCAACCGGGTAGAAGCTATCATAAAAAAGTCTCTGTCCTCCGGCCTCTGCAGGATAGACCACATACGGAGCCATCGCGAGCATATATGAATTACCTGCATGGGAGAAGAAACACTTTTATGGTTAAAAACAATGTCATTCCTGGTTAGCCACAACGCCCAACATAAGACAGCCGCTCCCGCAAGAATGTGCTTAGAAAATTGTTTATCTATTCCCCGCAGCCAGTTCCCGAACATATTCCGTACGCTGCGTGGAGGGTATAAATTCGAAGCAACTTGGACTATTGCCCATACCATCTAGCGAACTTGCAATCAAAAAATAGGTGTTTAATGGACTCATTATGATTGCAAAAGACACATTTTTTGCTGCCTTGCCAGTTTCGGCGAGCTAAATTATCCCTAGTTAAGATAACCCCTTTGTTGAGAAACCAAAGGAAAATCTTCACTCTTAGAGGAATCTTAAACTTCCACAATTTTCTATTATCCGATGGAACCTCGTTATGAACCAGTGCATCGTACATGGATTTAACTGAAAATCTTCCATTGAGATGCAGATTCCATTTAAAAATATCCGATTCGGCCGACAGTTGGACAGCTTCCAAACGAGTCAGCAGATCGTTCCATGCGTTCAATCGAGGTCCAGAAATCGTTCTGCGAAAAGAAATATCCGGGTTTACTTGCCCCAATACCTGCTTAATCGTGACAAACTTATGTCTAACTATTCGATATAAGCTTGGGTATTGCACATTTAGAGGAGTAGTGCCTAGCCAGGTGTCTTCCCAGAATCGAATCTGGGAACCGTCCCGGACCGAGAAGGTGCCAAATTGGAAGAAAAATTCCTTAGCTTTCATAACCTCACTCCAAAAATGAGAGTCACCTGGTTTCCAGTAAACCTGGGAGATTGCTTTGGACCCAACGTATTTATTACGAATGATCTCCTGCCAAACGACATCCTCAGTGAGTAATCTATATAGCAATGAAATGTTTTTTATCTCAAGATCCTGGATTCCGAGGCCCCCTTGACTTTTAGGCCGACAAATAATATTCCACCTAGCCAAGCGATATTTCTTTTTTTCATTTTCGCTCTGCCAAAAAAACCTTGATCTAAAATAATCAAGGCGTTGGAGAACACCTTTTGGCAGATGAAAAAAAGAGAGCATATAAAGAACCATGTTGGTAAGAACCGAATTGATAAGAACTAGTCGGCCCCCATACGACAGGAGTTTGGCCTTCCAGCTCGCCAACCGTTTCTCCAGTCTTTCTTCAACATGCTTCCATTCAGCGATAGTCAAACGCCGATAATGAATAGGAATACCTAGATATCTAATCGGAAATTGGCCTAGATGGCATCCAAAGATCTCCGCATAATCTTGTGAGTTTTCTGCGGCTTCGCCAAAACATAATAGTTCACTTTTATGAAAGTTTATCTTCAGGCCCGAGAGCTCCTCAAAAGCACATAATCCCAATTTGAGGTTTCTGGCCTTTTCAAGATCGTGATCCAAAAACAGGATAGTGTCATCCGCATACTGCAAAATTGACAGGCCACCTTCTACAAGGTGAGGAATGACCCCGGTGATTTGTCCAGCTAGTTTGGCCCTCTCGATAAGAGTAACTAGCATATCAGCCACGATGTTGAAAAGGATAGGAGATGCGGGGTCGCCTTGACGAAGCCCCTTTCGTGTCTGGAAATAATTGCCTACGTCATCGTTGACTTTAATAGCCACACTACCTCCAGACACAAAACTCTCGACCCATCGGCACCAAGTGTCAGAAAAACCTTTCATGCGAAGAGTTTGTAGCAAAAAAGGCCACTTCACCTTATCGTAAGCTTTCTCGAAGTCAATCTTAAAGATGACACCGTTCAACTTTTTACGGTGAAGCTCATGAACTGTTTCATGGAGAACGGCCACACCATCTAAGATGTTCCGTCCTTGCATGAAAGCCGTCTGAGAAGGTTTCACTACGTGTTCTGCGACCCCATTCAGACGGTTAGTCGCGACCTTGGTGAAAATCTTAAAGCTCACGTTTAGTAAGCAAATCGGTCTGTACTGTTGAATCCGATTGGCATCCTTTATCTTTGGTAAAAGAATAATTTCACCAAAGTTTAATCTGGAAATGTCTAGTCTATGAGCATGCAGATCATTGAACAATTGAACTAGATCAGACTTTAGCATATCCCAAAAAAATTGATAAAACTCCGCCGGAAAACCATCCGGTCCCGGAGATTTATTAAGATCCATTTGGAAAACCGCCGACCGAATTTCGTCCTCAGTGAAAGCAGAGGTTAGGAATTCGTTTTCCGCCGCCGAAACTTGCTGAATGTCATGACAGAGAGACTCATCCAACTCCAGCGTAGTTTCCGAGGGCGGACCAAACAAGTCTTTATAGTATTTTGTGATAAAGTCCTTGAGCGGACCGTCCCCCTCAATGCGGCCCTCATCCTGATCCAAGGTGAAAATACGTTTCTTTCTATGTCTGCCATTGGCTAACATTTGGAAGTACTTCGTGTTATCATCACCAAGTACCAACGAGTCAGACTTGCACCGTTGGTACCATTTGATCTCCTCTTCGCGTAAAAGGCGGGCTAGCTGCTCATTGAGATGACTTTTTTGTTCAATCTCGTCCGCAGATAAAAGCCTCACCTCCGTTGTTTTATCTAAGGAGTCTATCAGGGTTGATAGTCGCATCTTTTCTTTCTTATAAATCCCGACGGTATGCTTAGCCCAGCCACGAAGGAATTGATGCAACGCCCGAATGCGGTTATTCCACCGCTGAATCGGTGTGTCACCCCGTACCGGGCGTAACCACACCTTTTTGACCAACTCCGGGAAGCCCTCTCTCGTGAGCCACCCCGGTTCAAATTTAAATTGATGGCGGTTCGACGTGGAAGCCGGTTGGCCAAAATCAGTAAGCAAAGGAGCATGGTCCGATAAGGCCTCAATTCGCTCCAAAGCTCTTACTGATGCTAGAGGGTATTTAAATTCCCAGTCTGTAGTGACTAGCACCCGATCTAGTTTTTCGAAGGTCGGGTTAGATCTATTGTTGGCCCAGGTAAATTGACGCCCGAGAGGGAGAGTTCCCTCAAATCAAGACTGTCAATGACCGCGTTAAAAAGAAACGGCCATCGAGTGTCAAACCTATCATTGTTTTTATCTTGCCTAAACCGCAGAATATTGAAGTCCCCCCCCCCAAGTAACATAGGGTGAGGGTTTTCTTTGCAGGTGTTGACCAGTTCTTTTAGGAAAGCCGCTTTGAATTCATCTTGAGCGGCTCCATATACGGCAGCCAGGCTCCAAATGAAGTTATCAGACTTATTTCTCAGGTGGAATTTGATATGATACCCCCCCTTAGAAGCTGACAGAAGTTCCAAGTAAGTAGAGTGTATACCTAAAAGGATACCTCCGGATCTCCCTGAAGGCGGCAAGATATGCCACTCGAAATCTTTGCCACATGAAAAATGGTCCAAATCACGCGATGGAAAGTCACGCTTACTGCACTCAGAGATTGCCACGAAGTCGAGGGCATGATCTCTAACGCAATCGGAAATATGTTTGTACTTAGCCAAGTCCCCAAGACCTCTGCTATTCCAAAACATTCCTTTCATGGGGAAACTTTGTTACGTTTGGATGCTTTGGACTTCTTCTTAGGGCGATCCTTTTTACTGCCAGAGTTAGACTTATTCTTACGTACCGATGCAACGAGCTCATAAAGCATCGTGTCACGCATGGTATCTTCAAAGTCCACCTCTGTAGTATCGTTAACCAGATGAGAGAGGAGTCTGCCTCCAGGGTTGGCATCGGACTCCTCATCCTCCTCATCTGAAACTAAAGGATCCCTCGTAAGAAGCGTTTTAGGAGCAACCGTAAACCGGTCGACCTCCATTTGCTTAAGGGCTTTAACCGAGAAATCAACTACTGAATCATTTTTACCCAAAGATATGCCAAGACTAGCAATATTTGAAGACATTTTGGCTTTATCGAAAGATAGAAAAGATTTGCAAGAAGACGTACCATCAAAGTCGAGGTTCCGCGATGCCGTTCTGCGCATGGCCCTCTGCAAGGAATCCTCGTCGGTGGCGGAGGCTCCATCAGCCCCCACGACATGGCGACCGCTACGTCTAGGCGTAGAAGACATCTCCGAAGCGGCCCGCCTCCCAGATGTCCGAAAAGGAGGAGTAGACATCTCCGTCGAAACAGCGGTAGTCGAAGAGCCCTGCGTCCCGCCCTCCAGTCCATGGGCAGCAAGCGCAGTCCCCTCGCCCCCCAATGGCGACGCTTGAGTCAGCGCCAGCCCTGGCCACGCAGGAGGTGACCACGAGGGCTGTAGCTCGCTCACGGGGGCAGCCATCGGGGTATCGGCCTGCTCCTGTGACGACTGCACCGAAGACATCGCCCGAAGCGCCGCCAACGTCGACTCATGGTCAGCACGCACCGCCGGAGAGAAAATAACGCCCCGTCGACCTGAATATCGTGAAGAGGTAGATGACGGTGTCGAGGGGTGAACAACAGCATCAGCCGCCGGTGACCCCAGCTCCCAGGTCGTCGCCGACCCCTCCTCCCGGGTCCGAACAGCAGCCACGATCAAATCCACCGGATGGAGGGGTGGAGGCGAAGCAGAGCCAGCAGGCAGAGGGGAGGGGCGGGACGGCTCGAGGTCCGTAGCCGCCGGAGGCTCCCCCACTGAACGACGCGAGGAGAAGCATGGTGGAGCGGTGGCAGAAGCTGTCACGGAGGCGGCTGTTTGCATCGGGACCACACCTCCTGAGGAGGAGGATGCCGCCGTATTGGCGGGCGCCGCAGAAGCTTTCGGCCTCTTACTCATATCAGCAGCCCCCGAGTTGTCCTCTCGATCGAACTCCCTGTCCCCATCCATATCATCGCCATGTTCCCACACACGAGGCACAAAGTCAGGATCCACACGGAAATTATCATCTTCCAGGGTGTATCGGAATTCATAGCCCTTCTTTTGAACAACCACATCTGACGTGAGGGAGTTAACATGACTCATCTTAAAAGCATAAATGTTTAGCACTCCGACCTGAATCCTTACGATACTGTTGGAAATATGCCCTAGAGGCAATAATAAAAGAGTTATTATTATATTTCCTTGTTCATGATAATCGTTTATTATCCATGCTATAATTGTATTGATTGGAAACTCAGATACACGTGTGGATGAATAGACAGACTTTGTGTCCCTAGTGAGCCTCTACAGGACTAGCTCGTTGATCAAAGATGACCGCGGTTTCCAGGTCATAGACATGAGTTGTCATTTGATAACGGGATCACATCATTAGGAGAATGATGTGATGGACGAGACCCAAACGTTAACATAGCTTTTGATCGTGACAGTTATCGCTATAGTTTTCTGCATGTCAAGTATAAGTTCCTATGACCATGAGATCATGTAACTCACTGACACCGTAGGAGTGCTTTGTGTGTACCAAACGTCACAACGTAACTGGGTGACTATAAAGGTACTCTACAGGTATCTCCGAGGGTGTCCGTTGAGTTGACATGGATCAAGACTGGGATTTGTCACTCCGTGTGACGGAGAGGTATCTCCGGGCCCACTCGGTAATACGTCATCTCAATGAGCTCAAAGTGACTAAGTGGTTGGTCACGGGATTATGTATTACGGTAACGAGTAAAGAGACTTGCCGGTAACGAGATTGAACTAGGTATAGAGATACCGACGATCGAATCTCGGGCAAGTAACATACCGACGAGACAAAGGGAACTGTATACGGGATTGCCTGAATCCTTGACATCGTGGTTCATCCGATGAGATCATCGAGAAACATGTAGGAACCAATATGGGTATCCAGATCCCGCTATTGGTTATTGACCTGGGAGTGTCTCGGTCATGTCTACATGGTTTCCGAACCCGCAGGGTCTACACACTTAACGTTCGGTGACGCTAGGGTTGTTAGTGAGAAAAGTATGTGGTTACCGAAGGTTGTTCGGAGTCCCGGATGAGATCCCGGACATGACGAGGGTCTCCGGAATGGTCCGGAGACGAAGATTGATATATAGGATGAAAGGTTTCGGAGTACCGGAAGTGTTCCGGGGAGCATCGGGAAATCGGCGGAGTACCGGAAGGGGTTTCGGAGGGTCCGGAAGTGGTTCTGGGCCTAGTGGGCCACAAGGGGGAACACCACAGCCCTCAGGGGGCTGTGCGCCCCCCCTGGGCCCTCTCCTCATGCGGCTAAGGGGGTGGGACCCCCTAGGGCTGGCCGCACCCCTTGGCCTTGGGGGGCAAGGCACCTAGGGGGGGAAACCCTAGGGCCTGGCCGCGCCCCCCTGCCCTGGCCGCCGCCCCCTCCCCTTGCCCTGGCCGCCGGCCCCTAAGGGGAAACCCTAGGGCGCCCTCACCTCTCCACCCCCCCTATATATAGTGGGGCAAAGGGAGGGCAGCCAACACAGTTTTGTGCCTCAGTGCTGCCCTCCCTCTCCCGTTACATCTTCTTCTCCCGCGGTGCTTAGGCGAAGCCCTGCTGGAGTTCTTCTCCACCATCACCACCACGCCGTCGTGCTGCCGGTTCTCCATCAACCTCTCCTCCACCCCTTGCTGGATCAAGAAGGAGGAGACGTCCCCGAGCCGTACGTGTGAAGAACGCGGAGGCACCGTTGCTTCGGTGCTAGGTCTTCGGCGATCTGAATCGCGACGAGTACGACTCCATCATCCGCGTTCATAACGCTTCCGCTTAGCGATCTACAAGGGTACGTAGATCACACTCCCCCCTCGTAGTTGCATCTACTAGATTGATCTTGGTGAACGGTAGGAAAATTTTTGTTTCCCATGCAACGTTCCCCAACAGTGGCATCAGAGCTAGGATCTTGCGTAGATGCTTTCTCGAGTAGAACACAAAAGGGTTTGTGGCGTTGATGTTTAAATTGCTGCCCTCCTTAGTCTTTCTTGATTCAGCGGTATTATAGGATGAAGCGGCCCGGACCAACTTTACATGTCCACGTACATGAGACCGGTTCCATCGACAGACATGTGACTTTTGTTGCATAAGATGGCTGGCGGGTGTCTGTCTCTCCTATCTTAGTTGAATCGGAATAGAACAAGGCGGTCCTTGTAGAAGGTTAAATAGCAACTTGAATATCACCGTTGTGGTTTTGCGTAGGTAAGAAGCGTTCTTGCTAGATACCCATAGCAGCCACGTAAAACATGCAACAACAAATTAGAGGACGTCTAACTTGTTTTTGCAGGGTATGCATGTGATATGATATGGCCAATGACATGATGAATTATATTTGATGTATGAGATGATCATGTTGTAATAGTTAATATCGACTTGCATGTCGATGCATACGGCAACCGGCAGGAGCCATAGGGTTGTCTTTAATTTTTCTATGACCTGCGTGTCAATCATTAAGCGCTTTGTAATGCTTTACTTTATCGCTAAACGGTAGCAATAGTAGTAAGAGCATGGTGGGCGCCGACAACCCCGATGGCGACACGATGATGGAGATCATGATGATGGAGATCATGGTGTGGCACCGGTGACGATGGAGATCATGCCGGTGCTTTGGAGATGGAGATCAAAAGCACGAGTTGATGGCCATATCATGTCACTTATGATTTGCATGTGATGTTAATCCTTTTTATGCATCTTATTTTGCTTAGGACGACGGTAGCATTATAAGATGATCCTTCACTAAAATTTCAAGATAAAATTGTGTTCCCCCCGAGTGTGCGCCGTTGCGAAGGTTCGTCGTTTCGAAGCACCACGTGATGATCGGGTGTGATAGACTCTACGTTCGCATACAACGGGTGCAAGCCAGTTTTGCACGTGCAGAACACTCGGGTTAGACTTGACGAGCCTAGCATGTACAGACATGGCCTCGGAACACGGAGGACCGAAAGGTCGAGCATGAGTCATATAGTAGATATGATCAACATGTTGATGTTCACCATTGACACCACCTCATCTCACGTGATGATCGGACTTGGGTTGGTGAATTTGGATCATGTCACGCTCGAATGACCGGAGGGATGTCAATTTGAGTGGGAGTTATAATTAATTTGATTAGGTAATAACTCACTTATCATGAACAATAGTCTAAAATGTCTTTGCAAATTTATGTTGTAGATGGCTCGCGCAGGAGTTCCCCTGAATTTTAATGCGTTCCTAGAGAAAGCTAAACTGAAAGATGATGGGAGCAATTTTGTGGACTGGCTCCGCAATCTGAGGATCATCCTCACAGCTGCCCAAAAGGTTTATGTCCTAAATGCACCGCTAGGTCAACCCCCCGCTCCTGGAGCCTCTGCGGACGATATGAACGTCTGGCAGACGCGTTCGGATGACTATTCGATAGTACAGTGTGCCATGTTGTACGGCTTGGAAGGAGGACTCCAAAGGCGTTTTGAACGTCATGGTGCATATGAGATGTACACGGAGTTGAAATTCATCTTTGAGAAGAAAGCTAAGATCGAGAGGTATGAGACCACCGATAAATTCTTCGCTTGCAAGATGGAGGAGAATTCGTCTGTCAGTGAGCACTTACTGAAGATGTCTGGGTACTATACCCGCATAGCTGATCTGGGACTTGTGTTCCCGGATGAGGCTATCATTGACAGAATTCTCCAGTCACTCCCTCCAAGCTACAAGAGCTTCGTCCAGCAGTACAACATGCAAGGGATGAATAAAACCATCGCCGAGCTGTTTTCGATGCTGAAAGTCGCTGAGGCAGACATCCAGAAGGAGTATCAAGTGTTGATGGTCAATAAGACCACCAGTTTCAAGAAGAATGGCAAGGGCAAGAAGGGTAACTCTAAGAAGGGTGGCAAAGCAGTTGCTAATCCAGTGAAGAAACCCAAGGCTGGGCCCAAGCCAGAGACTGAGTGTTTCTATTGCAAGGGGAATGGCCACTGGAAGCGGAACTGCCCCAAGTATCTGGCGGACCAGAAGGGGGCCAACAACAACAAAGGTATATATGATATACATGTTATTGATGTGTACCTTACCAACTCTCGTTGTAGTGCCTGGGTATTTGATACCGGTTCGGTTGCTCACATTTGCAACTCTAAACAGGAACTGCGGAATAAACGGAGGCTGGCGAAGGACGAAGTGACGATGCGCGTGGGAAATGGTTCCAAGGTTGATGTGATCGCCGTCGGCACGCTCGCTCTTCGATTACCATCGGGATTAGTTATGAACCTGAATAATTGTTATTTAGTGCCTGCGTTAAGCATGAACATTATATCTGGATCTTGTTTATTGCGAGACGGTTACTCATTTAAATCAGAGAATAATGGTTGTTCTATTTATATGAGTAATATCTTTTATGGTCATGCACCCGAAGTTAGGGGTTTATTCTTATTGAATCTCGATAGTGATGATACACATGTTCATAACATTGATACCAAAAGATGTAGAGTTGATAATGATAATACCACTTTCTTGTGGCACTGCCGTCTGGGTCATATCGGCGTGAAACGCATGAGGAAGCTCCATGCTGATGGACTTTTGGAGTCTCTTGATTTTGAATCACTTGACACGTGCGAGCCGTGCCTCATGGGCAAGATGACAAGGACCCCGTTTTCAGGGACAATGGATCGGGCAAGTGACTTATTGGAAATCATACATACTGATGTGTGCGGTCCGATGAGTGTAACGGCGCGCGGTGGATATCGTTATTTTCTCACCTTCACTGACGACTTAAGTAGATATGGGTATATTTACTTGATGAAGCATAAGTCTGAAACTTTTGAAAAGTTCAAGCAATTTCAGAGTGAAGTTGAAAATCATCAAGAAGATCAAGTTCCTACGATCTGATCGAGGGGGAGAATATCTGAGTTATGAGTTTGGTAATCACTTAAGAAAATGTGGAATTGTTTCACAGTTGACGCCACCTGGAACACCACAGCGTAATGGTGTGTCCGAACGTCGTAATCGAACCCTATTAGATATGGTACGTTCTATGATGTCTCTTGCCGATTTGCCACTATCGTTTTGGGGATATGCGTTAGAGACAGCTGCATTCACTTTAAATAGGGCTCCATCTAAGTCCGTTGAGACAACACCGTATGAACTGTGGTTTGGTAAGAAACCTAAGTTGTCTTTTCTCAAGGTTTGGGGTTGCGATGCTTATGTCAAAAGGCTTCAGCCAGAAAAGCTCGAACCCAAAGCGGACAAATGTGTCTTCATAGGATACCCAAAAGAAACAGTTGGGTACACCTTCTATCTCAGATCCGAGGGCAAAGTGTTTGTCGCTAAGAACGGGTCCTTTCTCGAGAAAGAGTTTCTCTCGAAAGAATTGAGTGGGAGGAAGGTAGAACTTGATGAGGTTATTGAACCTCTGCTTCAACCAGAGAGTAGCGCAGCGCAGAAAGATGTTTTTGTGGAGCCTGCAGAGGTTGAAGAGGAAGCCAATGATAATGATCAAGGAGCTTCTGATCAAGTTACTACCGAACCTCGTAGGTCGACAAGGGTACTCACTACACCTGAGTGGTATGGTAACCCTGTCTTAGAGGTCATGTTGTTAGACAACGGTGAACCTACGAGCTATGGAGAAGCGATGGTGGGCCCGGATTCCGACAAATGGTTAGAGGCCATGAAATCCGAGATGGGATCCATGTATGAAAACAAAGTATGGACTTTGGAAGTATTACCTGAAGGGCGGAAGGCCATTCAGAATAAATGGATTTTTAAGAGGAAGACGGACGCTGACGGTAATGTCACCGTGTATAAAGCTCGACTTGTGGCAAAGGGTTTTTCACAAGTTCAAGGGATTGACTACGATGAGACTTTCTCACCCGTAGCGATGCTTAAATCCGTCCGAATCATGTTAGCAATAGCTGCATATTTCGATTATGAAATTTGGCAGATGGATGTCAAAACAGCGTTCCTTAACGGTTTTCTTAAGGAAGAGTTGTATATGATGCAACCAGAGGGTTTTGTCGATCCAGAGAATGCTGACAAAGTATGCAAGCTCCAGCGTTCCATTTATGGGCTGGTGCAAGCATCTCGGAGTTGGAATCTTCGCTTTGATGAGGTGATCAAAGCGTTTGGGTTTATACAAGTTTACAATGAAGCTTGTATTTATAAGAAAGTGAGTGGGAGCTCTATAGCGTTTCTAATATTATATGTGGATGACATATTGCTGATTGGAAACAATATAGAATTTTTGGATAGCGTGAAGGGGTATTTGAACAAGAGTTTTTCGATGAAAGATCTCGGTGAAGCTGCTTTCATATTGGGCATCAAGATCTATAGAGATAGATCAAGACGCTTGATAGGACTTTCACAAAGCACGTACCTTGATAAAGTTTTGAAGAAGTTCAAAATGGATCAATTCAAGAAGGGGTTCTTGCCGGTATTGCAAGGTACAAAGTTGAGTAAGACTCAATGCCCAGTGACTGCGGATGATAGAGAAAAGATGAGTGTCGTCCCCTATGCTTCAGCCATAGGCTCTATCATGTATGCAATGCTGTGCACAAGACCAGATGTCAGCCTTGCCATAAGTATGGCCGGAAGGTTTCAAAGTAATCCTGGTATGGATCACTGGACAGCGGTCAAGAATATCCTAAAGTACCTGAAAAGGACTAAGGATATGTTTCTCGTTTATGGAGGTGATCAAGAGCTCGTCGTAAAGGGTTACGTCGATGCAAGCTTTGACACAGATCCGGATGACTCTAAGTCACAAACCGGATATGTATATATTCTCAACGGGGGAGCAGTAAGCTGGTGCAGTTCCAAGCAGAGCGTGGTAGCTGATTCTACATGTGAAGCGGAGTATATAGCTGCCTCGGAGGCGGCGAAGGAAGGTGTCTGGATGAAGGAGTTCATGACAGATCTTGGAGTTGTGCCTAGTGCACTGAACCCAATGACTCTGTTCTGTGACAACACTGGTGCCATTGCTCTAGCCAAGGAACCAAGGTTTCACAAGAGGACCAGACACATAAAGCGACGCTTCAATTCCATCCGCGATTCGGTCAAGGAGGAGGACATAAACATTTGCAAAGTACACACGGATTTGAATGTTGCAGATCCGTTGACTAAGCCTCTTCCACGGGCTAAGCACGATCAACACCAAGACTCTATGGGTGTTAGATTCATTACCTTGTAATGCTAGATTATTGACTCTAGTGCAAGTGGGAGACTGTTGGAAATATGCCCTAGAGGCAATAATAAAAGAGTTATTATTTTATTTCCTTGTTCATGATAATCGTTTATTATCCATGCTATAACTGTATTGATTGGAAACTCAAATACACGTGTGGATGAATAGACAGACTTTGTCCCTAGTGAGCCTCTACAGGACTAGCTCGTTGATCAAAGATGACCGCGGTTTCCAGGTCATAGACATGAGTTGTCATTTGATAACGGGATCACATCATTAGGAGAATGATGTGATGGACGAGACCCAAACGTTAAACATAGCTTTTGATCGTGTCAGTTATCGCTATAGTTTTCTGCATGTCAAGTATAAGTTCCTATGACCATGAGATCATGTAACTCACTGACACCGTAGGAGTGCTTTGTGTGTGCCAAACGTCACAACGTAACTGGGTGACTATAAAGGTACTCTACAGGTATCTCCGAAGGTGTCTGTTAAGTTGACATGGATCGAGACTGGGATTTGTCACTCCGTGTGACGGAGAGGTATCTCCGGGCCCACTCGGTAATACGTCATCTCAATGAGCTCAAAGTGACTAAGTGGTTGGTCACGGGATTATGTATTACGGTAACGAGTAAAGAGACTTGCCGGTAACGAGATTGAACTAGGTATAGAGATACCGACGATCGAATCTCGGGCAAGTAACATACCGACGAGACAAAGGGAACTGTATACGGGATTGCCTGAATCCTTGACATCGTGGTTCATCCGATGAGATCATCGAGAAACATGTAGGAACCAATATGGGTATCCAGATCCCGCTATTGGTTATTGACCTGGGAGTGTCTCGGTCATGTCTACATGGTTTCCGAACCCGCAGGGTCTACACACTTAACGTTCGGTGACGCTAGGGTTGTTAGTGAGAAAAGTGTATGGTTACCGAAGGTTGTTCGGAGTCCCGGATGAGATCCCGGACATGACGAGGGTCTCAGGAATGGTCCGGAGACGAAGATTGATATATAGGATGAAAGGTTTCGGAGTACCGGAAGTGTTCCGGGGAGCATCGGGAAATCGGCGGAGTACCGGAAGGGGTTTCGGAGGGTCCGGAAGTGGTTCTGGGCCTAGTGGGCCACAAGGGGGAACACCACAGCCCTCAGGGGGCTGTGCGCCCCCCCTGGGCCCTCTCCTCATGCGGCTAAGGGGGTGGGACCCCCTAGGGCTGGCCGCACCCCTTGGCCTTGGGGGGCAAGGCACCTAGGGGGGGAAACCCTAGGGCCTGGCCGCGCCCCCCTGCCCTGGCCGCCGCCCCCTCCCCTTGCCCTGGCCGCCGGCCCCTAAGGGGAAACCCTAGGGCGCCCTCACCTCTCCACCCCCCCTATATATAGTGGGGCAAAGGGAGGGCAGCCAACACAGTTTTGTGCCTCAGTGCTGCCCTCCCTCTCCCGTTACATCTTCTTCTCCCGCGGTGCTTAGGCGAAGCCCTGCTGGAGTTCTTCTCCACCATCACCACCACGCCGTCGTGCTGCCGGTTCTCCATCAACCTCTCCTCCACCCCTTGCTGGATCAAGAAGGAGGAGACGTCCCCGAGCCGTACGTGTGAAGAACGCGGAGGCACCGTTGCTTCGGTGCTAGGTCTTCGGCGATCTGAATCGCGACGAGTACGACTCCATCATCCGCGTTCATAACGCTTCCGCTTAGCGATCTACAAGGGTACGTAGATCACACTCCCCCCTCGTAGTTGCATCTACTAGATTGATCTTGGTGAACGGTAGGAAAATTTTTGTTTCCCATGCAACGTTCCCCAACAGATACCTCGACGGCACAAGCATAAGAGGTCGACGTCAAGAGTGGCGCCAATGACGGAGCCGACCGCCCAGAGACCCAAGAAATGCCGGAGTGCGTGGGGAACTCCGTGCACATGCACCCAAACTGGAAGAAGCTCAAAGCGATTGATGTCTACACACGCTTTTACTCTTGTAGACTATGTTGGGCCTCCAAGCGCAGAGGTTTGTAGGACAGTGCAATTTCCCTCAAGTGGATGACCTAAGGTTTATCGAACTCAGGGAAGTAGAGGTTGAAGATGGTCTCTCTCAAGCAACCCTGCAACTAAGATACAAGAAGTCTCTTGTGTCCCCAACACACCTAATACACTTGTTAGATGTATATGTGCACTAGTTCGGCGAAGAGATGTTAAATGGCAAGTAATATGGATGTCAAAACAAAGTAATATAATTCTGTAATAAAAAGTGCAGCAAGCAAACAAGTGGTAAACGTGAGCACAAATGGTATTGCAATGGTGGAAACAAGGCCTAGGGTTCATACTTTCACTAGTGGCAACTCCCAACAACATTAACATAATCGAATCACATGATATTTCCCATAAAACATGCAAAGGGGACACACTCGGAGGTCATTCCTTCGTGGTCAAGAGAGGACGAGAATTATGTAGGGCTACAAAAGCACACCTCAAAGTTCGTAGTTCTCAATCTAAGGATTTCCCAATGTCACCGCGGCCATACAAAGAGAGTTCCACAATCACCACAACATATCTAAAGGATAGTCAAAGACAAGCACCAAGAGACTCTCAATCTTCAATCAACACACAAGAGAGGAAATCACTCATGAAAATACTTTTCTAATCCATGTCCAATAGACCGCTGTCACCTTGGTCTCGGGGATTATACTAGATAAAGACAAGTGAGTACATCAATCCAATACATAGAGGAAGGGGAAATATCATGGGATCACCCTAGATTAACATAGCCTATGATCACAACGAAGATCACATCATGGGAGAGAGAATTGACCACATAGCTACTAGTAAGAACCTCAGCCCCGAGGAGGAATTACTCCCGCCTCATGGAGGGAGGAAGCAACGTCGATGGAGATGAATCCGGGGGCACTTCCCCGTCCCGGCAGGGTGCCGGCGCAGGAATTCTGGTCCCCCGAAGCTTGATGGCGATGGCGGCGGAGATCGGAATCGCGTCTGGAGAAAAGGGGTTCGGAATCAGGGTTTTCTCGACGGACCTTAAATATATGCCAAAGGGGGTCACCGGGGGAGTCCTGGGGGGCCCAGGCGCCCCCCCCCCGGCGCGGCCTAGGGGTGGGCTGTAGGAGATATGCCCTAGAGGCAATAACAAATGTTATAAATTATCTCTCTGTTCATAATTAAGTTTATATTCCATGCTATAACTGCTATGGTTCTCGAGTCTGCAAATAAAACGAGGCTCGGAGGAAGACTCATATGCACGTGTGGAATAATAAACGATAAAATGTATTCCTAGTCTGGCCTCTAAGACTAGCTCAAGTGTTGCATGATGGTTCTGTTTTCCTGATCATGGGCATGTCTATGCCAGCAACTTTGAGGGCACAATGTTAGCAGAACATTTGTGTTGAATCGACCCGAATTGATGTTATGCTATGAGTTACATTCGTCACAAGTTAATGGTTAATAACACAGGAAGTTAATGTTTGCATAATTCCTTAGACCATGAGAGTATCGAGTTCCTTCATGCTTGATTCATGAACTTTGGGGTTTGTTAAACGTCATCCATAACTGGATGGCTATTACGGCGGCTTACGGGTTCATGGGAAAGTATGGCAAGTAATGAGATAGCTCAAGATTGGGATTTGCTCCTCCGACGATGGAGAGATATACTCGGGCCCTCTCGGTGTAACGGTATCCATCATCGTCTGGCCAGACACAGGGTGATTTGATCACTGGGATGCCGGAACACGAAAACGAGAAAAGAGAACAAAACCGGTAACGAGGTAACTTGCATAGTGGACAAAGTGTTTGCCCACGGGGATGCAATAAATCTCACCTCGGGTGTTTGTGACATATCGCGAAGCAAAAGGAATAGCACACAGCAACTGGAGGTTCACTCGAATATTTATTCATGTGGGTATAGGGGGTCAATATGGGTGTCCACGGCTCCGATGTTGATCATTGATCGGAAGTGTTTCCGGGTCATGTCTATACTTCACTGAACCTATAGGGTCACACGCTTAAGGGTCATCTATCTGCTGAATACTAGACAGGGAGTCTGAGAGAAAATCACCGAAAAAGTTTCGGAGACAACGGAAGAGTTCCGGAGAGAGAACACCGAAAGAGTTTCGGTAAAACCGAAAATATGTTTCGGAATATATTATTAGGTCAAAAAGGGTTTCGGCACCACATGGAAATTATCAGAGGGTGCCAGAATTGGTCTGGGAACTTCTGGGAATTTTCAGAGAGAAAAACCGGAAATGTTCCGAAACTGCCGTAACCGCTGTTAATGCTTTCCGCTGATAAAAACCACAGCACCGAAAATGTTTCGGATCATGCCCAGAATAATTTTAGAGGGTACCGGAAATGTTCTGGGACCTTCTGGAATTTTTCAGAAAAAAGTTTCGCGGAAAACATCTTGTCTCAGCGCGAGGGGACAAGATCCCACGAATCGGGGGTTGCATGTTTGGTGGCTTTTTGTCTAGGGAGCATGCATGTTTCATGGAGACATGTTGGTGGCTTGTTGGGGGCCCCCCCCCATGGGGGGACAAGGTGTTGGGCTGCCATGGGAGTGTCCCCTTGGTGCCCCCCTTGTGTTACCTTTTTACCCTTCCATGTTGGACATGTAGCATGGGTAGTTTGGTATTTCCTCCACCACCCCACCCCTTGCCTTGGCCTATAAATAGAGATGGAGGGGCAGCCCTCCACACACACTCCTTGCTCTCTCATACACATGCCATGCAATGATCTGGCTTCTTCTCTCCCTCCCACGAAAAGAGTTTCGTAGAGCCGAAAGGCTGTCTGGGTTCCGGCAGGAACTAGTTCTGGACGGCGAAGCCCTGCCGGATAGATGACACCGTATGTGTGCAACCCCGTAGAGAGGTCGTAGTTTCGATCTTTGTGCCCGAGGGGCTGTTTTGAGAGTGCCTCCCGAAGGGCTGTCCAAGTGACGGTCCGAGTTCTGTGAGTCCTCCCGTAGGGCTGTCCGAGTGACCGTTCGAGTTTCGAAGGTCCTCCCGAAGGGCTGTCCGCGACACCATCCGGGGGACTGTTCGACCGTCTCCCGGAGGGCTGTCCGAGGAGAAGATGAGGGTATACATCCTCGCGGTTGGGAGGTTGTAAATCCTAGCTGCGGGGATCTGCACCAACGATCGTCATCGACTCTACTTCCGCTGCTCTACGAGTCGGTAACGAATATGATCAAAACCTTGTATGCAGTCTTCATAGTGGTCCTGGGCTGGTGCGTAGGTCGGAAATTTTTGTTTTCTGCTGCGTTACCCTACAGTGGCATCATGAGCCGTGCTATGCGTAGATGCAGGTTGCGATCTAGAATACATGGAGATGTATGGGTGTTGCACAATATAATTAGGTAGTAGATAAGATCTATTACTGAAAATTATTTGTGCGGGTAGCAGATGAAATCTGTTACCTGATGTTCTTGTTGCTTCCCTTAAATTTGCGTAGTCCTGATCTTGACAGCATTGTGGAATCTGACAAAGTTCTGGCAATCCGCGATCCTTTCATGCTGCTCCTGAGTATGCTGATTGACAGATCAACGAAGTGCTAACAGTTCTTTGGGTTCCACTTTAGTCAAAGAAAGATGGATGTTTCGCAGACGAAAGGGCAATGCAGATATGATCTGCACGGGGTTCTTGCGTATGACGAAGTTCAGTATGGGGCTCGAGATTTTATTATCTCGTGTTTCATACGCCCCGCAAAGTTAATCTAGCGACTTGAATTATCATGCTTGATGATGGACGTTGGTAGCTTCGGTTTGTTTCGAAACCTTAGAAGCCACGTAAGATAAACTTTTGCCTGAACCGATTAGAGACGTCTAACTTGGTTTTGCAGGAGGGTTTGCATGTGCATGTGATGTGGTATAGCAGTGCTCATAATAATTTGATTATGTATGAGATGGCTATATAATGTAAATTGATTAACATGACCTGCGTGTCATGATTCGGCATGATGGCTGGAGCCATATGATTGCACTTTAATGACCTGCGTGTCAACCTTGTGTAATGCATTTATTTTATCTGCTATAGAGATAGCAATATTATCTGGTGCATCGACAAGGTGGTGGCAATCTTCGCGAAGGTGAACACCGACGCAAGTGCCGAAGACAAAGAATACAAGACTTCTCCGTCAGAAAGGGCTATACCATATCATGCTATTATGAATTGCCTGAGATGTTTATCCCTTTGATGCACCCTTCTTGATTGCGCCGTAGTCGCTTTTTATTAGGGTGATCTCTCACAAAAAATATCAAGTAGTTAGTGTTCTCCCAAGTGTAGCACCGTCACGGCACCTAACTTTTCGGGGTATCACAGGATCTCCCTGGGTGCGAACGATTAGGGATGTGTGAGGCGGGTGAGTTGAGACCTCGCAGCGAGATCACTTGGTTGTCTTGACGTTCTGGAAGGATCTCCCTGAGCTCGGAACACGCCCATCGAAAGATGAACAAGAGTCACATAGAGATGTGATCGGCAAGTTTGCCTACCGATTGAAGTTCGCGCCATCAGTGTTCATCTCGTTCAATGGCGTTGAATGGAAATGCGGATCTTGAATCACTCACAATCAATTATGAGAGATATTGATTTGAGTGGGAGCGCACTGCAGAATTAACTTGTTTAATTCTCAGTGCAATTAATTTTGAACACTGTCTAAGTGTGGTTTGCATAATAGTTGTAGAATTATGGCTCGTGTTTCCACCTTCCCTATTAAAATTGAATAGCTGTTAAATATCTGGTTAAAACTTTACGGTTGGTAACGTAATGTGAGGATTGTCCTCAAGAGTGTCGAGAAGGACTTTGTCCTATCGCATACTTTCGGTATTCTCCCGCTAATGCTATGGATCATGTGACTCTCGTCCTTCGATCCAAAAGCTAGAATTCCGTTTTCATTCAAGTGCAATATGTTTGCTTCCATGAGACCCGAACTTCAAAAGTTTGGATAATTATGTGATATTCATGGAATCTGAAAATCATTTTCAGAGACAGACAAAGGCTAAAAGATATGAGATATCCAAAGCAAGGTTTGTTAGCAAACCATTAGTAAAGGAGTTTACTATGCATTAGACTGATAAGAGAGAGATCCAGAAGAAAGCCTTTCATATGATGAAGTTGGATGCTTTTTCTGGAAGTAGGAGAAATACTAAAAGTTAAACTGTTAGAAGTATAAAGGCAAATAGAAAGAAGACTGGAATATCCAGCTCATGTATGAATGTCATACAAGTTTTTGAGGTATAGATGGCTGGTCAAAGATATAGTCCTTGGGAATTATGATTAATTGTTGATCACTGATTCTTGGGTATTGTGAGTTAAATCACAAAGATACCCGCTCGATTGCATTCTGTTGCAACTCGATGTAAGAACTACTATGGCCTGAAAGACTAGCCAGAAATGAGGTTTAGGTATACACAGGGAACATAGTAAATGTTACTATACCTTCCATCGGTGTATTACCGTCTGTATTTATTTTCATAATTCATTTAGAGTTTTACAAACTCTAGCCCATTGCATAAGGTATCTTGCAAGAAGGTTGTTCATAAGAGAACTTTGATGTTCGGTGTTATGAATAACATAAGGGCCATATTTTCATTATGAATGAGATGTATGTTATGAATATTGATAATAATACATTACCTCTAGGTTTACCTTCATAATTCATTTTAGAGTTTCATACACTCTAGCCCATTGCACAATGTTTAATGCAAGAGGGTTATTTAGAAAAGAACAATTGTTGTTCAGAATTATGAATAACATGAAGGGTCATGCTTCCATCCAAGATGGGATGTATGTTATGAATATTGATGGTGATATGATACATCCATAACACTGACGCTAAATGTCGCAAGACTAAAAGAATACCACACAAGTGTGGCACTGCATTTGGTCACATTGGAGAAACCCGCATGGAAAATTCCATTATGATGGATTTTGAAGTCATTTGATTTTGAATCGTCTGACACTTGCAACTTTCCTCCGAAAAGTGAAGTGACTGAATACCGTTCACAGGCCATAAGGAACGAGTAACAAACTTATTGGTGATCATACATTTGATGTGTGTAGTCCGATAAATGTAGTTAGTAGTGGATTTATCTATCTTCAGAAATGACTCAAGTAGATATATGGATATTTACTTGATGAGACGTAAGTCTGGATCTTTTGAAATCATTCGAAAGGTTTTCAAAAATGAAGTAGAAGTTATTGTAACAAGAAAATTATGTTTCTACAATTCGATTGCAGAAAGGAATATTTGAGTTACAAGTTTAGCGAATGTCTGATGAGTTGTGAAAGCTGTTTCATAACTTACACTTCCCGGAACACCACTGCAAAGTGAAAAGTCTGTGAAGATGTAATCAAACCATTTATGACATGGTGAGATCAAAGATGACATAAATAAATTTGCCATTATCCCTTTTAAAGAGTGATGCTTTAGAGACTGCGGCTTTTACACTGAAAAGAGCTCCATCGGGTCTGTTGAAATGACACCATGGTATGGTACGCCCAACCATGTTATATCTTTTCTTAACATTTGGAATATGGGGCTTGTGTAAAAGGTTACAAAGCTATTCCAAATCAGACAAGTGCTACTTTGTAGGTTATCCCAAGCAATTGGGTATTCCTCCCTCACTATACCGAGGCAAATAGTTTTGCCACGAAACGGTATGATTTTAAAGAGAATGGTTCTTTCAAAAAGGTGAGTGGGAGAACAATGCAAATCGACGAGATAACAGTATCTTCGTCATCAGGTCAAAGGAAAGGAACCTTGGAAGTAATTCCAGAGTTTCCTACTGCGACTGATACGGAAGTCTCTACAATAAAATGTATGGACTTCGGTCGAACTTGCAGCTGAACCACGTAGGCAAGGCTCGTGCAAACCTCTCAGGTGCGCAGACGAGATATTGTTGTTGGACAACAGTATACCTATGATACACAAGGAAGTGTTGATGGGCCCTGACTCCGGAATTGGCTAAATGCCAATACAACCCGAGTTAGTTTCCATATAAGTGATTCAAGATTAAAACCTTGATACACCCTTCAGAAGACTTAGAGTCTAACGAATATTTATGGAACTTAAAACTGATACGGATAAAAATGTTTATCCATAAAGCTCGACTTGTTGCAAAACAAGTTCAAAGAGTTGACTACGATGAGGTTGTTTCATCGTAGCGATGCTTAAAGTCGGTTCGGGTTGAACTAGCAATTAATACATATTTCAATCTTGAGATATGAAACATGGATGACAAAAGGATTTCCATCTGATGGAAATGAAACCTAGGACTTGTATGTGATACAGTCCAAAGTAGGTTGTCGATCCAGAGGATGCTAGTAAGGGTGCAAACTTCAGAGTTCCAGCGATGGACAGAAGAGAGCAAATTGGAGTTGGAATCTTCGTGTTTTGATGAAATGGTCAAAAGGGGTTTTGACTTCATCAATGGGTAACGAAGATGCTTGTAATTCAAGAAAGTAAGTGGGAGCTTAATAATATTTCTAAAAACCTTGTGTGCTTGACACATTGGTAATTGGAAATAAATTTCTTGACATGAATTAGGACTTCATTTGAAAATAGTTTTTTCAATGAAGTGCTTAGGCTAAATAGCCTTGATATTAGGCATGATGATCTATGGAGATAGATTTACCTAATGGGGCTAAGCAATGAATACATATTGACAAGATGCTAAAACTTTTTAGCATATAAAACGCCAAGGAGTGATTCTTGCCGAAGTCACATGGAAAGAGTTTTTGCAAGACTCGGTGTCCCAAAAACACCTATGAGCAAAATACATGATGGAGATTCCACACACTTTCGTGTTTGGATTAGTCATGTATTCCATGGTATGTAAAAACAACCAGATATGTCCGATACTCCAAAGGTGTTATGAGTATAGATACCAAAGTGGTCAAAAGTACTGATCATAGGACAACAGTGAAAGATGTCATGTAGTACCAGAGTAGTACTGATGACATGTTTTCTCGCAAGCGGAGATCATGAAGAGTTCGTTGTAAAATGTTACATCGATACAGTCTTCATCTTTTCCCCGTGCGATTTTCGATTTAAATTAAGGGTTTTGTGTAACACACAATGTGGTGGCACAGTTAGTTGGAAAATGTTCCAAACAAGTTACTGTGGCGAATTCTATAACAGAGGTGAAGTATGTTGCCGCTTTTGAAGCGACAAAGAAGATGTTGAATCATATAGTTCATTCATGAACTTAGTATGGTTCCAAGATGGCTTTTGTCAATGGGACACTACTGCAGGTAGTTGCTCCATAACTCAGTCTGAGGAATCCAGGTTCTACCTGTGATTCACATACATACAAAGCTAAGTCCACACAAAATATGAATTTTGTGAAGGCGTGAAAACGCGAGGATATGCAAAGATACACACGGAGCCGAAGTCGTCAGATCCGTTGGACATCAGGCTATACCACAAGCGAAGCATATTTACACCAATGTGCCATAGGTGTAAAGTGCATTAGCATTGACTAGATATTGACTCTAGTGCAAGTGGGAGTCTGTAGGAGATATGCCCTAGAGGCAATAACAAATGTTATAAATTATCTCTCTGTTCATAATTAAGTTTATATTCCATGCTATAACTGCTATGGTTCTCGAGTCTGCAAATAAAACGAGGCTCGGAGGAAGACTCATATGCACGTGTGGAATAATAAACGATAAAATGTATTCCTAGTCTGGCCTCTAAGACTAGCTCAAGTGTTGCATGATGGTTCTGTTTTCCTGATCATGGGCATGTCTATGCCAGCAACTTTGAGGGCACAATGTTAGCAGAACATTTGTGTTGAATCGACCCGAATTGATGTTATGCTATGAGTTACATTCGTCACAAGTTAATGGTTAATAACACAGGAAGTTAATGTTTGCATAATTCCTTAGACCATGAGAGTATCGAGTTCCTTCATGCTTGATTCATGAACTTTGGGGTTTGTTAAACGTCATCCGTAACTGGATGGCTATTACGGCGGCTTACGGGTTCATGGGAAAGTATGGCAAGTAATGAGATAGCTCAAGATTGAGATTTGCTCCTCCGACGATGGAGAGATATACTCGGGCCCTCTCGGTGTAACGGTATCCATCATCGTCTGGCCAGACACAGGGTGATTTGATCACTGGGATGCCGGAACACGAAAACGAGAAAAGAGAACAAAACCGGTAACGAGGTAACTTGCATAGTGGACAAAGTGTTTGCCCACGGGGATGCAATAAATCTCACCTCGGGTGTTTGTGACATATCGCGAAGCAAAAGGAATAGCACACAACAACTGGAGGTTCACTCGAATATTTATTCATGTGGGTATAGGGGGTCAATATGGGTGTCCACGGCTCCGATGTTGATCATTGATCGGAAGTGTTTCCGGGTCATGTCTATACTTCACTGAACCTATAGGGTCACACGCTTAAGGGTCATCTATCTGCTGAATACTAGACAGGGAGTCTGAGAGAAAATCACCGAAAAAGTTTCGGAGACAACGGAAGAGTTCCGGAGAGAGAACACCGAAAGAGTTTCGGTAAAACCGAAAATATGTTTCGGAATATATTATTAGGTCAAAAAGGGTTTCGGCACCGCATGGAAATTATCAGAGGGTGCCAGAATTGGTCTGGGAACTTCTGGGAATTTTCAGAGAGAAAAACCGGAAATGTTCCGAAACTGCCGTAACCGCTGTTAATGCTTTCCGCTGATAAAAACCACAGCACCGAAAATGTCTCGGATCATGCCCAGAATAATTTTAGAGGGTACCGGAAATGTTCTGGGACCTTCTGGAATTTTTCAGAAAAAAGTTTCGCGGAAAACATCTTGTCTCAGCGCGAGGGGACAAGATCCCACGAATCGGGGGTTGCATGTTTGGTGGCTTTTTGTCTAGGGAGCATGCATGTTTCATGGAGACATGTTGGTGGCTTGTTGGGGGCCCCCCCCATGGGGGGACAAGGTGTTGGGCTGCCATGGTGGTGTCCCCCTTGGGGGCCCCACTTGCATTACCATTTTACCCTTCATGTGGGACATGTAGCATGGGTATTTTGGTATTTCCTCCACCACCCCACCCCTTGCCTTGGCCTATAAATAGAGGTGGAGGGGCAGCCCTCCACAATCATCCCTTGCTCTCATACACAAGCCATGCATGATCTGGCATTCTCTCTCCCTCCCACGAAATAGTTTCGTAGTGCCGAAAGGCTGTCTGGGTTCCGGCAGGAACTAGTTCTGGACGGCGAAGCCCTGCCGGATAGATGAGACCGTATGTGTGCAACTCTGTAGAGAGATCGTAGTTTCGGTCTTAGTTCGTGAGTGCCTCCCGAAGGGCTGTCCGTGTGACCGTCCGAGTTTCGAAGGTCCTCCCGAAGGGCTGTCCGAGTGACCGTTCGAGTTTCGAAGGTCCTCCCGAAGGGCTGTCCGCGACACCATCCGGGGGACTGTTCGACCGTCTCCCGGAGGGCTGTCCGAGGAGAAGATGAGGGTATACATCCTCGCGGTTGGGAGGTTGTAAATCCTAGCTGCGGGGATCTGCACCAATGATCGTCATTGACTCTACTTCCGCTGCTCTACGAGTCGGTAACGAATATGATCAAAACCTTGTATGCAGTCTTCATAGTGGTCCTGGGCTGGTGCGTAGGTCGGAAATTTTTGTTTTCTGCTGCGTTACCCTACATGGGCCGCCTAGGCAGGCCGCCTGGAGCCCCTGTGGGTCCCCCCCGGCTGTACTTTGGCCGCACGGTAGCTCCTGGACGCTGATTTTTTATATATTTTTTCTGGAATTTTCCTGGCAGTTCTCGTAATGTGAAAACCTGAAATACAAAAGCAGCCGAAAACAGAAACTGGCACTGGGGTGCACTGAGTTAATAGGTTAGTCCAAATATGATCAAAAATGTATGGAAGTGTATAAATATCATAGCAATATCACCCAAAAGAGGCATGGAGCAAGCAGAAATTATAGATACGTTTTGGACGTATCAACATCCCCAAGCTTAATTCCTGCTCGTCCTCGAGTAGGTAAATGATAACAAGAATAATTTCTGTGGTGACATGCTATTAACCATATAGGACTTATTCATAGTCATATGACAAAAGCTTACTGAGACAATGAATCTGTAGTAATTAAGTTGCCTCATGAGAAAATCACAAAGAACTGAAAGTTTTACAACATGATACTGGAACATCAAATAGATTTGCAATGAACATGATATGCAAATATGATAAAGTGATATCTAGCTTGCCCCCTTTAGTGAAGCAAAACATAAATGCAGGGGCACCTTCAAGGTTTAAGTGATGACTAGATACAATGATTTCAGAATAAACGATATCAAAATCATGCAAAAGACAATGCTACTTTGGGACAATGCACATTACACTCAGAATGACAATCATGCTCTCAGTAGTTGGTGCTTTAAAAGAAGGTGGAGACTCAACATAAAAGTAAAAGAATGGCCCTTCGCAGAGGGAAGCAGGGATTACTCATGTGCTAGAGTTTTTTATTTTGAAAACATAGAAGCAATTTTGTCAACGGTAGTAATACTTCATATGTGTTATGCATAAGACATCCTATAAGTTGCAAGCCTCATGCATCGAATACCAATAGTGCTCGCACCTTGTACTAATTAGCTCGGATTTCCATGGGTTATCATTGCATTACATATGTTTCAACCAAGTGTCACAAAGGGGTACCTCTATGCCACCTGTACAAAGGTCCAAGGAGATAAATCGCATTTGATTTCTCGTTTTTGATAGATCTCAATTTGAGGACATCCATACCGGGACAACATAGAAAATAGATAATGGACTCCTCTTTAATGCTTAAGCATTCATAAGAGGTTGAGGATTAATGTCCAAGCTAAAACTTCCACCATGATACATGGCTTTGGTTGGCGGCCCAATGTTCTTCTCTAACAATATGCATACTCAAACCATTCAACTCATGGCAAATCACCCTTACTTCGGACAAGACGAACATGCATAGCAACTCACATGATATTCAACAAAAGTGTAACAGTTGATGGCGTCCCCAGAAACATGGATACTGCTCAGCAAGCAACTTATAAGAAATAAGATACATAAGCGACATATTCTTTACCACAATAGTTTTTAAGCTACTTTCCCATGAGCTATGTATTGCAAAAATGAAGGTTTTAAAGGTAGCACATGTAAATTTACTTGGAGTGGCGGTGAAATACCACATATAGGTAGGTATGGTGGACTCATATGGCATAACTGGATTAAAAAATGTGGATGCACAAGCAGTCAGTCCGCTTAGTACAGGTGGAGGTTAGCAAAAGACTGGGAGCGACCAACTAAAAGAGCAATGACGGTCATAATCATGCAGAGCGACAAAGCAACATTGAATCAGGCATGGTAGTTATATCGCTACTCAGAAACAAAAGATCATCAAGGCTTGACAGACTTTCTTTACAGTCTTAAATATGCGTGAGCATACGCCAAGTCAATCAAAATAAATTCTTGAAGGAAGATATTACTAAACCATACCACATCATAGGCAAACAAATCAAGTTGGTACTCCAATAACACATTGGGAATCCCCCAGCTATTTGAGACTAACCACAAGAAAACATGAACTACTAAGCGCCATTATGCACGTAGCATCTTTATCATAGACATATCAACCAATGCAACGGAAGCAAACTCTCTTAATAAGGTGAGCATGGTAATTAAAGAGAGTTCAAGCAACCAACTAAACAAAAGCTCTTTGAAAAGATAAGCATGAATACTAAGAGCTGAACATGATAGTAGCTATTAAAAGACAAAGAACACACACAGCAAAGATAAACATGAAAATTCTATGTTGTGTTCTAGGTTGAAGTGGAGCGTGTTTCTCTCCCACACAAAGAAAGCTGAGTTCCAACTCGTTATGAAAAACAAGCAAAGCTAAAGAAAACTAAAAATGAAACTAAAAGCAAGACGCTCCAAGCATAGCACATAACACATGAAGTGATAAAAATATAGTGGAACGAAAGACAAACTGATAATGTTGATGGAGAAGGGGATGCACGGGGGCATACCCAAGCTTAGACGCTTGAGTCTCCTTGAATATTTATTGGGGGTGCACGGGGGCATCCCCAAGCTTGAGCGCTTGACACTCCTGAATCTTTTTATCATCTTCCCTCGCACACTTGAAAACTCCCTTCATACATAACTCATCATAATCTGATTAGCGAGGTTAGTACCCATAATAAAATAATTGTTCCTTGCTGGAAATAAAGATATTCTTGAAGTTCAACTGTTTCTCAAGATTGCCAAAAGGTTTTTGCAAAGAAAAAGCAAGCTCTTGGTTTGCAAAATGAAAGAAAGGCAAAACAGGACAGAATCTATGAAAAACAGAACAGCAGGTAGTAAATGATTTGTTCGGGGCACTTCTGCAACTCTAATCAAAAAAACTCAGAACAGACGCACGAAAGACAATTGTATAGAGCACGCTGTCGAAAAAATTCAGACCAAAAAGATGATCTGGTGATTTTATACGAATTTTTCTATCCAAGGACAGAATCTGTTTCCTGGACAGCACGTCACAACTTTTGAACTTTCTTGCAATCAGAGGCTACACTTGGCACAAAGTTGAAAAGTAAAGATACAATGATGATGCTACTGTAGTAACAACATCAAGACACAACAAAAAGCAAAATAAAATTTTATTCATTGTGGGCTGCCTCCCAAAAGCGCTTTCTTTTATGCCTTTAAGCTAGGCATAGGACTTTAATGATGCTCTCGTAAGAATAAGAGCTGAAGAACAAAAGAGGGCATCAAGAAGCAAATGCCAAATACATTTAAGCCTAACATGCTTCCTATTCATAGGAATATTGCAATAGAATAATTCATTGAAGCACGAAGCAACTAGCATAGGAAGGCAAAACAAGCATAACTTCAAAATATTCACCATAAAGAGAGGAAACCTCTTATTATTAAGATATTTAGAACCAAGCCTCCCTCTCTCCTTATAAATTTCAGTGGCATCATGGATGAACTCAACAATATAAGCATCACATAAAGCATTGTTACCATGATCCACATGCAAAAATGTACTCTCACTCCCCACATAAGCATAATTTTTCTCATTGGTAATAGTGGGAGTAGGACTATCATAAACAACTTGAACACTATAGATTAGTTGTATATTAGGAGGGTGGTGTTCAACAAGGGAGTAATTCCCTTCATGATTATGACAAGTTTCATAAGGATAATTTCTCCTTATGTCATAGGTACCTTTATAATCACTATAGATTGGAGTTATAACATCATCATGGTAGAGAAGAGCATTATCATTGCTAGCAACTATATTTGTAAACATGTTGTCTTTATTCTTACTAGCAAGAGAATTATCAATTATCACATCACTAGTGGGGATAGGATTTGCAATCCTATCATCCCCAAGCTTAGAGCTTCCCATATCTTCACTTTCAGAGTTGGTACCAAAAAGATTTTCAAGATCATAAGCAGCATTATCATCATTTTCCCAATCACAATAAGTAACATGCATATCATAATCAAAATCATCTTCAATAGTACCTACGGACGTATCATCAAGATGATAATTAAGGCAATAAACTTCACCTTCTTCTTTAAACTTACAACCGTTAGGATAAAAGTTGATGGGATACCCATTCTTCTTCCTTCTTGCTCCTCCTCCTCCTCCTCTTCTTTTTCTTCTTCTTCACCTTAGGAGGGGGTGGTTGGAGATGAAGCTTCTCCACATATCCTGGTTTATCATTAGAAACAATAGGGGAAACTTTGGAGAAACTCTCCTTTTTATTAGCAGAAATATAAGAGACATTTTTATACTTTGGTAAAGTTCCCTCCTTTCTAATCTTACTTATGTAATCATTTTCATGGCAATTAACAACACAATAGAGATGGCAATTTTGCAAAGTGTTTTTTATTCCTATGGCATTATCATCCAGCCAAGAAGTCTTTTCTGATAACTCTTCACACATCAAAAATAACATAAGCTCATCATAAAGATCAGAGGTGATCATGTTATCACACAACCGGTTAACATTTATGTTTTGAAAGTTCATGCATTGAAAATTAAAATGACCCTCTATGCGGCAAAGTTCACAAGTAAAAGGATAAAGGTCACACAATTCTCTAGCAATTTAATTTAAATCTCTGACCCAAGTGATTGTTCTTTCATGCTTATGTTGCTTACAATAATTCTCTTCTTCAATCATAGGCCTTTCACAAGGTCTATCCACTCCACAAAAATTAACATGCTTATATAAAACTTCATTTTTAGGAATTAACATGCTTATACCTGACTCTTTACCTTTGTCGATCTCCCAATCTTCAGTGTTGCGTTGAATTCTTTCAAGGAGTTCCCATTTAGCATCAATCTTTTCGTTTGTGAAAGAACCCATAGAGGAAGCATCGAGCAAATCTTTATCCTGTCGAGAGAGCCTCGCATAGAAGTTAGTAATAATAATATCTTTGGGGAGCCCATGGTTAGGACATTTTAGCATTAACGTTTTCAGTCTCCCCCAAGCTTGAGCTATGCTCTCTCCGTCATGAGGATAAAAATTATAAACATAATTCCTATTCTCATGGACTTCATGAAGAGGATAAAACTTGGAGTAAAAGAGAGAATGGATCTCTTCCCACTCCAGCAGGTGAGAGTCATTTAGTAGCCTATACCATTCCAATGCTTTTCCTTTCAGTGACAAGGCAAATAATTTCCTCATGACAAACTCCCTCGATACACCTGCAAGCTTAAATAATGAACATAGTTGTAACAGATATAGCAAGTGTTCACCGGGATGTCTGTCTCCTGCATAACGATTAGCCAAAACATAATCGATAATACCAGCCGGTATTTTATAGGGCACAATTTCAGTAGGAGGAGGAGCAACCACCACAGGTGTGGGGCGTCCTCCCGCAAGCAACGATCCAATAGCAAGGTTTTCCATAAACATAACTAGTGAAATAAAAACAAGAAACAAAAAGATTTAATTGCAAGATCTAAAGATATACCTTCAAGCGCTCACCTCCCCGGCAACGACGCCAGAAATAGCTTGATGTCTACACATGCTTCTACTCTTGTAGACTATGTTGGGCCTCCAAGCGCAGAGGTTTGTAGGACAGTAGCAATTTCCCTCAAGTGGATGACCTAAGGTTTATCGAACTCAGGGAAGTAGAGGTTGAAGATGGTCTCTCTCAAGCAACCCTGCAACTAAGATACAAGAAGTCTCTTGTGTCCCCAACACACCTAATACACTTGTTAGATGTATAGGTGCACTAGTTCGGCGAAGAGATGTTAAATGGCAAGTAATATGGATGGCAAAACAAAGTAATATAATTCTGTAATAAAAAGTGCAGCAAGCAAACAAGTGGTAAACGTGAGCACAAATGGTATTGCAATGGTGGAAACAAGGCCTAGGGTTCATACTTTCACTAGTGGCAACTCCCAACAACATTAACATAATCGAATCACATGATATTTCCCATAAAACATGCAACGGGGACACACTCGGAGGTCATTCCTTCGTGGTCAAGAGAGGACGAGAATTATGTAGGGCTACAAAAGCACACCTCAAAGTTCGTAGTTCTCAATCTAAGGATTTCCCAATGTCACCGCAGCCATCCAAAGAGAGTCCCACAATCACCACAACATATCTAAAGGATAGTCAAAGACAAGCACCAAGAGACTCTCAATCTTCAATCAACACACAAGAGAGGAAATCACTCATGAAAATACTTTTCTAATCCATGTCCAATAGACCGCTGTCACCTTGGTCTCGGGGATTATACTAGATAAAGACAAGTGAGTACATCAATCCAATACATAGAGGAAGGGGAAATATCATGGGATCACCCTAGATTAACATAGCCTATGATCACAACGAAGATCACATCATGGGAGAGAGAATTGACCACATAGCTACTGGTAAGAACCTCAGCCCCGAGGAGGAATTACTCCCGCCTCATGGAGGGAGGAAGCAACGTCGATGGAGATGAATCCGGGGGCACTTCCCCGTCCCGGCAGGGTGCCGGCGCAGGAATTCTGGTCCCCCGAAGCTTGATGGCGATGGCGGCGGAGATCGGAATCGCGTCTGGAGAAAAGGGGTTCGGAATCAGGGTTTTCTCGACGGACCTTAAATATATGCCAAAGGGGGTCACCGGGGGAGTCCTGGGGGGCCAGGCGCCCCCCCGGCGCGGCCTAGGGGTGGGCCGCCTGGAGCCCCTGTGGGTCCCCCCCGGCTGTACTTTGGCCGCACGGTAGCTCCTGGAACGCTGATTTTTTATATATTTTTTCTGGATTTTTCCTGGCAGTTCTCGTAATGTGAAAACCTGAAATACAAAAACAGCCGAAAACAGAAACTGGCACTGGGGTGCACTGAGTTAATAGGTTAGTCCAAATATGATCAAAATTGTATGGAAGTGTATAAATATCATAGCAATATCACCCAAAAGAGGCATGGAGCAAGCAGAAATTATAGATACGTTTTGGACGTATCAGCGATTCGGTATATCCTCGGAATGACAAGCCTTGAACTCCATAGTGACATTGTGCGATTTGATGAAGACCGTGAAACCAGAAACTCTCAGAAGCACCTCGTCGCTAGGAAACGACATGATAAAGGCATTCTGGCCATGCGGAATAGCCTCCCACGTCCATTGTTGCTGATATTGAGCAATCTTAGCCACCTCTGCCTCCACAATGCTAGAAGAGATAGAGCCTCCCGAAATTGTGACGATGGCCGTTGGAGAGGGTTGAGGTGCGAGGTCTGCCCTGCAAACGTTGTCAGGCATCTGAAAGAAGGCCATGCTCTCAGTCCCATAGCCACAGAGCATCGCCGCCGGCTTTGGCATCTTGAGGGCTGGGCACCGCCTAGCAGTCATCGGGTGGTTAGCTTTGTTGCAGATGAAGCAAAACTGCTGAGTAACACAGTCTGAAGCCACATGCCCTGTCGACTGACACTTAGTACACCACAGTTTGGTCGGTATCGAGTTCACCCCGGGCGCTGGTGCAAGCTGAGCCGCGTCTTGATGCTGTTGAGGCGGAGCCAATGGAGGGGCAGAGTTCACAAACGCCCCAGGAACCGAAGCCGTAGCACCTTGCACAGCTTGAAACGGGAGAGCTTGAGGAGCAGCGATGGCCGGAGCGACTCCAGCCCGGTTCTTAGGCCTGTTGCCTTTGCCTCCCTTCGGTTTCCTTGGCCGGATAGCTCCAAGCTGAGCTCCGGTCGCCGGGTTCGCCAGGCCGGCATTGAAAGCCATTGGCTGGGCCGCATTGGGGCCAAGGTTCTGCTGCAGTGGAGTTCCGGTTGGTTGATAATGGTACACCGGCGCCATCTGTTGCATATACCCCGGCGGCGCGTGGTACATCGGCTGCTGATGAAAGATCTGCTGGGGCATCTGGTACACGGGCTGAAGTTGCTGTCCCGACGCTGAAGCTTGATGAGGATTCGGCATGGTGCTCGTGGAGGAAGGCAAGGCGGGAGTGTATACCCCTGGCGCGAAACCGGGGGCGCCTCCCGACGAGGAAGCCGCAGCAGGGTTCGGCGCGGCGGCCATAGGGCGAGGCACCCCGGAGCCTGGCGGAGGTTGAGCGTCACGAGTCATGCCCGAGCAGACGACGGCCAGGAAGGAACGAGGAAGGGTAGGGTTGGATCGAGGCATGTCTCTGTTCCACATATGATAGAGCCAACGGTTTAGATTAACCATGCGTAACAAACTGTTAGGATGCGACGTACCAGAGGTAGGATTCGGGCCCAGGCCCATCGAGCGCGGCGACACACGTGGCGACTCCCCAGACGACGGCGTGATCGACGTCGCAGGCTGCGTTAGCGCCGTCACCCTCGCCAAGCCGGCCAGAGGCAGGGCATCGCCCAGGGTGCGAGGTGGAGATGTTCTGGGGGGAGGAAGTGGCCCGATCCATGGCCTCACCAAAGGTTTTGGGGCAGCCTGTGCCCTCCCGAGATGGCGAGCAGCCGCCGGCAATCCCAGCGATCGAGACCCCGGCGAGGACGATTGGCCGGTAGTCTCCAGATCACAGGGCGGCAGGGCAGAACCGCGCCGCGAAGACGAGCGCTCCCAAACTCTAGATGCCGGCGTAGGAAACCCTATATCCGCCCAGAACTCTGCCGCGAGCTCCTCGTTGGTCTTACGCCTGCGGGATGTGTCAGATGTCCCGGTGGCAGCGGAGTCGTCGTCTCCATCCTGGTCGCGAAGACACGAGAAACGGGATCCAGATCCTTCCGGCGCCGGCGCAGCCCACCCGGGCGCCAGAGTCAGGCGTCGACGAGTGGACAACCGCATTAAGACGACGAACGGTGGCGCGATCGCGACGGCCACAGCGCGGCGAGATCACGACGGGATCAGCGCGGTGGGAGCGCGGCGGCCTCCTCAGCGCGGCGGGATCGCGACGGCCTCCTCAGCACGGCGGGATCACGACGGCCTCAGCGCGGCGGGATCACGACGGCCTCCTCAGCGCGGCGGGATCGCGGCGGCCTCCTCAGCGCGGCGGGATCGCGGCGGCCTCCTAAAGCCCCTTTTCTATAAAAAAAAAGATCAATATTTCCCTTCTCTCCTCTACAACAGGACGACATGTTGCACAATACGAATGTGGCTGGAAAACTTGAAGTCGGCAGCTCATTTGTAGTAAAAAACCAACGGAACACATTCTTTTGATAATACAGGTTTTTACTCATTTATCATCAGATTTCAAGTTCAACTTTCCGCCTTCATACCTTAGAGGTCATGAGAGGGTGGTATTGGCTGTTGCATCTTCACGGGTTGCTGCTTTGCTTTTGTCAATGGGTAGAACATCCCACTCTAGATTCAAAATACCGATTGACCTGGCTCATAATTGGACTTGTGATATTAAAAGGTCCACAGTGTTGTCTATTTTTATTGAGGTAGCTTCACTTATTATATTGGATGGGGCTTTGATGCCGCACCGCAAGTGCTTTGAGGCATTAGATCGATCCTTTTGCGATGTCCTGTCTGACACTGATTCTTCCTTGGCTGACATTCCTTTTGGTGGTAAAGTGGTTGTTTTAGGTGGTGATCTTAGACAGATTTTGCCAGTCATTGAGGGTGGTACCCGGGGTCAGATTGTAGGCGCTGCAGTCACAAACTCACCTTTGTGGAATTTCATAGAGGCCCTGCATCTCATTGTTAACATGCGCCTAGCAGTGCAGACATCTGATTTTGTCATGCAAGCGAGTAAATAGCATAAAACTACTGGTTTACAGGCTAGGGTTCCAAAAAACTACCAGTTTTTAATTTTTCTCAGATAACTACCAGTCGCGCGGTCCGCTGTTTCAAAAAACCCAAATCGTCAAGTGATTTAAAGTTGATCGCGATTATGACAGGTCGGGCCCGCACCTAAACAAACCGTTTGTTTGACCGTTAACTTACAAATGGAGCCCACATGTCAGTGTCTCTATCTCATATTCAAATAAAAAAATCTTCAACCCCTCGATTCTTACAAATATGTCCTCACTTTTTACAAAATAGCTCCTATAAACATTTCAAAAAAGCAAACGGGTCCCTACTGTTTTTCTGAAAAACCAATCGAGGAGCTGCTCCTCTCCTCACGGCCACGACCTCGCGGCCGGCGTCCACCTCTGCGCCCGGCGACATCCGGCCCGCCTCCAGCGTCGGCGACCGCCCTCGGCACCTACTGCCACACCACCGCCCGCCTCTCCCTCTCCTCGCCTCCGCCTCGTGCGCCCCGCCTCCGCGCCCGAGCTCGCGCAGCTGCTCGCGGCCATGGCCGCCACCGCGCGCGCTCTACGCTGCCAGGCCCGACGAGCTCTGCCACCGACCGTCCGCCAACCTCCGTCGCTCCAGCCACTGCTCCAGGCGCCCTCCACGGCATCTGCTGCTGCTCCTTTGCAGCCGACGAGCCGCGACGACCTCAGTAGTTGCTCCCTGGCCATCGATCTGGCACATGCGCCCTGGCCATCAGACCTGGTCGCTTCCGGCGACGGCCAGCTGGTGGCTTTCGGCGGCGACGAGCTGGTGGCTTCCGACAGCGGAGGAGAGGGGGAGGCCGGGAGGGGTGTCGCCGGCTTGGGAGAGGACAGAGCCGCCGATCTGGCACATGCGCCCTGGCCGTCGGGCCTGGTCGATTCCGGCGGCGGCTAGCTCGTGGCTTTCGGCGGCGGCGAGCTCGTGGCTTCCGGCGGCAGAGGACAGAGGGAGGCCGGGGAAGGGTGTCGCCGGCTTGGGAGAAGACAGAGTCGCCGGCTCGGGAGTAGGGTGCGTGCGTGCTCGCGAGAGAGTTTAGGGGAGGGAGAGAAAGAAAAGCTAAGGAAGAGACACTGACATGTGGGCTCCATTTGTAAGTTAACGGTCAACCTAACGGCCAAACAAACGGTTTGTTTAGGTGCGGGCCCGACCTGTCATAATCGCGATCAACTTTAAATCACTTGACGATTTGGGTTTTTTGAAACAGCGGACCGCGCGACTGGTAGTTATCTGAGAAAAATTAAAAACTGGTAGTTTTTTGGAACCCTAGCCTGTAAACCAGTAGTTTTATGCTATTTACTCCATGCAAGCAGTGGCGGAGCTAGGAAAAACTGAACGGGGAGGGCCAAATGCTGCTAAACTATCTTAGGGAGGGCCAAACCAGTGGGGGAGCTAGGCTAAAATCCTTGGGCGGACCAAACATGCCAGATTAAAGCTAACCTTAATAATTTTCCTATTAAGAGCCTCTCAATCTTCACTATTTGGTGCTATGCTGGGCGGGCCACGGCCAGGATTTGCCCCAACATAGCTCCGCCACTGGGCCAAACCAATGGAATACAAACCTAATACACTGGTTTAGCAGAAGTACTCAGTGTTCTAGTGAAAAAAATTGCATGTTGAGATTGTTAGAATTATTTCGAGGCTCATAGTCGATCTAACCGGAGACCAAGCAATCACGTAAGCATGACACCGAGATTTTTTAACGAGTACACCGATATGCGTACATCCCGGGGGCATGACTACGGGCGCTCCTCCCCATGGCACCGTCACAATACCGCACTCTGGCCGTCCGACCATTGGCACACGCTGTCGGTTCCCTCGCGTGCCTATGCTATTATGTTGACACATGTTACATCGTGTGTCTACCTCCATATATATAAGAGGCTTAGGATACAAGTATCCTATTAGGAAATGATTCCATATCCTATCTACACACCATATGACTTAGAGTCCAACTGTATCCTAACTTGTACAATAATATTCGACACAATTCTAACAAACTCCACCTTGACGAATATTCCTCACCACCTTGGATTCATCCATGCGTCGAACCTCCATGACATTAATTGGATGAGATATGTCATGAGCACCGCTGCTACTCCCAGACTCAATGTGACTCCACTTGCAACTGTTGTCCCTTCTCGTCTTCACAGTCAACACTCGAGCAAAAATAAGTTTCTTTTTACTCTACTTTGTGCTCCCAACTTCTGGAGTATCCGTTCAACACCATCGCACACCGACCATTGTCCACGTGAGAGTGAACAACTCACGTATTTGATGCCACATATAAGAGTTACCCGAACTCAACGCCATTGCTCTCCTTGGCCGCTTGTTTGAAACTTGAAGGAATTTCACCGTCGCTCTGTGTCAACCCGAGTCAAATTCGCAGTTGTCTCATCCTTTTTTATGGGTAGTTTCTGACATGTCTCACCGCTATAGCACACCGCCTCCTTCTGTACTTGTCATCCACACTTTTCCATGTGCATCGAACACCACATAATATACGGCCATGTACTTCCTCCGCTTTTGACATTAAGACTTTTCACCACTTTCATAGATTCTTCATGGTAAACTCATGTTCATCAACTAGCACCGATAGACCCTGTCATCAACTTGAATCCGCTACTCATCAACACGGCTTTAGCACCCTTGCATACTTTGTCTGACCACATGTCTCACCATTAGTGCTGCTAACTTGTTGAGCAGGATTCTGCTCTGGATCTTGCCTAGTAGCTGAAGAAACCTTTCACTTCTTTATGTATTGACTTCGTTGTTGTTATCAATCGGTCGCTAGGCTCTTTACTTATTTATTATGTACTCGCAATTTCTAGTTGAGTTCGACAAGGTGTCTTTAATCACCATCGGTTCACTATCTTCGTCCATCGTGTTTCTCGATATATAGGCAAAGCATCCGGAACCGCTAATCACGAGGCGCCTATGATGGTTTTGTCGATGTTCAAACTCATGGGACTTTATTGTTCAACATGAGCTATGTGTGTGTGTGTGTGTGTGTGTGTGTGTGTGTGTGTGTCTGTTTGTTGGGGCAGGTACTCGTGTAACGTCAACATTACACATGGGTGTTTCTTATCAGAACATGTTTAACATTCAAATCACTCATGCTCATTATGATTATACATAATGTTTCTTACGGGAAACTGTGCAACATCCAAATCACTCGTGTTGATTATGATTGATGGAAAATATATTCATACCTTGGTTGAATACATCATACTACAAAGTTACACCAAGTAGCGTCTGTAAATTAGTCCCATGGAACTTGAAATTAAATTATATTGAGGGGATAGCGAAACAGGAGGGCTAGGGCAAGCAGGCGCAGACGCGCCTATTATCCTTTGTGGTCTTCTTGGTGGCACCACCCGCATCTCACTTGCCTCCTCCCATCCCGAGTGTGTTCATGACAGCATCCTTGGCATCCGTAGCGGCACCCACCACATTCCCGCTAGCCTGGAAACAAACAAACACACATTCATTTCAAAAAATTCAGCATGAACAGATCAGATGGCCACAAAAGGAATTCGTTGACACGATTAATTTTGTGTTGTCTTTGAATAGTTTGCAAAGTGATCGATTCACCTGTTGGAAGACATTTTCCTTGGGGGCGACTGGGGTCTTCCCCATGGCCTCGCCACCCATCTTTTTTGCTGCCTCCGTAGTCTCGGAGGCAGCCTTCGTTGCAGCCTTGCTCTTCTCGCCAAGGAAGCTGCCGGTCTGGTCTTTTGCCTCGACGGCGCGGTCCTGGATGGACTGCCCCGTCTCGGATGCCATCTTCGTGGCCTCGCCAGACTTCTCTTGAACCCAGTCAGACATTTTTGAAGTCGATGGAGTGTTGGTATGTACTAATTTGTGTTCTTCTTTTCCTGTGCCTGTGGTGGAGAGACGTGTGTTTTTCCTTTATATAGGCCATTTGCCCCATTGTCGAGGTTGATACTGAAGAGAATACATCGCTTTCCAAGTATGTTGGCATTATATGAGATATTTTGGTAGCAAGGGTATCTCATTGTGGCCACTTGTCCACTCAGCTGTATATACGCACAACGGCATGTCGGCACAACACATTTGGGTAAGATCTGTCCATTAATATGTGCATTTAAGACATTTTTCTGGAGCATGCCATACTTCCTGTGATTATGTCTCTTTCCGTCTTAACCTTTGTGAATGTGTCAGTTTCAATGTTGTGTCTTAGATGTGATTTTTTTCTAAAAGGATCTACACGTGATATATAATGAATTCATGTAGCATGTTTGATCAATACAAATGTTATTGGAAAACTTGAAAGTCGGCAGCTCATTTGTAGGCAAAAACCAACACAACATATTCTTTTGATAATACAGGTTTTTACTCATTTATCATCAGAACTCAAGTTCAAGAAACTGAATAGGGGTGGGGGGCAAGTGCTGCTAAACTAGCTTGGGAGGACCAAACCAATGGAATACAAAGCTAATACACTGTTTTAGCATAAGTACTCTGTTCTACTAAAAAAATTACATGTTGAGAGCAACTCCAATGGGACGACCCAAATGGACGGGGCATTTGTCCGCCTTTTGTCCGTTTGGGTCGGCCGTCCGCCAGGCGTCCGCCCAGTTTTGCATTTGGGTCGGCAATGCGCCCAACGCGCTGACCCATTTCATGTCCGCATTCAACTTTCGAATAAAAAAGGCCCGCGGCCGATCATGCCAGCGGCCATGACTCATGCCGGCACCATGCCAGCGCCGGCATACAATGTCGGCTTCAGAAAATACCACAGTTCATGCTAGCGCACTCACCAGCCGGCCGGCGCACATGCCAGCACACAAAAAATGGTGGGACTTGAGTTCGACCACGCCATCGTGGCTCCCGTGGTCATGCCGGCACACCTGCCGGCATACAAAAAAGTTGGCCCTCGACGTCATATATCACTAGTCGTCGAACTTGAGCATGTCGGCCTGCATCTTCTCGAACCACGGCCTCTTCCTTGGCGACAAGGCGCTGAGATCGATAACATGTCGCCCTCCCCAACATCCTCCACGGCGCCCTTCCCCCCACGTGCCTTGAGTGCGGCCTATTGTGCCTTGAACTTCTCTTCGTCCTTGATGCCCCGATATCAATGGGAGAGGTTGAAGCACTTGCCATTGTGTTGAACCTTGAATGCCTCCAAAGCTTGAAATGCCTACAGAATGTTTCCATGCAAGCATATGGGCAACTGATAGCAAATGAAGACATAAAATGATGATCTTGATGGCACAAAAGAGGGCGGCTTGCTTGCTACCATACCATGTCTTGCACGCCGATGCCGCTCACGGGGCGAGCCTTGACGCTCTCAAGGGTGGCGCAAAACTTGTTGCACTCTTGTTGGATCACCCTCCATCGCTTGAAAATGGAGACCCACCCGCGCGTGCTCACAAATTGGTAAGGTAAAAACTTCTTGCGCTCATGAAACTCGCGGTGCACACGAGTCCAAAAGGTGGAATGCTTTTGCTCGATCGGCGCCCGTCTTTGGGTCTTGTCCAATGTCTCGCCAACACTCGCAAAGAAACTTGTCCTCGACAGCTGTGTACGCCTTCGTGCGCTTGCTCTTGCGCTTCGGCTTAGGACCGGCGGTTTGGTTGGCGAGCGTGTCCTCGAAGAAAGGCTCCAATTCGATGTAGCACTCGTCCTCTTCCTCTAGCCCATAGTCCTCCGGGAACTCATGGTCGAGGGGGGAGCCGTCCAGGTCGATGCCGACCTGATCACGCATGAAGGCCGCCTGATCGGGATCATAGCCAGCAGCGGCCGGCGTGAACGCCCTGCGACCGTCCTGGCTTTGTGTCTCGTCGGGATCGTAGCCAACGCCCGGCGCACCATCCTCGAAGATGAGGTTTTGCATGTAGTCCTCGTCGACGGCGGTCGGCATTTCCTCGAACAGGTTACGGGCGTCTGGGAGCCCGCGACCAGCGGCTGTCCTGCGCGTTTCCTCGTGCTGCCGGACGACGAGCCACCGACCAGCCGGGGG
>LR738713.1:828314461-828337028 GCA_902687465.1 Secale cereale
CCGCCCTCACAAAACGTATAAGGGTAATATGAACCTTTAACACACCGCATTCATTTTTGTATGTATATGATGAGTCACTGCCTGAACGTATAAGCCGCACGGAGACCTCTTGTACGAGGCAAAGCGTCTGGGCCGGCCCATTAAGTCACGTCCATCAGTTTTGTATGTAAGGAAATAACGCAAAAAGGAAAAACCACCAGGAATCGAACACAGATCCTCGCACTCTTTGGAAGCGCTGCCCACAACCTGACCTAGCGGCTGCTTTTGATTTCCAACAGCGCGTACTCTATAAGAACAAATAACACGCTTATATCTGATAAAAAACGAAACTTCTCTTGATAAAAATGTGAACAACTTGGAAATGTCGAATATTTCTTGGAAAGCAAAAAATTTATAAAACTCCAAACTTTTTTGAATTTTTTTGTAGAATTTTCGGGATTCCTTAAATTTCTTTAAAAAATGTGAACTGTTTATAAAAATACAAATAATTTTTTTAAAAATATAAAAACACGACAAGGTTTCTAAAACACGATTTTTAAAAAGCACACAAACATTTTTTTAAACTTCGACCAAAACATAGAAAAAGCAAACATTTTCCTGATGTGTGAGCTTTTTTGGATGCGGGAACATTTTTCCAAATACATATTTTTTAATTTGTTTTTTTACAGTAGGACTATTTTTTTATATTTTGATCTTTTTAAGGCATGATTTTTTTATATTCCTGAACATTTTTTGAAACAAACAAAATATGAAAATACAATAAATTTTTTAAATTTGAAAAGAACTTTAATGACATGTATATTTTTTGAAAACGTGAACAATTTTGTAAAATTGCAAACTGGTTTAGAAATTCCCAACAGGCGATATCATCGCCTAGTTGGTCTGAGGCCTAAACGTTTTTTCCTTCTATTTTTCTATTCTTCTCTTTTTCCATCAATTCATTTTTCTCCCTTTTTAAATTTATAATTCTTTTTGAAATCTAGTCAAAAAATTGAAATATTGTTTGGAATACAAATAACAGTTTTAAGCAAATATCTTAATTTATGGTTCTAAATTCTTCATTCATAAATAAAAAAAATCATGAGCTTATATAAGCAATTCAAGGCACCATGCCAAGTTGATTCAGTTTTCGACAATTTCTACATTTTCTAGAGTTTTCTCAGCGAAAAATGGCCGATAAATTGCTGGACATGACACAACTTGCATATTGTGTCAGAAATCGTTCAAACCTGGCATGGATGCCTATCATGGGCATGCCCGGCTGCTAGAAAAAGTTGAGATCATTTCATGCATGTACAAATATAGACCATGTTCGACGGAGTTGTTTGCGTATGCTAGAAGAGTCCATTTGAGAGCGGGTTTTTTTCCGGCATCCATCAAATGATCCCAAATTTTCCTTGAGCTTATATGACCAATTCAAGGTACCAGGCCAAGTTGTTTGAGTTTTTCGATAATTCTTGAGTTTTCTGGAGTTTTCTCGGTGAAAAATGGGAGATAAATGGCTGAACGTGATACAACTTGCATACGGTGTCGAAAATAGTTCAAATCGGGCATGAATATCTATCATAGGAATACCCACCAACTGGCAAAACTTGGGGTCATTGTAAGAATGCTCAAAGCTAGACCATATTTAGCGGACGGTGCACGGGAAGCCAGACTGCTTTGTTTGAGTGCACTTTATTTCTCGACATCCTTGAAATGGCTCCAAAAAAATCATGTCCTTGTACCATGCGAAGTTTTTTGGTTTTCGACATTTTTTGTATTTTCTGGTTTTTTCTCGGTGAAAATTGCCGGACGTGACGCATCTTGCGTACTGTGTCGGAAAAGCTTCAAACATGGCAGGGATGCATATTATGGGTATGCCCATATTTTGGAAAAAAAATGGGGTCATTTCATTTATGTCCAAAAATAGACCATGTCAAACATAGGGTGTCTGAGTAGGCGAGAAGGTCCATATGAGAGCATGTTTTTTCAGCATCGTCAAATGAATCCGTTTTTTTCCATGAGCTTATATGACCAATTCAAGACACTATGCCAAGTTGTTTGAGTTTTTGACAATTCTTGAAATTTCTGAAGTTTTATTGGTGAATAATGGCTGATTAATGGCCGAACGTGATACAACTTGCATACAGTGTCGGAAATCATTCAACCTGCATGGATGCTTGCCATGGACATGCCCATCTGCTGGCAAAAGTTGGGGTCATTTCATTTATGTCCAAATTTAGACCATGTTCACGTTGGTTGTCCGGGTAGGCCAGAAGGGTCCGTATCCATAGTCCGAAAAAACCATCAGTTGAGAGGAGTGTGCCACACTAGGGCAGACTGATCCATTCGTGAGCATGTAATTTTCCCTAATTAGAATGCTTTTGTTATTTGCAATTTTCGTCATTGTCAATCAACATGAATATTTTATATGTCCTCACCATTTTCTTGAAATTTGTCAATAATTTTTGTATGCTTCTGTTATTTATAATTTCCGTCATTATCAATTAACATGAAATTTTTTTTGTAACCCAAACATTTTCTTAAATTTGTGAAAAGTTCACTAATTTGAAAAAAGGAAAAATAAAAGCGATTTTTTAAATAAAACCATTATATAACAGAACAAAACCCAGTTAAAAAAAAAGAAAACACAACTGGTCAGAAAATTCACAAACTTACATTTGCCACATAAGCCTAAAAGAAAAGTGTTCAAGTTGTATTAAAAAAATTGTTCAAAATGTTAGTTCTTAAGTTTGCACGCTCCTCATATCTCTCTGAAATTGTTCAAAATATTGTTCCTAAAATGTTCAACATTTTGAACTAACATATCTCTCTAAAATTTTCAAATTGTTCATGCTTTTAGAAAATATTGTTCAATTTAAAAAAATGTTTATGTTTTTTTACAAAAATGATATTTCTAGGCTAGAGGAAGTCCACTTTTGTAAGGCCGGTTGGTATTCCCTACGCTTGAATTAATAGCCAGTTTGTTAATCAATGAAAATTAATTTCAAGCTATTAAGAGAAAGTTGCTGTCTGATTGGGCCATGGCCCATGCGCCTGCAGCCAATATATATGTGTTTGGGCAGCAATGCATGCGGGAGTGTTGATGAGGTTTGACAATTAATTTACGGTAGTTAAAACCATTCAATCCTGATCACTAATTGGGCAGATTCGAAACAAAAAATCTGTCCTGATGTGCTTTGGTTTTGGCAATACTGTGGGTAGGCACAGTAAATCCGGACAACATAATTCTTAAGTTTGTACTCTCTCCATAAATAAATATAAGAGTGTTTAGATCATTATTTTAATGATCTAAATGCTCTTATATTTGATTACAGAAGGAGTACATTCCAAATTTTTCATAGACATTAATCATCTCAACCGGCGAGCCACTTACCCTCACCTGCAAGAGGTCCGGTTTGATTCCTAGTATGTGCATGTACTTACTTTGTGATTTTTATCTCCCGCGAACGACCACACTCTCTAGTCTCTGCATCGGTCACTAATGAGCCGGCCCAGTAGGCGCGTATACACTTTGGTGGATGGTTGATGTATTTTAAAAAAATCAACCGCTAAATAATAAATAAGAAAAGACCATCCTACCCTTCTTTTATGAATGGGTATGGATAAATCTTCTTCGTTGATGTGTTTAAGGGGGTTGTACCGAAGCAGAAGTGTGGAACTTATAACTTATAAACTAATTAGTAGGCAGCTTAGTGTAGATGAACATTTGAACAGTTTTTTACACTTTCTCGACTCAACTGTTTCCTTATAATGGCTAAGGAAGGAAAACGAACTAGTTTTAGGGAAAGTACATGTTTAAATGGATTATGCATCTAACGAAGCTAAAACAATGTGTTGACATATAATGTGCTGCCTAGTCTCTTCCATCAGATCGGTCTTTTGGTTGCATTGGCTAGAGCATGCACTTCTACATGGTATTAGAGCCAACATGTCTTAAGTTCAAGACCCGGCTGTCGCAATTAAATTTGCCAGATAAGATTCAAGAATAAATTCATGAATCTTGGGTAGTTCACATTGATCTATTTCTTGCAGCAGCATCGGGAGAGGATATATGTAAATTCTGCAAGACGTGCCAATCCAGAAATACATGAATGTAATATGACATTCATACGATCTAGCCTTGTAAGAGTTAGAACTGTCATAACAGTAGGTTCACTTAACAATTTCACAATGGCATAGTAAACTGGAATTATAACTTAAGCATACAAACATAACAGCACCAATTCATCTTCAATTCCACATTCCAGAATCATATCTGTGGCTCTGTCATGTACTTCCTCCGTTCCTAAATACTCCCTCTGTAAACTAATATAAGAGCGTTTAGAACACTAAAATAGTAGTCTAAACACTCTTATATTAGTTTACAGAGGGAGTATTTGTCTTTGCAGACATTTCAAATGGACACAACATACGGATGTATATCGACATATTTTAGAGTGTAGATTCATTCATTTTGCTCCGTATATAGTCACTTGTTGAAATCTCTAGAAAGACAAATATTTTGGAACGGAGGGAGTATTAATGAAGGGCAAGCCAAATCTCTGAACCAAGAGAAAATAGTAACCTTACAGTTTTATCTGTAAGAACATATTAACATGCTGCTGATATGCTTTTTAGGCATGAACCTGGCATGCCCTTCAACATTGACAGGTTCATATGTATTTAGTTCTTGTCACAAATAAAAAGTATATATTCATTTGTGTGGATGTTAGCAAATAAAAATGTAACTAAGAAAGTAACGCCAAAAACAGAGTGATAAAAAAATGCGTTAATCCAGCTATAAGTGGTAGGATAGAAATAAAAATCCATTGTTGGGAAATACAAATTCGACCTCAGCAGGGAGAGTTTGTCTTTTCAGATTATGGACAGAGAGGATGGATCTGCGCGGATTAGGTCAAGGGCGGCGTACTTAATACTCCCTCCGTCCCAAAATTCTTATCTTAGATTTGTCTAAATAGGGAAGTATCTAACACTAAAACGTGACTAGATACATCCGTATTTTGACAAATTGAAGACAAAAATTTTGGGACGGAGGGAGCAGTTAATACAGTTTGTGGTGGCTACCGGATCAATTCGGATAGTGTCCTGATCTCTTGGGAACTACTACCTCTCTAACTTTAAGCTACAGAGGGAGCAACTCTCAAGAATTAAAAAAATCACCATCCACACTTCCACACCAAACAGAATACCATCATTTTAACCTTTAGAAAGAACACAAATCCAAGAAAATTTTCTTCGGACACTAATATTATTGAGCCATGCCGGAGCATAATTTGTTTTTCAGTTTCCTGCACACCCAAAAACGTCACATTATGCTCTACAATGACTTCTCTAAGGAACTTGACTTTATCAGGCTCACCCATGCCCCTAGTATTCCAGAATAATCCAATCATCACATGTCACATTTTTTTTATAATCACTAATATCACATGATTAGAAGCGTGAGCGCCTCTCGTCCCCCTCGTGTCGCCCCCGCGGGCGACCCAGGGGGAACCCTAGCCGCCGCCCCCCTCGTCCCTCCTCAGCCTCCACCTCTCCTCGCCGCCGTCCGCACCGCCGCCGGGCAAAGCTTGGCCGGCTGGGCGGCGGCGGGGCATCTCTTCCCCTTGGAGCATCTTGGGCGGCGCGGGACGACCAGATCGCGAAGAGGCGCCGGGCTAGCGCGGGGTCTGGCGGTGCGGCGGGCGAGCATCTTGGCGGCGGCCCGATGCGGCGCTGGTGACGCGGCACGGCAGCTGCGGCTTGGATGCGACTCCACGGCGAGGTGGTGGCCGCGTGTTCATCACGGGTGGTTGCGGGCGCCGCCATGTTCAGGCCGAATCCATCTGGATCTGGCGCTTGGATGTTGTCGGCCGGCGCAGGGTGGTGGTCTACGTCGCTGGCCTCGTCGGATTGTCGGATCCGGCGCCTGGAGATCTACGGCGGCTGTCCTTCTTGATCCTCCTTCCTGGTGGGTTGAGCCCCATGGCACTTGCATCTCTGCTGGTCTCGGTTCGTCTCGCTGTCGGATCCGGAGCAGTCGGAGGTTTGGTGGTATAGGTTGGGGACCGGAGGAAACTTTGGCCGTCTAGTCCGGCCCGGCATCGGCGGCGTCCCACGACGCCGTTACCCTCCTTGGAGGCGAAGCCGAGGTCCCTCCTATCCACATCCGAACCCCTCCCGGACGAAAGTCTAAAATTCAGTCTGGATTGGGCGGCGGCGGCGCCCTGCGCGTCGTAACCTCCATGGAGGCGCCGTCTTGGAAGGCTCAGGTCGGGCAAGAGATGCTATGGGTGTTGGGCGTTGCGTAGCTCCAGCAGCGGCGACGGCGTGAGCTCCAGGGGAAACCCTTGATCTGGGTCTACCGGATCTGACGATGATGGCACCTTCGATGTCGTGTCCCCCCTGGGGGCATCGTTTTGGAGCACGCGCTGGCTGGAGGGGACAAGAGGAGGAGCGGTGTTACATCTACCGCGAGGCCGACGGCGGATCCTGGCGGCATGGTGTCGCGGAGGTTCGGCGATGGGCGCGTCTGGAGATGAACTCGCGCAGGAGGAGGAAGTTGTCTAGCGTCATGGTGGCGTTGATGGCAGAGAGGCCTGCCAAGGTTGGTGCAACAATTTTGCTCTGAGGATGGACCGAGGGATGATGGAGGTGTCGGCCCTTGCAGCGTGCGGTGCTCACTGGGAGTGTGCCTGAACCGGTGTGGGACCCAATCCAGATAGTGGCTTGGAGGGGACACCCGGCTTTAGATGTTAGGCTTTAGTGCGATGTCTGTTTGGTATTAGGCCCGGACATTCGGCACGCCTTCATCAAAGGGATAGGAGTAGCAACGGTGTTGCCAAGATGGTGGCTTCAGGCTTGTTGATGTATCACCTTGTATGGTCTTTGTGAATAATTAATAATATGGCTTCATGCATCGTCTAGATGCAGAGGCCGGGGGTACATCCTCCTTTTCTAAAAAAAAAAAAAAAAAAACTAATATCACATTGATTTCTACAGTTAAAAACAGGGCCTTTATTCTAATTTTAAAAGTAGATGCCTAGATCAATTATTTCTCTAACAACACTAGAAAATTCAGTATCACCATCATCATCAGTCATCTTGATCAGAGTACATATTATGTATAATCCCAGCATCACAATTTACTTCTTAGAATTACTATAGGAAATACCAACATTTTCTCTATTGGTACTTGCCAAAATAAATTTACGTATTTAGCATCTTCTAAATCTTTCATAGCATCAATAGAATTACTAAATTCTAGCTCAATATTCCCTAGCTCTACACCTACTTTGTTAGCGAAGTTTACTCGAGTAAGATGAGCAGTATTTAAAAGATTAGGAATAGCAGGTTTTCTAGACATACCATTGACTGCTTCTAAATTCTTCACCTTGGCTCTGTCCATCGCTTTCTCCATAATGTGCTGATCTGAGATGTTCCTAGCAGTCCTTCTCCTGTTCTCACTCACTGCGGTATCTTTGCCTTACTGATGTTCTTAACTCCCTCATCCACAGACACTTTCCTTGCCAGAAATATCTGGTCATTGTTAATACCATCATTGTCCCGACTCCCATTTTGTAACTGTGAATCTCCAATGTTATATCCACCATCCACCTGCTGTTTTGCTTTATTAATCATGTGAGTGCTCAACCCCAGGCTGAGAAGTGCTAAGCCTGTCCCCACTAGAGATGCTATGATTACTGCTTGTGTCAGAGCACTCCATTTTATCAACCATGCTGGCATCAGCACTGAATTTCTTGCTAATGTCAGCAAGCCCAAACAATAACTTGAGCTCAAACTGAAAAAACCAGGGGTGTGCAAGAAAGAAACCCCAGGGGGTCTGAAAAAACAGGACATTGAATAAAGAGAACAATAATAATCTCATAGTTTAGGCATTGTACAAGTTTGCTTTGCTGGTGAGTTTTATTTGCCAGAAAGATTAAACAAATCTCTTTGTTTTGTGTGTTGATGAGCTTAGTAGGGTCTGGGGTGGATTTCAATGTTAAAAAAAACATCTAGAAAAATAATCCTGATCAGTGCTTAGTTACATCCGGAACATGGCTTTAGAGCTTCATCTCAATGAGCAGCAAACTACATTCGAAACATGGTTATCCTACATCTCAAAACTGGTGTAAACTACATCTAAAACACAATCCTGAGACTCTGTTTTCGCACATACTGGTACCATCCAAAATGTGGTTAAACTACGTCCGAACTAGCGGTAAGCTACATCGGGAAAATAAAAAGTAATCCTCGAAAGTTCTGGTTTGCACTTAGTAACTACACCCGACACATGGTTAAATTGCATTTGAACAAGCAGTACACATCCAAAAAACGATGGACTCGACAGAGCTCATGTAAGCACATTTGATGATTAGTGCTTTGTCCCTCTCTCCCCCAATGTACCGTGAAAACGAAGTTCAGGGATTCCATCCATATTATGCCTACACAAATGTTTCATAAAAAAAAGCTACACCTATCCATGTAGAATGTACCATACAGCAACCGATATCTACGGAAGTTCCCAAAATTATTATGACCTCACTGAAAAAAAGTTGCATCCACAAACAAATCGGTAATTTTAAAAAGATAGAACATGGGCATAACCAGAACAGAAAATTCCTAGAAAATTGAGAAGCATTAGAAATTCTGAAGAGATGTACAACTGCCTCACGAATCAATACCGGATAGAGCAGGAGTTTGGCCCTTGTCGGTGCAGCCTGACGTCGCGCGCGAGCAACCGCGGCATCTGGCCTCCTCTCCCTCCCCGCACAACTAGGGGTAGACTAACGAGCTGCTCGACTCATTAAGCTCGTACTCGTTAAGCTCGTGCTCGTTAAGGCTCGGCTCGTTAAGCTCGTTAAGAATAACGAGCAGAAAACCCTGCTCGGCTTGGTTCGTTTGAAGCTCGTTAATCGTTAACAGATTATAATGTGTTACGGTCAACATTATGAGTGCACAGGTGTGGTTTTTAAGATGAAATATGGTGGCTACAAAAAGAAATACATTAGTTTGTTGCCTCCTATGTTGATTAGATTGAATAGGAGAACTGAGGTGGTACAAAAAGTTTGCCATATAAGAGAAAAATATGTGCTGTGTTGTTACTAACGAGCTTAACCAGCTACTCGTGAAACTCGTTAGCTCGCTCATTAAGCTCGTTAAGCTTAACAAGCTAAAATCAGTGATTGGCTCTGTTCATTAAAAAGCGAGCTACGAGCTTAACGAGCCGAACTATCGAGCGCTCATTAAGCTCGCGAGCTACGAGCTTTTGGTCCAGCCCTACGCACAACCTCATGGCGAAGCGCGAGCCTCCTCAACCACCACCCTGGCCCCTGGCCGCCGGCGCCGGATCTGGCCTTCTCTCCCTCCCCGGCGTCCCCGCACAACCCCACGGCCCACCGCGCTCGGTTCTGCAGCTGCGCCGCCGAGCCGGTCTCCCCCAAGGCCCCAACCCCTCCCTTCCCCTCGACGCAGAAGCCGAAGCGGAACGAAGACTAGTGCACACGAAATGGGACTCGAAAACGAAAACATGCCACGTGTGAGTCATGGAATAAATTCGTTCATTAGTACTACTCCAGTTACATTACATCTTGGCTCTATTTGGATACTCTAATTCGGTTAGAGCAACTCTAGCAGACCCCGCAAAACGCCCGGCCCGCAAAAATTCCGGCGAGTATGCAGGTTCGGGCCAATTTTGCGGTCAGAACAGAGCCCGCATACTCGCCCGACCCGCAATTTTTTTTGCCGTAGCCGCAAACCGCACGCCCCGAGCACTATAATTGCGGTTCCGCGACCCTTTTGCGAGTCCAAACCCTATCCCCCGCCGCCGCGAGCCACCCAATTCCCCTTTCTCCTCAACCAATTTCTCGCCCCGGTGACCCTTCGCCCCGCCTCCAGCCGCCATGTGGGGGCGAATGTGGTGCTCCGGACGCGGCTCCGGCAGCAGATCCGGCCGTGAGAGGGACCCGGAGCGCGAGCGGCGCGTCCGGTCCGACGGGGCAAGGAAGCGCGGCGCGCGGAAGTGGACCAACCCCGGGCTTTCGCCGCTGGCGAGCTTCGACCACCGCGAGACGGTGGAGTACGGCCGCCGGCGCGCGTCTTTCTCCTCCGGGCGTTCTTCGTACGCCGGATCCTCCTCCTCTGCCGCCGCGGGCTTCCTCCCCGTGAAGAGGGAGTGATCGAACGAGGAGGAGGAGCCGGAGCCGCCGACGCCGTTCCCCTTCGTGCTGGTGAAGGAGGAGCCCGCTCCGCTCGACCGCCGCGGAGTCGTCGGGCCCGAGGACTACGTCGTGGAGTTCGACACCGTCGCCACCGCCATAGCCGAGCGGAGCGTGCGCGAGGAGGAGGAGCGCTGACGCTACGCCGAGGAGCTCGAAGCCCTCGAGTGGCGGCAGGCTGTCGCCGAGAACGTCGCCGCCAACGAGAAAGCTGACGAGTGGCGCCGCATCCGCGCGGAGCAGTTGGAGAAGTTCGTCGATCTCTGCAGCTCCGGCGAGGAGGATTGAGCGTCCGGTGTCGTGGTTCTAAGTCCGGCAATACGAGTAGGGGGTACATAAGAGGAGGCAAGGCCCTAGCTATGGTGAGATTGTACGCAAGATGTATACGAGTTCAGGCCCTTCTCGGAGAAAGTAATAGCCCTACGTCTCGGTGCCCGGAGGCGGTCGACTGGAATGTATGGGGGGTGTTTGAGTTACAGGGGGTGCGAACCCTTGTACTGGAGGAGGGGGGTGGTTTATATAGTGTGCCAGAATCCCAGCCATGCTCCATGTTACTAAGGGTTCAATGTACATAAAGGCATGCGTTACTGATAACACCTGCAGTAAAGAGGAATAAAGGCATTCATTGCAGCGGAGTGAATACCAGACCTTTGCTGTCCTAAGGAACCTTTGACCTTCGGGGGTCAAGTGCCTTGGATGGGTCGAGTGAAGTTGAGTCGTCTGGTTCGTGGTGCACGGTCGAGTGAGATGCCCTCTCGGGCCGTCTCAGTCAACTGTCCTTGTTACCATCGGTTTGTCTTTTGAGCTTCTGGGTTTGTGACCTTGGGTGGGGTATCTTGGTCAGGCCTGTGACCCTACCCTAGGTCTATAACCTCGTCAATAGCCCCCGAATGGATTGAGGCTTGAGCAGAAGAGAGTGCTGAAGTGAGCCTTGGTCCGAGTTCGATGCCCTTGGGATAGTCTTTTCTGAACTTGTGAACCAGGCCGTCTTTTCAATCTTGTCTTGGTCGCCTTAATCGATTCCGAAATCGTCGAGTGTGCTTGTTGCGTTGATCGTCGACTGAACTTTGCGCGTGGCGTCGAGCGCCGTTGGTGCGCGCAGTTTTCGGCGGGATCGTTTGCTCTCTGGTCTCCGGATTTTGCGGGATTTCGAAATTTGAGGAAGTGCGCGGGACGGGTCGTGCCGCGGCAATCGGATCGGATATGCCTGGGACGCCTCGATCCTCGCGCCACCTTTTTCTCCGCGTATCGTGTGCGCGCCTGTTGCGGGATTTGACGGGATTGCTCGGGGTCACCGGTCAGCAACTCGAGCGTTGTGCTATAAATGTGCGCTACGGCCGAGGCGAGGGCACTGTGCGCCCTGATACGTCCAAAACGTATCTATAATTTCTGCTTGCTCCATGCCTTTTTTGTGTGATATTGCTATGATATTTATGCACTTCCATACACTTTTTGATCATATTTGGACTAACCTACTAATGGTTGCAAAAGTGCACAATGTTCTTATTTTACACTTTATTGCGTAGGAATTACTTGGAAATTGACAAAAACGCAAAAGGAGTCGTATTGGAGTAGGACTCTGACTTTCCTGAAATCTGTCTGAGAACGTTTTTTAAAGATGGTCACGTTCTGGCCCGAAGACGACGTCAAACGGAAAAAGTCTAGTTGCGAAAGTTGTGGAGAATTTTGAGGCGATGCTTCTGGATATAAAATTCGTCCAAATCGGAGTCCGGACGGCCGAGTAAAGCCCGTTTTACTGAGGCCCAAAATCTGATGACGGGAATCCGAGAGTCTATATAAAGAGAGGAAACCTAGGTCACCAAGGGCCACGAATTTTCCTCCAACCAAGCCGCCGTCTTGGAGGGGAGGACCAGCACCATTGCAGCACCATCCACAAGGAAGAAGGGGGGCCAAGGAGCCGCTGCCCCCTAGGGCCGCCGCCGCCCCCTAGGGCCGCCGCCGCCGCCGCGCCCCCAAGGGCCGCCGCCGCCGCCTCCGTGGCTACCGTCGGCCGTCTCCTCCTCGCGGGGCTGCACCTCTCCATCAACAACATCATCAACCTCCTCCTCACCATGTCCATGTGTGAGTAGTCTTCTCCGGGGCCGAGGGCTCGTACGTGTAGCTATGTGGTTATCTCTCTCTCCCATGATGTGATCTTCGTTGTGATCATAGGCTATGTTAATCTAGGGTGATCCCATGATGTTTCCCCTTCCTCTATGTATTGGATTGATGTACTCACTTGTCTTTATCTAGTATAATCCCCGAGACCAAGGTGACAGCGGTCTATTGGACATGGATTAGAAAAATATTTTCATGAGTGATTTCCTCTCTTGTGTGTTGATTGAAGATTGAGAGTCTCTTGGTGCTTGTCTTTGACTATCCTTTAGATATGTTGTGGTGATTGTGGGACTCTCTTTGGATGGTCGCGGTGACATTGGGAAATCCTTAGTTTGAGAACTACGAACTTTGAGGTGTGCTTTTGTAGCCCTACATAATTCTCGTCCTCTCTTGACCACGAAGGAATGACCTCCGGGTGTGTCTCCATTGCATGTTTTATGGGAAATATCATGTGATTCGATTATGTTAATGTTGTTGGGAGTTGCCACTAGTGAAAGTATGATCCCTATGCCTTGTTTCCACCATTGCAATACCATTTGTGCTCACGTTTACCACTTGTTTGCTTGCTGCACTTTTTATTACAGATTTATATTACTTTGTTTTGCCATCCATATCACTTGCCGTTTAACATCTCTTCGCCGAACTAGTGCACCTATACATCTAACAAGTGTATTAGGTGTGTTGGGGACACAAGAGACTTCTTGTATCTTAGTTGCAGGGTTGCTTGAGAGAGACCATCTTCAACCTCTACTTCCCTGAGTTCGATAAACCTTAGGTCACCCACTTGAGGGAAATTGCTGCTGTCCTACAAACCTCTGCGCTTGGAGGCCCAACATAGTCTACAAGAGTAGAAGCGTGTGTAGACATCAAGCTATTTCTGGCGCCGTTGCCGGGGAGGTGAGTGCTTGAAGGTATATCTTTAGATCTTGCAATTAAATCTTTTTGTTTCTTGTTTTTATTTTCACTAGTTTTGCTTAATGGAAAATAACAAAAATATGAGAGAGCTTTATAAGCTCTACTTTGAACTTGGACATGATGTGTTCGAAGAGAAAAATTAAAAAACCTTTGGAACTTTATTATTTGCATAACAATCATGATGGTGGTGATGTTATTAGTATGTTTTTATTTAATATCAATATTGCTAATGACATGGAAAGCTCTAAGCTTGGGGATGACACGTTTGATGAACATGATATTTTTAGTCCCCCAACTTTTGAGGAGAAAATTTACTTTGATGAAACTATGCCTCCTATATATGATGATTACAATGATGAATATGATATTTTCAGTCCACCTACTATTGAGGATAAAATTTATTATGATTATGATATGCCTCCTAAATACGATGATTACCATGATGGTTATGATAGTCTTACTCTCACTATTCCTAATAAGAATTTTTTTGCTTATATGAAGAGTAATGACACTTTTATGCTTTTGGATCATGGAAATAATGCCTTATGTGATAGTTATATTGTTGAGTTCATCCATGATGCCACTGAAATTTATAATGAGAGAGGGAGACATGGTTCTAAATATCTTAATAATAAGGAGTTTCCTCTTTTTATGGTGAATATTTTGAAGTTATGCTTGTTTTGCCTTCCTATGCTAGTTGCTTTGTGCTTCAATGAATTATTCTATTGCAATATTCCTATGCATAGGAAGCATGTTAGGCTTAAATGTATTTGGTATTTGCTTCTTGATGCTCTCTTTTGTTCTTCAACTCTTATTCCTACGAGAGCATCATTAAAGTCTTAAGCCTATCTTTATGGCTATAAAGAAAGAGCTCTAGGGAGATAACCCTTGTTATCTTTGCTTTCAGTTTGTTCTTTCAGTTTTTAGTGGTCTTGATGTTTGTTACTACTGTAGCAACATCATTGTATCTTTATTTTTCAGCTTTGTGCCAAGTGTAGCCTCTGATTGCAAGAAAGTTCAAAAGTTGTGACGTGCTGTCCAGGAAACAGATTCTGTCATTGGAAAGAAAAATTCGTATAAAATCACCAGATCATCTTTTTGGTCTGAATTGTTTCTACAGCGTGCTCTATACAATTGGCTTTCGGGCGTCTGTTCTGAGTTTTTTGATTTGAGTTGCAGAAGTTCCCCGAAAAAATTATTTACTACCTGGTGGTCTGTTTTTCACAGATTCTGTCCTGTTTTGCCTTTCCTTCATTTTGCAAACCTTGAGCTTGCTTTTTCTTTGCAAAAACCTTTTGGCAATCTTGAGAAACAGTAGAACTTCAAGAATATCCTTATTTCCAGCAAGGAAAAGTTATTTTATTATGGGTACTAACCTCGCTAATCAGATTATGATGAGTTATGTATGAAGGGAGTTTTCAAGTGTGCGAGGGAAGATGATAAAAAGATTCAGGAGTGTCAAACGCTCAAGCTTGGGGATGCCCCCATGCACCCCCAAGACATATTCAAGAAGACTCAAGCGTCTAAGCTTGGGGATGCCCCCGTGCATCCCCTTCTCCATCAACAATTATCAGTTCGTCTTTCGTTCCACTATATTTTTATCACTTCATGTGTTATGTGCTATGCTTGGAGCGTCTTGCTTTTAGTTTCCTTTTTAGTTTTCTTTAGCTTTGCTTGCTGTTCATAATGAGTTGGAACCCAGCTTTCTTTGTGTGGGAGAGAGACCCGCTCCACTTCAACCTAGAACATAACATAGAATTTTCATGTCTATCTTTGCTGTGTGTGTTCTTTGTCTTTCAATAGCTACTGTCATGTTTAGCTCTTAGTTTTCATGCTTTTCTTTTTAAAGAGCTTTTGTTTAGTTGGTTGCTGAACTCTCTTGAGTTTTCATGCTTATCTTGTTAAGAGAGTTTGTCTGTGGCACTGGTTGATATGTCTATGATAAAAATGCTATGTGCATAATGGTGCTTAGTAGTTCATGTTTTCTTATGGTTAGTCTCAAATAGCTGGGGGGTTCTCAATGTGTTATTGGAGTACCAACATGATTTGTTTGCCTATGATGTGGTATGGTTTAGTGATATCTCCTCCGAGAATTTATTTTGATTGACTTGGCATATGCTCACGCATATTTAAGACTGTAAAGAAAGTCCATCAAGCCTTGATGATCTTTTATTTCTGAGTAGCGATATAACTTCCATGCCTGATTCAATGTTGTTTTGTCGCTCTGCATGATTATGACCGTCATTGCTCTTTTAGTTGGTCGCTCCCAGTCTTTTGCTAACCTCCACCTGTACTAAGCGGACTGACTGCTTGTGCATCCAAATCCTTTAAACCAGTTATGCCATATGAGTCCACCATACCTTCCTATACATGGTACTTACCTGCCATTCCTAACAAAGACTTTCATGTACCATCTCGAAATTATTCAAAAAAGCATTTCTCTTTTATGCCTCTGTTTTAGCTCATGAGGAAGTAGTAGTTAATTCATGATCTTTTTTAAGTTGGACAAGCTTCACCCCAGGATTGCATGTCTAATGTGCAAACCCATAATACGAGAAGGAACTGGCATAGAGTGCGCTCGGCTCATTAAAAAAATAATACAACAAACAAACCCTCCTTCACGCTTTGTTCATGAGAAATCAGAAAACTTTGGCTGTGATAAACAAAGGAGATTAAGAGGATGTGATCGTCCTTATTCGGGAGCCGTTCCTCGAAACTTGTCCAGCTCAAGAAGTGATTGAGTTATCTGCTAGCATTCGTTGACGAAATATGCATATCCAAAAAAATAATTTTTACTTCTGTTTTTAAAAACCAAGAGCTCTGGTACATGTTTAGTTTTTGTTTCCGACCACGGGTTTTCAACCTTGCCATCAAAAGCCACGGTTCGAGAGTCTCCACCTTCTTTAAAGCACCAACTATTGAGAGCATGATTGTCATTCTGAGTGTAATGTGCATTGTCCCAAAGTACCATTGTCTTTTGCATGATTATGATATCGTTTATTCTAAAATCATTGTATCTAGTCATCACTTAAACTTTGGAGGTGCCCCTGCATTTATGTTTTGCTTCACTAAAGGGGGCAAGCGAGGTACCACTTTATCATATTTGCACACCATGCTCACTACAAATCTATTTGATGTTTCAGTATCATATTGTAAAACTTTCAGTTCTTTGTGATTTTCTCATGAGGCAACTTAATTACTACAGATTCATTGTCTCAGTAAGCTTTTGTCATGTGACTGTGAAAAGTCCTTATATGGTTAATAGCATGTCACCATAGAAATTATGCTTGTTATCATTTACCTACTCAAGGACGAGCAGGAATTAAGCTTGGGGATGTTGATACGTCCAAAACGTATTTATAATTTCTGCTTGCTCCATGCCTTTTTTGTGTGATATTGCTATGATATTTATGCACTTCCATACACTTTTTGATCATATTTGGACTAACCTACTAATGGTTGCAAAAGCACAATGTTCTTGTTTTACACTTTATTGTGTAGGAATTACTTGGAAATTGACAAAAACGCAAAAGGAGTCGTATTGGAGTAGGACTCTGACTTTCCTGAAATCTGTCTGAGAACGTTTTTTAAAGATGGTCACGTTGCGGCCCGAAGACGACGTCAAACGGAAAAAGTCTAGTTTCGAAAGTTGTGAGGAATTTCGAGGCGATGCTTCTGGATATAAAATTTGTCCAAATCGGAGTCCGGACGGCCAAGTAACGCCCGTTTTACTGAGGCCCAAAATCTGATGACGGGAATCCGAGAGTGTATATAAAGAGAGGAAACCTAGGTCACCAAGGGCCACAAATTTTCCTCCTCCCAAGCCGCCGTCTTGGAGGGGAGGACCAGCACCATTACAGCACCATCCACAAGGAAGAAGGGGGGCCAAGGAGCCGCTGCCCCCTAGGGCCGCCGCCGCCGCCTCCGTGGCTGCCGCCGGCCGTCTCCTCCTCGCGGGGCTGCACCTCTCCATCAACACCATCATCAACCTCCTCCTCATCATGTCCATGTGTGAGTAGTCTTCTTCGGAGCCTAGGGCTCGTACGTGTAGCTATGTGGTTATCTCTCTCTCCCATGATGTGATCTTCGTTGTGATCATAGGCTATGTTAATCTAGGGTGATCCCATGATGTTTCCCCTTCCTCTATGTATTGGATTGATGTACTCACTTGTCTTTATCTAGTATAATCCCCGAGACCAAGGTGACAGCGGTCTATTGGACATGGATTAGAAAAATATTTTCATGAGTGATTTCCTCTCTTGTGTGTTGATTGAAGATTGAGAGTCTCTTGGTGCTTGTCTTTGACTATCCTTTAGATATGTTGTGGTGATTGTGGGACTCTCTTTGGATGGCCGCGGTGACATTGGGAAATCCTTAGATTGAGAACTACGAACTTTGAGGTGTGCTTTTGTAGCCCTACATAATTCTCGTCCTCTCTTGACCACGAAGGAATGACCTCCGGGTGTGTCTCCATTGCATGTTTTATGGGAAATATCATGTGATTCGATTATGTTAATGTTGTTGGGAGTTGCCACTAGTGAAAGTATGATCCCTATGCCTTGTTTCCACCATTGCAATACCATTTGTGCTCACGTTTACCACTTGTTTGCTTGCTGCACTTTTTATTACAGATTTATATTACTTTGTTTTGCCATCCATATCACTTGCCATTTAACATCTCTTCACCGAACTAGTGCACCTATACATCTAACAAGTGTATTAGGTGTGTTGGGGGCACAAGAGACTTCTTGTATCTTAGTTGCAGGGTTGCTTGAGAGAGACCATCTTCAACCTCTACTTCCCTGAGTTCGATAAACCTTAGGTCATCCACTTGAGGGAAATTGCTGCTGTCCTACAAACCTCTGCGCTTGGAGGCCCAACATAGTCTACAAGAGTAGAAGCGTGTGTAGACATCACGCCCATTCTCTGTTTCCTCGCTTCCGTCCCTCCGCCGCACCTCTGCTTCTTTCTCCTTCTCCTCGGCCAACACCAGCTCGCATGCCATGGGCAAGGAGAAGACTGCGGCGTTGGAGCGCTCGAAGAAGACGGCGACGGGGAAAGCGAAGCGGTCCGGCCGCCGTGGGTCGTCGTCGAGGTCCGGGCTCCCATCTAGCTGCATCCAGGGGGATTGGATCAGGTCTACCATTACGAAGGAGGACATGGAGGAGCTGGAGGAGGAGGGCTTGGTCGCTTGTGACTCCTGGCGGGTGCCGGGAGGCGAGCTCGAGCCCCAGACGCGGGAGGGCAAGTGCGTCCTCCTTGCGACCCACGTCGACCGAGGTTTCTCCATGCCTCCGCACCCTTCTTTCGTGCATTCTTAACTTTTTACGACGCCCAGCTGCACTAATTTACGCCCAACTCCATCGCTTTCTTGGCTGCATTTGTCTTGATGTGTGAGAACTTCCTCGGCTGTCGACCGCACTGGGGTTTGTTCAAACACATCTTCATTGTCGCTCGCAAGCCGTTAAGAAAGTGAATCCGAGTGACGAAAAGACGCATGTCATCCAGATGTGCGGCGGGCTTCGTATTCAGCTTAGAAATACGAGCGCTTTTCCTGCTATGATCCTCCTAGAGTCGGTTCGGGGCTGGCAGTCGACTTGGTTCTACTGTAAGGACACTCCGACTCCTGGTCAGTCGACTGGGCTTCCTCCCTTGTCCGTTAGTCGAGCCAGCCAGCCACCGTCACTGGTTGTGAGTCGGACCGAGAGGGTGGAGGTAGACATGCTGGTGGAGCGGGTCGTCCAGTTGGTCCGCGACGGGGTCACAGGGCTGGATCTTCTTGAGGTATAGCTTATGCGGAGGATCCAACCTCTACAAGCTCGAGACCACCCGATGTGGCTGTATTCCAGCGTCGACGACTCGTCTCGGGTCCATCCGGAGGAGGCTTCAGTGAAGACGGTGGCGCAGTGCTTGTAGTGTACCACGGGGAACAAGGACAACCCCAGGGGGCTCGGAACAGTTCCTCCATTCGACACTGACCATCTTCCTGACAAGGTCTGGCCTTGACTTCCGAGTGGTTTTCGTGTTTCTTGTTTGCGGCTGTCAGATGAATCCGACTGATGTTTGGTTAATCCTTCCTTTCTGCAGATCTATACTGAAATGTACTCGATGCCCAACGGGGATCAGGTCCAGGAGGGCGAAGAGGGCGCGGGCGAGGCTTCCGAGTGGAAGTCCGATGAGGAAACCGGAGAGGAGAGCGAGGATTCCAGCTGCGGCGAGGAGGTCAAGTCACCTCCCCGCGGCGAAAAGCGCTCCAAGGAGAAGCATGACCCAGAGGTCGTGCGCTCCAGGGCGGGCCCCTCCAGCTCCCAAGTGCAGAAGCGGGCTCGCACAGCCACTCCCGATCCGACCGAAAAGGCACCCAAGCAACCCAAGGTCGCCGCCGCCAAGCCTCGGAAGATCCTGCACAAGATCAAGGTGGACGTCCCGATCGCCTCTACGTAAGTGCTGTTCTGTTTTATTTCTCCCTGCTTTTCGGAGATCGACTTTGTATTCATCGACTCACTTTCAAGGAAATCTTCAGTGCTGCAGCTTCTGCGACCTCGATGGATATCGACAAGGGTCGGGATGACGAGGAGACCGCTGATGCTACTACGTCTCACGCAGGTGCGGGTTGTAGATCGTACTTTGCTTTTTGTCTGCTTGAACCAATCGGTCGACTGAACTTCGTAGTTGTGTTTTTTGAAGTGCCGCGCCAAGTCATAGAGCTCCCAGACGACGACGACGAGGAGGAGCGCTCGGGAGTGACTCGACGATGCACGGGAAGGAAGGGCCGGAAGGTACCCTCTGGCCCTGAGGCCCAACAGCAGGGAGACGTGGCCCGGACCGCGGTCTCCTTCGCCGTCCCCGTGTCGACTGTCTGCCCTCCTTCATCGACTAGTCCGGCCGTCGACCCAGCGCCTGCTCTGCCGTCCGTTCTCTTCTCCACCCATCACGTCCCGGAGGATCCCGTGGGTGCAACTCAAGAAGCCGTTCGCCAGGCGGGGCTGATGATGGAGAGGACGAAGGCGGCGTACAAGGCTAGCATGCCTGCTTATAACGCTAGCTCAGGCCTTCGGACCAATGTATAGGTTTGTCTCTTCCGACTGATTTGCTGTATTGGTGTAGTCTTCAGTTTGAGAAATCTACTGCCTTATTCATGAGATGAGGCCACACCCACTAGGTGTCTTATCTTGCAGCTTTTAGCTTTTGTAGACCAACCGATAGTACCAGTGGGGGCACGCTCAGTGCGCCCAGTGGGTGTAGTCCCCGAGGTCATGGTCGATTGAAGTCAGTCGACTGTTGTCTTTAGAATGTGTCTTGTTTGTTCCGTACTTCTCTTACTCACGCAGACTCTGGTCAGGCTGATCTGGTCGAGTGAGAACCAGTGGGGGCACGCTCAGTGCACCCACTGGGTGTAGTCTCCGAGACCGTGGTCGACTGCTGGTAGTCGGCCATGGTCTGAGAATAGAACTTTTCCTTCTTGTTTTTTTTGTCTGAGCTCGGGTCAGACTGATCTTGGACGAGTGAGAACCAGTGGGGGCACGCTCAGTGCACCCACTGGGTGTAGTCCCCGAGACTGCGGTTGAGTGTTTGACTCGACTGTAGTCTTAGAATTCTGATTTGTTGTATTGATGCAGAGATCTTGTGAGTTCGGAGCCAAATTTGCGGATCTCGAGAAGAAGCTGGTCCAGCTCAATCTTGACTTGCAGCTGGCTCGGGACCACTTGAAGAAGACTCAGGACGAAGCAGCTGGTAACTAACACGAGCAACTCATCGACTGACCTTCGATAAATATGCCCTGTGTATCCTCATGTTCATCTGTCTAGTGACGTCTCTTGTAGATCAACTGAAGGCGGCCCTAGAGTAGAAGGACCTCAACTTGGCGGCGGCGTAGCAGAGGGCGCATGAGAAGACTGAACTGGCGGAGCAGAAGCTGGCTTCAGTCGGCGTGCTTGAAGCAGAGATCACCAGGCTGAAGAGCTCCCTCGACGCGGCCAACCAAGAAGTGACTCGACTGAAGGGGGCTAAGAACGCCCGGAATGAGAAGTACGAGGGCCTCTTTTAGAAGAAGAACGACCTGGAAGCCTATCTGTGCGGACTCACCAAGAAGTGGGATCTCGTGCTTGAAGGTATGCCTCTTTTGCTCTGGTTTGGGTCAAGGTGATCGACTCGTAACTCGCTTATTGATTTGACGCGTTCTCCCTTGTGCAGAATTCTGCCGCAACTTTGATGAGGAGACTGGGCGGGCCGAGCCTGGTCTGGACCGCACCAACTCTATCGTCAAGGATGAAGCTGCCATGAACATTTTGAGGTTGGAGTCACGCCTTACCAGCGCCGCAGACTATCTTGGTCGACTAAAAGCAGTGATGTCCCGAATCGACGCTGCACTCTGGAGGGGAGCCGTGCAAGAGAACGACCTCGAGTCCCTGATGACTCGACTCAATGAGATCCCTGGTCGAGTGCAGGAGTGGAAGAAGTCATCTGCTCGTTGCGGAGCCGACGTGGCACTATCTCTGGTTCGGGTGCACTGTAAGGAGGTGAAGGAGAAGAGGCTGGCTGCGCTCAAGGTCGCCAACACGAAGGAGCTCTAGTTTCAGTCATTTATGGAGACTTTCTTGGAAGCTGCAACTCGCATCGCCGACGGGATCGACCTGGATGAGTTTGTTGCGCCTGCGAGCCCACCTCCCCCTGAGGAGTAAATGAACTTTGGTACTTCGATTCAATTTGCCTCGGAATGCCGAGTGATCGTGTAACCATTAAACTATTGTGGGCCTGTTGCCCAAGTACTCTTGCCCGGATCTTGCGGGACTTTATCTGGATTTGATTCCTTTTGCATTTGCTTGTTTTGCTTCCGACTCTTTCTGGCCCTTTGGACTTTGAGTCGACGTCTTGATGGCGACGTTGTGCTTATGGCGGAGCTCGGAGGACCGCAGCTAAGCATCCGAGTGAGAGTATCGCTCTTCACTCGGAGAAGTTTTTTGTCACTTAGGCGATTACGGGGTCGCAGCTAAGTCCCCCAAGTGAGAGGATTACTCTTCACTCGGAGTAATTTTCGTAACTTAGGCGATTACGAGCCACGTTGTACTTGTGGCAAAGCTCGGAAGACAGAGCCACGTTGTAATTATGGCGTAGCTCGGAGGACCGCAGCTAAGCCCCTGAGTGAGAGGATTGCTCTTCACCCAGAGTAGTTTCTGTAACTTAGGCGATTACGAGCTACATTGTACTTGTGGCGGAGCTCGGGAGACAGAGCCATGTTGTACTTATGGCGTAGCTCGGAGGATCGCAGCTAAGCCCCCGAGTGAGAGGGTTGCTCTTCACTCAGAGTAGTTTCTGCAACTTAGGCGATT
>LR738713.1:828337430-828372631 GCA_902687465.1 Secale cereale
TGAGAGGGTTGCTCTTCACTCGGAGTTGTTTTTTGAAACTTAGGCGATTACGAGCTATGTTGTACTTGAGGCGGAGCTCGGAAGACAGAGCTACATTGTACTTATGGCGTAGCTCGGAGGACCGCAGCTAAGCCCCCGAGTGAGAGGGTTGCTCTTCACTCGGAGTAGTTTTTTTGAAACTTAGGCGATTCCGAGCTACATTGTACTTGTGGCGGAGCTCGGAAGACAGAGCCACGTTGTACTTATGGCATAGCTCGGAGGATCGTAGCTAAGCCCCCGAGTGAGAGGATTGCTCTTCACTCGGAGTAGTTTTTGTAACTTAGGCGAATCGGGTTCTCGGCTAAGCCCCCGAGTGAGAGGGTTGCTCTTCACTCGGAGTAGTTTTTGTAACTTAGGCAAATCGGGTTAGCGGCTAAGCCCCCGAGTGAGAGGGTTGCTCTTCACTCGGAGTAGTTTTTGTAAGTTAGGCGAATCGGGTTCGCGGCTAAGCCCCCGAGTGAGAGGATTGCTCTTCACTCGGAGAAGTTTTTGTAACTTAGGCGAGTCAAGTTCGCGGCTAAGCACCCACTGGGGGATTTTGAAGACCAGCATCTCAGAGACCAACAATCATTAAGGAATTGTTAGCGAACTTGTCTTTGAAACAAACTGGAAAATCTTTATTACAACTCGACTGTTCGAGCACTTTAAAAGCGGCGGAGCAGGTCCGCGTTCCACGAATGAGGTTCGTCTCTCTTCTTAGCGACGTTGTAGAGGTGATACGCTCCATTGTGCAGTACTTTGGTGACGATGAAGGGGCCTTCCCAAGCCGGGGCGAGCTTGTGCGGTCGTTTCTGATGCACTCGAAGAACCAGGTCTCCTTCCTGGAATGCTCGGCTTCGGACGTTGCGAGCATGGAATCGACGCAGGTCATGTTGGTAGATGGTCGACCGGATCAAGGCCATCTCACGTTCCTCCTCCAAGAGGTCGACTGCATCCTGACGAGCTTGCTCTGCTTCGGCTTCGGAGAATAGTTCCACTCGGGGGGCATTGTGCAACAAATCGCTCGGCAGCACAGCTTCAGCTCCATAGACCATGAAGAAAGGGGTACGGTTAGTTAACCGGTTCGGAGTTGTCCTCAGACCCCATAGGACAGACGCCAGTTCGGTCACCCAAGCTCCGGCGGCATGCTTGAGGTCACGCATGAGCCGTGGGTTCAGGCCTTGGAGAATCAAACCGTTCGCTCTTTCTGCTTGTCCATTCGACTGCGGATGCGCTACGCAGGCGTAGTCGACTCGTGTTCCTTGAGAGGAACAGAAAGCTCTGAGTTCATCCGAGTCGAAGTTGGAGCCGTTATCCATGATGATGCTGTGGGGGACCCCATATCTGAAAATCAGTTCTTTGATGAAGCTGATAGCGGTGCTTGACTCGAGGTTCTTGATGGGCTTGGCTTCGATCCACTTGGTGAACTTGTCGACTGCTACAAGTAGGTGAGTGAATCCGCTTTTGCCAGTTTTGAAGGGGCCAACCATGTCCAAACCCCAGATGGCAAAGGGCCAAACTAATGGAATGGTCTTTAGGGCAGACGCTGGCTTATGGGACAGGTTGGAGTAGAACTGGCAGCCCTCGCACTTGTCCACGATATCTTTAGCCATCTCGTTGGCTCGGGGCCAATAAAACCCAGCTCGGTACGCCTTGGCCACTATAGTCCAAGAGGAAGTGTGGTGGCCGCAAGTCCCCGAGTGGATCTCATTCAGAATCAGTCAACCCTCCTCCGGGGTGATGCAGCGCTGAGCGACTCCAGTGACACTCTCACTGTAGAGCTGACCCTGAATGACGGTAAAAGCCTTGGGTCGTCGGACGATCTGGCGTGCTTCTTCTTCGTATTCCGGGAGTTCTTGCCTGAGTAGATAAGCTATGTACGGCACAGTCCAGTCGGGCGTAATCACTAAAACTCCATGATCAGGTCGACCACTGCAGGTACTTCGACTTCAGTCGGATCAGACGCACTGACTGGCTGCGGGGGTTCCTCCGTGAAGGGGTCTTCTTTGACTGAGGGGGTGTGCAGATGTTCCAGAAATACATTCTTGGGGATAGGCTTTCGAGTCGACCCAATTTTCGCGAGATCATCAGCAAGCCGATTCTTGGCTCTGGGCACGTGATGGAGCTCTAAACCTTCAAACTTCTTTTCAAGCTTCCGCACTGCACTGCAATAATTGGTCATTGCCGGGCTTCTGACATCCCATTCCTTCATCACCTGGTTCACAACTAAGTCTGAATCGCCGTAGACCATCAGGCGTCGGACACCGAGTGAGATGGCCATACGCAATCCGTACAAAAGTGCTTCGTATTCAGCTTCGTTGTTTGATGAGTCAAAGTGGATTTTAAGGACGTAAATGAGATTCTCTCCCCCGGGAGATACCAGGACCACGCCTGCGCCGGATCCATTCAACATCTTGGATCCATCAAAGAACATAGTCCAGTGGCCCGACTGAACCTGAGTCGGCAGCTCTTGTTCGATCCACTCGGCCACAAAATCTGCTATTGCCTGAGACTTGATAGCTTTCTTTGCTTCAAACTTGATATCTAGCGGAAGGAGTTCAATCACCCATTTTGCCACTCGACCGGTTGCGTCTCGGTTGTTCAGGATTTCTGATAGTGGGGCGTCGCTGGCAACTAAGATTGTATGATCCGAGAAGTAGTGGGCAACCTTCTTTGCGGTCAAGTAAATCCCGTACACAAGCTTCTGGTAATGCGGGTACCTTTGCTTGGAGGGAGTCAATACTTCGGATATGTAATAGATTGGGCGTTGGACTTTGTAGGCCTTGCCTTCTTCTTCCCGCTCGACCGTGAGTACAGTGCTGACAACTTGTCCGGTGGCTGCAATGTATAGTAAGAGAGGCTCTTTGCTGACTGGGGCAGCAAGCACCGGCTGGGTGGACAGCAGGGCTTTGAGCTCTTCAAACGCTGCTTCAGCTACGGAATTCCACTCGAACTTTTCTGATTTCTTCATCAGTTGGTAGAGAGGTAATGCCTTCTCACCGAGACGAGAAATGAATCGACTCAATGCGGCCAAGCAACCAGTAAGCTTCTGGACATCGTGTACACGCTCGGGGTGTTTCATTCGGAGGATGGTACCGACCTTTTCTGGGTTGGCGTCGATTCCTCATTCAGAAATGAGAAAACCGAGTAACTTGCCGCCCGGAACTCCCAATGTACACTTCGACGGATTGAGCTTGATATCATAGCTTCTCAAATTTGCGAATGTCTCAATGAGGTTAGTCAACAGGTCGGAACCTTTCCGCGACTTGACCATGATGTCATCCATGTATGCTTCGATGTTCCGACTGATTTGCTTCGGCAGGCACTTCCGAATCATGTGCATGAAGGTAACGCCGGCATTCTTGAGACCGAAAGACATGGTGACATAACAGAAACACCCGAACGGGGTGATGAAAGCTGTCTTGATTTCATCGGGTCCAAACAGTCGGATCTGATGGTACCCGGAATACGCGTCCAGAAAGGACAAACGCTCGCATCCCGCAGTCGAGTCGACTATCTGATCGATGCGGGGGAGAGGAAAATGATCCTTCGGACATGCCCGATTGATACGCTTGAAATCGATGCACATGCGGAGAGACTTGTCCTTCTTGGGGACCATGACCACATTGGTGAGCCACTGGGAGTGGTAGATCTCGCGGATGAACTCAGCTGCCAGAAGTCGAGCCACCTCCTTGCCAATTGCTTTTCTCTTCTCCGCGCCAGACTGACGGAGATGTTCCTTCACGGGCTTCACTTTCGGGTCGACCCGCAAATGGTGCTCAGCCAGTCCCCTGGGTACACCTGACATGTCAGATGATTTCCATGCGAAGATGTCCTAGTTCTCACAGAGGAACTGGATGAGCGCTTCTTCGTATTTGTTGTCGAGTGTAGTGGAAATGTGGGTCGGTGCTGCATTGGGGTCAGTGGGGTGAATGTGTACAGGCTTCGTCTCCCCAGCCGACTGAAAAGCTGACTCGGAAGCTGGCTTCTTGGCCCGCAGCAAGTCACTTGGATCCACGTTTTTCTGGTACTCCTCCATCTCTACTGCTGTCATCTGCTCGTCAGCGATCTTCGAGCCTTTCTAGAAGCATTCTTCCACTTTCTGACGGTTCCCCGTGACGGTTATAACATCGTTGGGTCCCGGCATCTTCAGCTTGAGGTACACATATGTGGGGACCCCGACTCATAAGTCGTGATCACCGAATGCACGTGTACAGTGATCCCAGAGATCAATGCTCACTGAACACACAGAAGCAGAATAACCAGAGTCTTACATCCATACATACCGTATTACACAAATAGGACCATAATGGTCAAGTCTGGAGTATATCATCGCAGCGGAAATCTCCAATAACAACTTGGACCCATGCCATCTGCCTTAACCCTATAGGCATTCTGACTGGGAAGCGTCCTAGCTCGCATGCTCGTCACCAAGAAATCTTCATCATATCCTGTTCTCTCCTGCCTGGCCAATAAAATAACCAGTGGCAAGCCAATGAGTACTTTGAATGTACTCGCAAGCAACCCATGATTTGGTTCAAGGTAACAATGCAATTGTACAACAATGAGTGATCTAGCTATGAGCTAGAATAAATATTCTATCATCAAGTATATGCATCAATAAATTCACGTAACCTCGAGGACAGGTTACCGATATCAACATGAATAGGATTCAACTCAACGAGTCAAGTCACCACCTTGACTCATCACACACACATACTTTCATTGATATAGTAAAATTCTGGACATAGTTTAAGTAGCACCACCCAACTGTCCATGACCGTGGACACGGCTATTCGAATAGTTTTACACTCTGCAGAGGTTGCGCACTTTACCCACTAGATCCGGGGAACTTCCGTGTCATCCATGACCCGCGGTACCTCAAGTACCCGGGGTAAGCACCCGATCATTACCTTTCCCTAGACGACACTAACATAGGGTCCACTCGTTGGTGCACAGCACTCGAGTACAAACAATAGATCTTGGGACTTGCCCTAAATTCAATGTCACGCATACACGAAGGGACCAACGGTGTGTCCGGTGCCCTGTGAAAATAGTCATGGTCGCCTATCCAAGCACGAACCCGTCCCGGGAAAGACCTCAAGTCTTCCCGTCACTAGTAATGTGGGCACCATGCTAGTATCGGCCTAAGTAATCAATAATGCCCCGTCCCATAAGGGGTAGAGTGGTTGCACATGTTTGGTTGGGACGGTAGTCACACATAAATCTAATCCATCATTTCACCCACACACAAGATCTTTATCGGCACATCACTTCTTCCTCAAGTGATGACCTAACTCAACATCACCCTCGGGCATTAGGGGCACCCGATGTTTTTTTGAAAAGAATGCAACCACGAAGGTTTCATGGCACACATGCATCACTAAGCATCACTACTAATCATTTGCATTGCATCTAGCACATAGCAAGATCATGAGTAAAGCATGCATCATGTGGTGGTTCTCAACTAGGTCACCACCGTCACTCTTATCATCATGCATTCGGAAATAAATGGGTTCCGAAGAACACAAGGGTATCATGGTCAAAGGGCTGCTTGCCTTATCCTTCCGAGTCTTCAAACCTTCTGGTCCTTCTCCGAGTACTCCGTTTATTTCGTCAACTAACGATGGAAACAATCATAATAAGCAACACAACAAAGCAAAAATAAAAGTGCTCTAAAAATAGGAGTTGGACTTTTCTAGGATACCTCTGGTCATATGAAAAATAACCAAGGTGGTTTCATTGGAGTATGATCAATGGATGGTTTGGCACATTTCAATATGATGGAATCAAGGGGTTTATGGATTTGAAAGAAGTGTACAGAAATGTATTTTTGAAAAATGAGGAAAGGCACCCATTTAACAAGTCATGATTTTAGAAGCATCTAGGAGTTGGTTTCACTGGAATTGGAATTCAAATGAATTCCCTAGGATTTTGCAAAGTTGATAAATATGAAGAAATGGCTCAATATTTGGTGGGGTACAGAAAGTATTAATAAAAATGTTCCAAAACTAAGTTTGGATATGACAAGCACCTCGGAATTTGAACCACTGCATTTGGATCAGATTTGAGCTCTCTGTGATTTTCTAAAGTTCATCACAGAAAATGGAATAATGACATTTTTATAATATATGTGAAGGAAAAGTTATTGGAAAAATGTGCATGTTGCACCAACAGGTAGATCAGGATTTTAGAAACCACCAGAAATTTGAATCATCAGATTTGGAGTTAATTTGAATTATTTATGGGATTTTGAATATTACAGAAAAAGAAAATGGGAAAAAGGGGAGGGGGTTTTACCCCTTTACTGTGCGCAGGGCGCAGTATTGTGCCGTAGCGCACTGGGCCGGCCCAGCTGCACAGCCTTGCGCAAGGGACCAGGCCACGTCGAAGGCGTCTTCCAGGTAAGCCGTCTTCGCACAGGGGAGGCGGCTCTGGCTGGCGCCGCTTCCACTTGAACGGTTGGGGCCCGCCCTCCGGGTCGCTGACGAGCGGGGCCCGGAACTCAGGCCGTCTCCTACCTCCCGCTCGAATAGAGGTGAGGCAGGGGAGGCAGGGCCGAGCGCTCGCCGGCGTGGCCCCGTCGACTCGGGCCGTCTCCGGCGATGCCCCGGCCACCGGAATGACCAGCGCGGAGAGGCGCATCCAGCCATGGGTAACACGCCTGCCGGGGAGGACCAGGTCGAGCAGGGGTCCAACCATGGCGGAGAAGGGCCTCGGCCACCTTGGGCTTCGAGCGCACAGGCATCTCGGGGAGGATTGGCGGAGGTGGGGAGCTTCCTGGAGATCGTGCGATGGCACCAGAGTGGCCAGGAGGGAGAGAGAGGCTCGGGGTTGCTTGAATTCGAGCGGCGGCCGGCGGCGGGACTCCGGCCAAGGAGGTGGCTGTAGGGCACGAGGAGAGCAGTGGGCCTGTCGGGGAGGTACACTAGAGGGAGAGGGGGCAAATGGAGCCGCGAGGAGAGTCTGGGGTGCCCTATAAATAGGTGGGCGGCGGTCCACCGAGGTCTCGTGCGCCGGCGAGCTTGTTCCCGTCGCTGCAAGCCACGGGGGCGCCCGTGGGTGTGTCCGGGGTGTTCGTGGGGTTGGTCCAGGCCTAGAGAAGGAGAGAGGAGGAGCGGGAATGCGCCAGGGCAGCGCGCGTGTGAGGCTGCCCACTGGAGCGCTCGGGCGGCCATGGCGCGCGTGCGAGCAGGGGCCAGAGAGAGAGAGAGGAAGGAGGGGGCCGACCGTCTAGCGTGTCCCGGACGCAGAGGCGGCCTCGGGGGACACAATCCCATCGCCCCAGGCTGTCGGGTGCTGCTGATTGGGGGTGGCTACAGTGCGCCAGGGCACTGTAGCGCGCTCCAGAGCGCCCGTTTGGCCGGCATGGCCGTGTCCTCGCCGCTCTGGACGCGTCCACTTTGCCCAATGATGTCTAGGGGGTCAGGGGAGGAGTAAACAAAGAGGTTTTGGTCTTGGATGCCCTGGCGAGCTTCTAGAAGGAGAGTGTGCTGAGAGACAAGGGTGAATATGGAGATTCAGAGATGTAAAATGGGGTTTCACCCCCCTCAATCATTGAGCTGTGGAGGAGAAAGAGTCCCTGGAGGTAGAAGGTGACTAGGAGCAGCTGTGGTAAAAAGTTGAGCTCAAGTAGAATAGTGAAAGGGGGCAGAACAGTGGTTTTGGTAAAATGGCACAAGGTGTTTGATGTAGTTTTGGGAAAGCAAATGACTTCCAATTGACATGAGACTTAACATGATCAAATGTCACATATATTTAGGCCCTTCCACCAATTTTGAGCTCATTTGGGCAAAGTTGCCAATGCAACCTTTGTAAACCCTAGAAATCAACAGAAATGGATTTCTCAAGATTACGTTAAGCAAATCATCTCCCCTTGATGCACCACTTGGTGTAGAGTCATCATTTGGGTTTGTGAGCATGTCCACCAAATTTGAGGCCCCAAGTAAAAAGTTGGCAGTGTAGAGTTGTTTAAATTTGGATCTGGTCAGAAAGGGTTTTGGGGCACTTAGATCAAGTTATGCTTCTCCAATACTTGTTCCATTTGGTCTAGATGCATAATTAGACCACTCTAGCACGTGCACCAAGTTTGAGAGTACTTGGACAAGTTTGGCAATGTAAAGTTGCTCAAAATTCAAAATGGACATAAATGGTTTTGAGGGAATTAGATGATGTTTCCTTGATCTTCAAGGCATGAGGCTTTGCAAGATCATCAAATATGTCATATTTGACATGATAGAATTTCCCTGGATTTTTTGGAGAATATTTCCTTTGTAAATATTTCAAAAGCTTGAAATATCCAGAAAGGGTTTTGGAAGGATTTGTCCAATATTTTGAACATGACCATGTGTGGAAACTCTTATATATGGACAATATATGTCCTATGAGTTTCCCTGAATTTTGGCAAATATTTTTGAAATAATTAAATAATTTTTCCCTATTTAGGACCATTTCTGGCCTTAAGAAAAAGCTTTTAAATAAAATATAAAAATAACTTTTAAAATTATAATTTTGTGGTTTCTGGGAGTCCTATACCTAATAGGATTCACATATCCCTTTTGAAAGATTTTTCACACCCTAAATAAGGTACTTGTAGTGCAAACCTCAATTCAGGGGTTTTTGGAAAACTAATTTTAGAAAATACTATTTGGCCAAAATATTTTTATAAGAAAATTCTATACTGCTCTATACACTTGGCATGATCATTGAGAAAAGGTTTTGGATCAAGGAGATGAAGTATAAGAGTTGGAGGATTTATTTGATTTTTAGAGCACTAGCAAACATCAGACAGAAAATCAATCAAGCAAAGTCAAAATCACTCAAAAGTTTTTGTAAATCCACAATTTTAGCATGATTATTAGCTTAAGTGTTGTGGCATGAAAATCAGGGTGTGATAGACCTACCCCCCTTACAAGAATCTCGTTTTCGAGATTCCCAAACTAGGCGTGGAAAGGAATACGGAGTCTTGGATACGGGGTAGTCTTCACTTCTTCTTGCTGGTTCTGCTTCCGGGTGGTGCTCCATGGAATATTGAATTACTTGGTGGTGTGGCTTCTTGCTTGTTACCCTCTTTGATGCAGGTTGCTGAGGGGTCTCTGGTATGGGTTAGGTTGAGTTAGATGTCAAAGGCTCGGTGATGTCCTTGCGGGGACCGGGCTAGTTAGGAAGTAGGAAGTACTTCCAGAGTGGTGACTCGTGGAATATTGGTGCACGGTGGGTATCTCAGGTGGTAAATCTAGCTGGTAGTCGTCTACTATTTGACTGGCAGTGAACTTGAAGAAGGTCGATAAATCTTGGTGTGAGCGTCCCTTCGACACGAAAATGCTCGATCCCTTCGAGAGGTGTGGTTTGCAGATACGCCCGGTCTTGGACGCAGAAGTTTATTTCTTGATGATGGTGGTCAGCGTAGTTCTTCTTTCTTGACAGGGCGGTCTTCAAATGTCTTCTATCCAGCTGTCCGCCTGTTCTTTTGTCTTCGGGCAGACAAGTAGGCCATCAATTAATGATGTTACCCAACTTGTCCAATTACTCCATGAGGTCTATGGGGTACGCAAGGTAGGATGGGGTATTGGTGGTGGTCTCCGTTGAGTATTTGCAAGGTCTTCCTGGCTTAGAGCCAAGGCCTGTGGTCGAGATCTAACCAGGTTGTGGCTTGGTGGGGCTTAAGGGTTTCAAGGATTCTAGTGAGTGAGTGAACGTATATTATCTTATCCTTAAGCTCGGTTTCTGAGATGCCAATAGCTCTATCTAGTACTCCGAACGAAAAAGCATCTTCTCGCATAGACCAACTTTAATCTCCACTCATGCCGTACATATCCTCATGACTCCCAAAAGGAGGTCTAACAAAATATATACTTGCCTACGATCCCCAAATCCATATGTATGTCTACCCCTAGAATCCATGGGTAGATCATACATGCTGCTAAGCTTAAATTAAACTCCACAATCCAAGCACTCAATCTATTCCTGTAAGGCTCACGATAATGCATCTCTATTCTAAGGAAACACGTCATATGCCACTCCAAGATTTTGTTTCCTTCCTATAGATCAACTCCAATAGGCCATTTCTTCCATCAACTGCCACCTAATCCAACAATTCTACAAATCTTATGTCTACGGTGTCCCACAAATCTCAAGTCCCTATAATACCCAAATACTTGGAAGGACTATGCATTACAATAGTAAGTCCACCAAATTCCCAACACCCGGGTCAAGTAAACTCCAAGGTTATGATTATATAGATCCCTAAATCAATTCCGACAATTAATCCAATCTCCTGGTTTATCGCCCACTGAGAAGCATGGTATCATGATCAGGATCATCGGTCTAAATCCAATTTACTCCGAACCATGTAGACATTCTTAGCATCTATACCCAACCGGAATCACCTACTTAAATCCAAATCTCATGCCCAATGAGAATTCCTACATTCCCCCCCCCCCCAAGTCATCCTCAAAATGTCAATTATCTGCTATCAATATCCAAGAATTTCATCTTGCCATCTCAATAGCCCTACAAATCCAAGTTACTCCAGGGTGATGAAAGTTACGCTTCCCTATTAATCATGATCCCACCAACATGAAAACCCCACAATCATCAAAGCCTCAGATAATTCCTCGAAGTCACTGATATAAAGTCACCATATCGTCTGCCCTATATCCTCAAATTGGTGTGACTATGGCATCATCAGTTCTTGTGCTATATTAGGATGAAAATGTGCTCACTCACTGTGTCCACTAGTTCCATTACGAACCCAATGTTGTGCAAGGTTGCAAAGGCTTAACTGGTTTCCTTGTAATACTATGGGTTAAGCACATGTTAAGGATTCGAGCTGGGGTATCTCGTGAAGTCTCCAAGGGTCCAGGGATGGGTTTCTAGTCTCGAGGGTTAAACATAATCTTCACGGGGTTGCACTTGGTCGTGGAGGTTGTAGCAGAAGTCTTCAGTTGAGGAGAGAGAAGAGAGGGATAAGTAGCATAGAGGAGGGGAATGCCTAAAGGGGATTCTATAGTGCAGGTGCAAACAAATAGGTGCAAAAAGGCCGAAACAAAAGAAACAAGGCAAGGAAGATGATACAGCCATGCACTTGTTGCCTAGGGCAAAAGTGCGACTTATATCAAAACACAAACAAATAAAAGCAAGCAACACACAATCATGGTTCTATTCGAACCATCATACGGACTCGACTGCGCATAGGGGGTACATGACTCATCCTACCCTAGGGGTTCTCGGACTCAGCAATCGTGACTTGTGCCTCGTGTAGTCTTCTGAGCTTTCCTCAGGTGTTGCTATGTCCCTTGTAGTTGTTTGATGAACGATCCGGGTTGAGCCTAAAGAATCTTCAACAACTTCTCGCCTGACGAGGTGATGTGGTGAAGGTGCCTCCTTGTAGCTGGCGTTGACTTGGTCTTCTCTTGTCTCTTTAATCATGACGATCCCTTGTGCCTTCTGGGGCGTCGAGGGTACCAGGTAGGCAATCCGTATGCAATGACAATAACAAGGCACAATAGAGGTTCAACATGTCGGTTACGTTGATGACAACATCGACACCAAGAGCGGGGACGAAGAGAACCGTTTTCCTGCTCACTATAGTGAGGCGGACCAAATGGCGAGGTTCTCATCCACCGGTGGTTGTCGATACAACAACGGTAGTGACAAGATTACTCTATTAGCGATGTATATCATGATTTTGCACAACTCATGCCATGGCCATCGTAGGCTAGGGTTGCACCATCCTGGGGCAGTGCCATGGATGTCACCATCTTCTGGGTCTTCATTCTTCATTCCTCGAGGATGTATCTTTTGTTGGCATCGCCTTGTCGTGGTGTCGCCACTCTTGCGTTCAGAAGAGGTGGGTTAGTGTTTGGCAAGGTGCACTCCACGAGGATTACAGAAAATCCAGTGGCCAGGGGCATAAGGGTTCTAGCGACCAAAGTTTTGAAGGGGAAGAGATCAAGTATAGCCTAGTTTTCGAAAAACTGAGAAGGGAAGAGAAGTATAGATAGTTTTGAAAACTAGTAATAGTTTTGAGAATAATTTTTCCCTGACTAACGACCATGCTAACTAAGGCTTCCTATAGTCAGGATGGCTCTGATACCAGCTCTGTGGGGACCCCGACTCATAAGTCGTGATCACCGAATGCACGTGTACAGTGATCCCAGAGATCAATGCTCACTGAACACACAAAAGCTGAATAACCAGAGTCTTACATCCATACATACCGTATTACACAAATAGGACCATAATGGTCAAGTCTGGAGTATATCATCGCAGCGGAAATCTCCAATAACAACTTGGACCCATGCCATCTGCCTTAACCCTACATGCATTCTGACTGGGAAGCGTCCTAGCTCGCATGCTCGTCACCAAGAAATCTTCATCATATCCTGTTCTCTCCTGCCAGGCCAATAAAATAACCAGTGGCAAGCCAATGAGTACTTTGAATGTACTGGCAAGCAACCCATGATTTGGTTCAAGGTAACAATGCAATTGTACAACAATGAGTGATCTAGCTACGAGCTAGAATAAATATTCTATCATCAAGTATATGCATCAATAAATTCACGTAACCTCGAGGACAGGTTACCGATATCAACATGAATAGGATTCAACTCAACGAGTCAAGTCACCACCTTGACTCATCACACACACATACTTTCACTGATATAGTAAAATTCTGGACATAGTTTAAGTAGCACCACCCAACTGTCCATGACCGTGGACACAGCTATTCGAATAGTTTTACACTCTGCAGAGGTTGCGCACTTTACCCACTAGATCCGGGGAACTTCCGTGTCATCCACGACCCGCGGTAGCTCAAGTACCCGGGGTAAGCACCCGATCATTACCTTTCCCTAGACGACACTAACATAGGGTCCACTCGTTGGTGCACAGCACTCGAGTACAAACAATAGATCTTGGGACTTGCCCTAAATTCAATGTCACGCGTACACGAAGGGACCAACGGTGTGTCCGGTGCCCTGTGAAAACAGTCATGGTTGCCTATCCAAGCACGACCCCGTCCCGGGAAAGACCTCAAGTCTTCCCGTCACTAGTAATGTGGGCACCATGCTAGTATCGGCCTAAGTAATCAATAATGCTCCGTCCCATAAGGGGTAGAGTGGTTGCACATGTTTGGTTGGGACGGTAGTCACACATAAATCTAATCCATCATTTCACCCACACACAAGATCTTTATAGGCACATCACTTCTTCCTCAAGTTATGACCTAACTCAACATCACCCTCGGGCATTAGGGGCACCCGATGGGTTTTTTGAAAAGAATGCAACCACGAAGGTTTCATGGCACACATGCATCACTAAGCATCACTACTAATCATTTGCATTGCATCTAGCACATAGCAAGATCATGAGTAAAGCATGCATCATGTGGTGGTTCTCAACTAGGTCACCACCGTCACTCTTATCATCATGCATTCGGAAATAAATGGGTTCCGAAGAACACAAGGGTATCATGGTCAAAGGGCTGCTTGCCTTATCCTTCCGAGTCTTCAAACCTTCTGGTCCTTCTCCGAGTACTCCGTTTATTTCGTCAACTAACGATGGAAACAATCATAATAAGCAACACAACAAAGGAAAAATAAAAGTGCTCTAAAATAAGGAGTTGGACTTTTCTAGGATACCTCTGGTCATATGAAAAACAACCAAGGTGGTTTCATTGGAGTATTATCAATGGATGGTTTGGCACATTTCAATATGATGGAATCAAGGGGTTTATGGATTTGAAAGAAGTGTACAGAAATGTTTTTTTGAAAAATGAGCAAAGGCACCCATTTAACAACTCATGATTTTAGAAGCATCTAGGAGTTGGTTTCACTGGATTTGGAATTCAAATGAATTCCCTAGGATTTTGCAAAGTTAATAAATATGAAGAAATGGCTCAATATTTGGTGGGGTACAGAAAGTATTAATAAAAATGTTCCAAAACTAAGTTTGGATATGACAAGCACCTAGGAATTTGAACCACTGCATTTGGATCAGATTTGAGCTCTCTGTGATTTTCTAAAGTTCATCACAGAAAATGGAATAATAACATTTTGATAATATCTGTGAAGGAAATGTTTCTGGAAAAATGTGCATGTTGCACCAACAGGTAGATCAGGATTTTAGAAACTACCAGAAATTTGAATCATCAGATTTGGAGTTAATTTGAATTATTTAAGGGCTTTTGAATATTACAGAAAAAGAAAATGGGAAAAAGGGGAGGGGGTTTTACCCCTTTACTGTGCGCATGGCGCAGTATTGTGCCGTAGCGCACTGGGCCGGCCCAGCTGCACAGCCGCGCGCAGGGGACCAGGCCACGTTGAAGGCGTCTTCCAGGTAAGCCATCTTCGCGCAGGGGAGGCGGCTGTGGCTGGTGCCGCTTCCACTTAAACGGTTGGGGCCCGCCCTCCGGGTCGCTGACGAGCGGGGCCCGGAGCTCAGGCCGTCTCCTACCTCCCGCTCGAACAGAGGTGAGGCAGGGGAGGCAGGGCCGAGCGCTCGCCGGCGTGGCCCCGTCGACTCGGGCCGTCTCCGGCGACGCCCCGGCCACCGGAATGACCAGCGCGGAGAGGCGTATCCAGCAATGGGTAACACGCCTGCCGGGGAGGACCAGGTCGAGCAGGGGTCCAACCATGGCGGAGAAGGGCCTCGGCCACCTTGGGCTTCGAGCGCACGGGCATCTCGGGGAGGATTGGCGGAGGTGGGGAGCTTCCTGGAGATCGTGCAATGGCACCGGAGTGGCCAGGAGGGAGATAGAGGCTCGGGGTTGCTTGAATTCGAGCGGCGGCCGGCGGCGGGACTCCAGCCAGGGAGGTGGCTGTAGGGCACGGGGAGAGCAGTGGGCCTGTCGGGGAGGTACACTAGAGGGAGAGGGGGCAAATGGAGCCGCGAGGAGAGTCTGGGGTGCCCTATAAATAGGTGGGCGGCGGTCCACCGAGGTCTCGTGCGCCGGCGAGCTTGTTCCCGTCGCTGCAAGCCACGGGGGCGCCCGTGGGTGTGTCCGGGGTGTTCGTGGGGTTGGTCCAGGCCTAGAGACGAAGAGAGGAGGAGCGGGAATGCGCTAGGGCAGCGCGCGTGTGAGGCTGCCCACTTGAGCGCTCGGGCGGCCATGGCGCGCGTGCGAGCAGGGGCCGGAGAGAGAGAGGAAGGAGGGGGCCGACCGTCTAGCGTGTCCCGGACACCGAGGCGGCCTCGGGGGACACAATCCCATCGCCCCAGGCTGTCGGGTGCTGCTGATTGGGGGTGGCTACAGTGCGCCAGGGCACTGTAGCGCGCTCCAGAGCGCCCGTTTGGCCGGCATGGCCGTGTCCTTGCCGCTCTGGACGCGTCCACTTTGCCCAATGATGTCTAGGGGGTCATGGGAGGAGTAAACAAAGAGGTTTTGGTCTTGGATGCCCTGGTGAGCTTCTAGAAGGAGAGTGTGCTGAGAGACAAGGGTGAATATGGAGATTCAGAGATGTAAAATGGGGTTTCACCCCCCTCAATCATTGAGCTGTGGAGGAGAAAGAGTCCCTGTAGGTAGAAGGTGACTAGGAGCAGCTGTGGTAAAAAGTTGAGCTGAAGTAGAATAGTGAAATGGGGCAGAACAGTGATTTTGGTAAAATGGCAGAAGGTGTTTGATGTAGTTTTGGGAAAGCAAATGACTTCCAATTGACATGAGACTTAACAGGATCAAATGTCACATATATTTAGGCCCTTCACCAATTTTGAGCTCATTTGGGCAAAGTTGCCAATGCAACCTTTGTAAACCCTAGAAATCAACAGAAATGGATTTCTCAAGATTAGGTTAAGCAAATCATCTCCCCTTGATGCACCAGTTGGTGTAGAGTCATCATTTGGGTTTGTGAGCATGTCCACCAAATTTGAGGCCCCAAGTAAAAAGTTGGCAGTGTAGAGTTGTTCAAATTTGGATCTGGTCAGAAAGGGTTTTGGGGCACTTAGATCAAGTTATGCTTCTCCAATACTTGTGCTATTTGGTCTAGATGCATAATTAGACCACTCTAGCATGTGCACCAAGTTTGAGAGTATTTGGACATGTTTGGCAATGTAAAGTTGCTCAAACTTCAAAATGGACATAAATGGTTTTGAGGGAATTAGATGATGTTTCCTTGATCTTCAAGGCATGAGGCATTGCAAGATCATCAAATATGTCATATTTGACATAATAGAATTTCCCTGAAATTTTTGGAGAATATTTACTTTGTAAATATTTCAAAAGCTTGAAATATTCAGAAAGGGTTTTGGAAGGATTTGTCCAATATTTTGAACATGACCATGTGTTGAAACTCATATATGTGGACAATATATGTCCTATGAGTTTCCCTGAATTTTGGCAAATATTTTTGAAATAATTAAATAATTTCCCCCTATTTAGGACCATTTCTGGCCTTAATAAAAAGCTTTTAAATAAAATATAAAAATAACTTTTAAAATTATAATTTTGTGGTTTCTGGGAGTCCTATACCTAATAGGATTCAAATATCCCTTCTGAAAGATTTTTCACACCCTAAATAAGGTACTTGTAGTGCAAACCTCAATTCAAGGGTTTTTGGAAAACTAATTTTAGAAAATACTATTTGGCCAAAATATTTTTATAAGAAAATTCTATACTGCTCTATACACTTGGCATGATCATTGAGAAAAGGTTTTGGATCAAGGAGATGAAGTATAAGAGTTGGAGGATTTATTTGATTTTTAGAGCACTAGCAAACATCAGACAGAAAATCAATCAAGCAAAGTCAAAATCACTCAAAAGTTTTTGTAAATCCACAATTTTAGCATGATTATTAGCTTAAGTGTTGTGGCATGAAAATCAGGGTGTGACAACATAACACGGTCGAGCCATGAATCTGGCGTAGGCGGGCCTACCCAGAATGGCATGATAAGCGCTATTGAAGTCCACCACTTCAAATGTCAGCTTTTCTTTGCGGTAATTCTTTGAGTCGCCAAAGACTACGTCGAGTGCGATTTGGGAAGGTGAGTCGGCCTTCTTCCCGGGGATGACCCCGTGGAACCTCATGTTGCTTTCGCTCAGCTGGGACATCGGAATGCCCATATCACGGAGAGTTGAAGCATACAAAATATTCAAACCACTTCCACCATCCATCAGGACCCTGGTCAAACGCGTGCCCTCGACCACTGGGTCGACCACCAGCGCCTGCCGCCTAGGGGTAGCAATGTGCACGGGGTGATCGGACTGGTCGAACGTGATGGGGGTCTTGGACCACTTCAGATACGTGGTTGTTGCCGGGGCAACCATGTTGACATCTCTGTTGATCACTTTCAGTCGACTTTTGCTTTCGACGTCTGCGAAGATCATCAAAGTGGAGTTGATCTGGGGGTAACCTCCATTCCCTTCTTTGTCCTCGGTCTCCTCCGATTCCTTTTCCTTATCAGTCGACTGATCCTTCTGGAAGTTCTGGATCAGGAGCCGGCACTGTCGAGTGGTGTGCTTGGGATAGACCAAGTTCCCCTCTTCGTCTTTTTTTGTGTGGATAGGACATGGCTGGTCGAGTACATCATTCCCAGCTTGATCCTTCACTTTCTTGGGGACCCAAGGCCCCTTAGGCTTTACTTTGCCCTTCCCTTGGCTAACAACTGTAGCTTCGCCTTGACCGGCTGGCTCGGCCTTGCGCTTGGGTTTCCAATTGGAATTCTGATCCTCCTGTCCGACTGGTTTCTTGCCACTGCGGAGTCGATCGGCTTCTTTGCCGTTAGCGTACCGACTGGCTATCTCCATCATCCGGGACAAGGACATGTCGCCCGTTCGACCGAACTTCAAATTCAGTTCTCGGTAACGCACGCCCTCCTTGAAGGCGCAAACTGCTTGGTGTTCAGACACATTCTCCACCATGTGGTGCAAGGTGGTCCACCTCTGTATGTAATCTCTCAAGGTTTCATTCGGCTTCTGTATGCAATGCTGCAGCTCCGCGAGCCCTGCGGGCCGTTTGCAAGTACCTTCGAAGGTCCGAATAAACACTCGGGACAGCTCTTCCCAACTGTATATGCTCCCAAGGGCCAACTGATTAAGCCACGCCCGAGCTGAGCCGCCCAGCATCAGAGGAAGGTGTTTCATGGCTACGTCATCGTTGCCGCCTCCTATTTGCATAGCAATTTGGTAGTCTTCGAGCCAGGTGTCTGGTTTTGACTCACCGGTGAACTTATTTACCCCCGCCGCCAACCTGAAGTTGGGGGGATCTCAACGGCCCTGATGGCACTGCTAAAACACTAGGGTGTAGAGACGGACGCTCGGCTTCCATTCGGATGATCTCTGCCTTGCTCTTCCCTGAACGCCCTTTTCCGGTCGACCAGCCCTTGCACAAGGATAGACCTTGCATCGAAGCCAGGCCTCCGGGGATCCCGAGGAATCCTCCGTTCGTCGTCGCACAAACGCCTGCCCTCGTGTCGCCTGGGAGAGAATGATCCGCTTCCCGGGGGAGGCATAGGCACTCGACGACGGTCGTGATGACCGGGTCGACGGTCATACTGCTCATTGTTCCGACCCAGATGCCGATCTTGACGTGGGCCACAATCCTCACGCCTCGGGGGCGATCTTGGACTGTGGGCTAACCAAACGGTGTCTGCAGCCACCGATCTGCTGTGAATCCTGTTGCACGACTAAGAAACAACCGCGTTCTGCTCTCCGGCCGTTCGGAGCAACGCCCGGATCTGCTGTAGGCCTCTCCCAGCCTCCGACTGCGATGGCTGAATTGACTCCGCGATGCGAGCCGCGGCTTACAGGTTCTGGACAGGCGCACGGAACACCTCAGTCTCGCGCGGGAACGATTGCCGCGGCCGTCGACTGGACTCGGGGACCAGTCGGCGGGCTCGTTCGACGAGTGCGCGTTGGATATTATCCAAACACGTGCGCTCAGCCACGGTGGCCAAGCGCGTGGCTTCCAGGGCCCAAGCCTCCAGGGTATCCCCCACGATGGGGGTGAAGAGCGCGTCCTCGTTGTGGCGGCAAAGCTCGTCCCTCTGCTCGGCAGTGAGGGGTTGGGGAATGTACCTGTCGTGGTCGAATGAATGACCGTCGCCGCTGCCGCCGTCGCCGCCCCGAGGGAATCTGGCGGGCTGTGGCGTGAGTCGACCATGAGGACTTCCGCTGCAGGATCGCTGCTCCCGCTCTCGAAAACTGATTCCGTGAGCCCGACCGACGGATCGATCAGCCCGTAAAGATACTCGTCGGGCTCGATGGCCGCGACTTGAGGGGTGGCCGCCTGGCGGGCCACTACGTGTTTCACCCACCGCTGGAGCCGCGAGCGACCGGATCGCTTGCGACGGCGTCCGGCGGGGATGATGGATGATGAAGGAACCGACAGGTACCGAGTCGACGGCTGCCAAAGAAGGACGCCATAGGCGCTGGCGCAGAAGTGCGCATCCCCGCGGACGGGCAACGCCTCAACGTCGAGGGGAGCCTCCTGGAGCCAAGCGGAGTCGTCGGCGACGAAGACGAGCGCACCGAGTCGGATCTCACGGCCCAACATCAGACCACCGCCGGAAACCATGATGAAAGAGGTCGAAGAAAAGTTTGCAACCTCACCAGAAGTCGCTAAGATGCCTGGCCCCAACTGCCGCGGTTCTAAGTCCGACAGTACGAGTAGGGGGTATGTAAGAGGAGGAAAGGCCCTGGCTATGGTGAGATTGTACGCAAGATGTATATGAGTTCAGGCCCTTCTCGTAGGAAGTAATAGCCCTACGTCTCGGTGCCCGGAGGCGGTCGACTGGAATGTATGGGGGGTGTTTGAGTTACAGGGGGTGCGAACCCTTGTACTGGAGGAGGGGGGTGGCTTATATAGTGTGCCAGGATCCCAGCCATGCTCCTCGTTACTAAGGGTTCAATGTACATAAAGGAAGGCGTTACTGATAACGCCTGCATTAAAGAGGAATAAAGGCATTCATTGCAGCGGAGTGAATACCAGACCGTTGCTGTCCTAAGGAACCTTTGACCTTTGGAGGTCGAGTGAAGTTGAGTCATCTGGTTCGTGGTGCATGGTCGAGTGAGATGCCCTCTCGGGCCGGCTCAGTCGACTATCCTTGTTACCATCGGTTTGTCTTTTGAGCTTCTGGGGTAGTGACCTTGGGTGGGGTATCTTGGTCAGGCCTGTGACCCTACCCTAGTTCTATAACCTCGTCATCCGGCTCCTCCACGGCGTCGTCCAGGTGCCGCGACCTCTCCGCCGTCAGATCCGACCCCCTAGTACTAGTTTAACGTAGTATGTAGTATAACTATGCTTGTAGTTTGTGATGAACTATGTAGTATGCGATGAACAATGTAGTATGTGATGAACTATGTTTGTGCAATTTCTCCCGCGAAAGTATTTTTTCAAATTATGCAGGTTTAGATACGGGTTGTGCTCGGCCGCGTATGGTTTTGACCCACAAAAGCGATTTTGGTGAACCCGCAAACACGTTTTGCGGGTCGTATTTTTGCGGGGTCTGCTAGAGTTGCTCTTAGAGGTTAGAGTTAGATTCTAACCCTAAACTAACCCTGAACTAACTCTAATCAAAGAGGTGTTTGGATGACTGGGTTAGATTGACGGACGAGAGCGCGGATACGATGAGGCGTCTTCACGGGCGGTGCAAGAGGGAGGGATGGAGAGGACGAGAAGCTTCGGGGAAGTGGGGAGGGATCTGCTGCAGAGAGAGCGGGAGAAAAAAATAATATTTTTTTAGTGATTCGAGGAGAACTAACCCAAATAAGCACCTCTTGGATGGGTTAGTTTTTTTGAATGAGTTAGATGGATCTAACCCAAACTAACCCTCCTGTTTGGATACTTTTGGGTTAGATGAGTCCAAACTAACCCAAACTAACTCTAACTCAGGGATCCAAACAGGGCCCTTGTCTTTTTCACATCCTGATACTACGTGTGGTGACAGTGACAGTGACAGTGATTATACTCACTAGCATAGTACTCCGCTTACAATCAATCGATGGATTGATCTTAACTAACCGAGATAGGGTTCATCTCCACAATGATCTCCGTGCGGCGAACCGGCACCGGCGGCGGCGGCTCCTGCGTGACACGGCGGCGGCGCCAGCAGCAACACGCCAGGGTGATGGCGAGGGCGACGATAGCTGCCGCCGCGATGAACTCCATCGCCACGGCGACGCGGTGGATGAGGGTCTGGCGCGGTGCGGCAGGCGGAGGCGGCGCGGGCGGGGATGTTGTTGGCGGGGTCGGCGGCGGGGGTGGAGCGATCGCCTGGAGAATCTCGTCATTGCTGGTTGCCGACTCAGGAATCTGCAGGCCGGTCGAGTTGTTTGGCGGCGGCGGCGGTGGAGTAGCAGGGCGGGCTGCGGTCGCCATGCCGGCGGCTAGGAGGACAAAGAGCAGGAGATGGATCTACGCCATGATGAGTGCGGGTGTTGCGCCCTCCCTCTGACTCTGAGGAATTTATGGCGGGCCACATCGCCGGTGTGCCGTGTAAAGCACAGATGGAGCTTCAATTTGGGGAAAGATGAGGTGGGCACAACAGGCAGTGCTCCCACCAGAAGTAAGTGGCACCGTAGTCGATCGAACATCACTGAGAGTTTTGGCTGTGGACGACCTCATGTTCGCTCTCGCGACTCCCCCGCCCACGACCTCCACCTAGCACCGCCACCACTACTGTCGGTGATCCCCCCGCCGTCTCCGACCCGGTCGCCCCATCGCAAGGGGGCCCTCGTTGTCTCTCCACACCCTCGTCCGGGGCACTCGCGCTCTCCTCGCGGGGAGGCACGCCGCGTGCGCCGCTGTGCTCGATTTTGGATCTGGCCCATGGATCCGACAAAGGCGAGATGCGGACCCGAGGAGAGGGAGATGGAGGTGTCCTATTGGGCTCGGATAGAGAGCACGATGCGGCGACCTGGCACAATTGACACGCTGAAGAAATTGGTGACGAGGATTTGCGTGGAGCCAACAGAGGAGGAGATGCGACGCATGGTGCCCCGCCGAAGCGTGTCTGCAGAGAAGGTGATAAGCTGGGCACGAGCAGAGATGAACTCGGAGGACCCAACACAGCGGGCGAAGTAGCAAGCATTTTGGTCGCTGCAGAGCCAGGATTGACAGAGATGTAGGCATCGGGCTTATATGGGGGTTTGGTTTCCCCAGCGACGCCGCCGCGCTCATCCGGGAGTGCGAGGAGCCTCGATTTGGGGACACCCCTGCGCTGGGCGGCTGGTCTTGTTTCGCCATGGCGCACTGCTGCTCCCTTGGTCAGGCAGCCTCAAAATCCGATGCAACATCCTCCGGAGATTGCAGAGGTTGGCAATGGCGTGGTCACCGTCGGCGCGATCCCGTGTTCAGTGCAGGCTGATGCGTGGATGAAGCCGCGTCGGAATTTTGAAAAAGTCAAAATGGGGAAAAGGAGATAGGGGCCACTAGAAGATGATGACGAGGCATCCAGAGCCCACTATGGCCAGCTGTGGGATTCGGGGCCAAATCCAGATCCAATTCCGCTCCTCGTATGGGTGGAGAAAACCCAAGCCCTCTCCAGCAGCTTCACCGCCGCCGATTGCTACCCCCTCGACCCCCACACCACGAAATCCTACTTGCCACCGGCGAAGCACATCCCAGTCTCGAAGAAGCTGTTTGCTGAGATCCTCGCCATGGAAGAGACACAAGGAAGAGGCATGGGAGAGGGAGGGGAGGGAATCCAAAGGAGAACAAGCAGATGGCCCAGGGTCAGGTGGACTAGCGGGACGACGCGCCAACAGGTCAGTGGTTCCCTCCCATGGATCCGTAGTTTGGTCCGCCGCCGCAGCAGTTCCTGTTTGGGTACGGCTTCCCTGGAGGGCAACAGATCCCCCCCACATGGTTCCCTGGACCGTATCCCCCCCTCAGATGAACCAGTGGAGGAATGGTGGTGGGTGGGGATCTGGACACATCTAGGGCCTTGCAGGGCCTGCAGATAGCAACTTCCAGGGGCAACAACAACATCAGTTGCCACAGATGCAGCAGCAGTTGCCACAGATGCAGCAGCAGCAACAGTTTGCGCAAAATCAGATCACTGAGCAGCAGCAGCATCCTAGCAACGGCCAGCAGCCCAATTTTCAGAAGCAAAACAACTCCTCTACGGCACAGACACAGAAGAGAAACAAGCCTGCTGGGAAGCCAAAACAAAATATGAGTAAGGACAAATGGAATTCTTCGATTGAATATGTGGATGTCATATGTTACAGCCGTGGGGATCCTGGACATCACAAAGCCCAGTGCCCTAAACCTCCAGCCTGCTTTATTTGCAAGATGGTGACCCATAAAGTAGAAGAATGTCCAGTTAGGAAGAAGCCTAGAACTCCTGCAAAGTTTTTTGGCATTGGTGCTCCTAGTTTGGGATACTATCAGGTGGATGTGCCTGATGTTAATGATCAGCACATGGGACACAGGAAGAATGTGGGCATTGTGTATGTTGAGTCTGGGCAGGTGAGCAATCTGAGCTAGCACACAACATGTCTCTCATATACAAAACTAACTGGCCCTAGCAAGTTAGGAAGCTAGATGACTGGACCTTTCTTGTCAAGTTCCCACCACATATCCCTGTTGAGCAAGTGGATGGATACCCCATGTTTGATTTACCAGAAATTGATGGAGTCACTATTAAGGTAGAAGTGTGGAAAGGAGAATTAGAGCATCATAGTGAACTCCAAAAAGTCTGGGTCCAATTGAGAGGAGTGGCTCCTGCTTTGGCTGAATGGGCAGTCCTGGAGAAATTTGCATTTGTCTTTGGTTCCTTGATTGATGTGGATTGGCAGGGTAACTTTAGATCCTTCTTTGAGGTGGTCAGAATCAAAATCAGGTGTAGAGACCACACCAAAGAACCTGCAGACATGATTTTTGGCATTGGGGACAAGCTCTACAAGATACATATTCAAGTGGAGCCACCTGAAGAGGATTTTGAAGATGATGACCTCCTTGATGATGATCTGGAAGGAAATAGGAAAGAAGCTGAAAGAAGAGGCCCAGGTGCTGATGATGGTAACACCACCAATAGAAACAAGGGTGATGGGACTACTAGCTCAACTTCCTCTCTGTCAAGCAGCAAAAATCCTGGGGCTAGCACTACAACTAACTCAAGGCAAAAGACCATGGAATACCTCAAACAGCTACCTGATCCGCTCTCAATGGATCACACCTACTCCCTGCTGCAGGAAATGGATCTAATGGGAGAAGATGAGGATGATGAGGACTTGGTAGATGATATTGCTGATGATGGAGAACTGGAGCCAGATAATAATGCTGAAGTGGTATTTAGTCCACCAACACATCACTCTCTTGTCACTAATGATCACCTTAGCAACATGGCTCCTACGAAACAACAATGGGGCCTAGTTCTGGCACTGAGGAAAAGTAATAGGGTTGATATAGGAGACAAGACTATACTGGAAATTGCTATGAACAACAAGAAAGTGCAGAACCTAGAAGCCAACAAAGAGGAGATCAAAGGTACCATTGTCAAAACCTCTTTTGAATACTTCACTGACCCTGAATTTATTGCTATAGCTAGTAAAATTGGTGTTGAAATAGATGATGGCCAGACACTGTCTGCAGGACATGTTGAAAACCAATTAGAAATTCAAAAAACCCCTCAAATGTCTGTAGGACATGAGGATACTTTTCTTTTGAACAAAGCTGCTAGTGTTAATGAGATAGGAAATCTAAAACCTATAAAAACCACTGGCACACAACCAGTGGATGTGGCTAGTGAGCACTCTGAAGGAGTGTTTTACTGCAATAATGCCCTAGATTCTCCTAGAACACCTACTACACCTGAAAGGTTAAAAGGTATAACAGCTATTATAGATGACTATAGTGTTGGTTGGACTCATATTAGCAAATACGGACGGGGAAAACACCCTAGGAAAACCATGCACAAATGAATGCTCTTTTTTGGAATATTAGAGGGATTACTGCCCCTGGCAAGAGGACATGTATTAATGATACTCTCTCCAAGCATAACCCTAGCATTATCTCTTTCCAGGAGACCAAAAAAGAGCATCTCACCCATGCGCTTCTGAAAACTATTAGCCGTTGCAAAAACTATGACTGGCAGCACCTACCTGCTGAAGGAAGTTCTGGTGGGGTGCTGGTGGGAGTGGATCTTGACATTTTTGATGTCATTAGTTGGGCCTCTCTCAAATTCTCTATTTCTTGTGTGTTGACACTCAAGAAAAAATGCATATCCTTTAGGTTTGTTGTAGCCTATGGGTCTCCTTATGATGAAGGGAAGGATGATTTCCTCTCAGAACTGCATAGCTTGTTTATTGATGACCACCTGCCTACTGTTATAGGAGGGGACTTCAACCTAGTTAGATATCAGAAAGATAAAAGCAATGGCAAGATTAATCACAATTGGAGTGATAAATTCAATGCCTGGATTGAAATTTAGAGCCTACTAGAAATTAGAATGTTTGGTAGACAGTTCACTTGGGCCAACAACCAGGAGAACCTGATCATGGCTACTATTGACAGAGTCTTCTGTACAACAGAACTAGATGTCATTTTTCCTCTAAGTAACTCTCAAGACCTGCCCAGAACTAGGAGTGATCACACTCCCATCCTCTGGAATTCAGGGATTGAATGTGTTTCTAGGAGCCCTAGTTTTAAATTTGAGAACTGGTGGCTCCTCCAAGCAAAATTTAAAGATCTAGTTATTAAAAACTGGTCTGCCCCTGTTAAGAGTATCACCCCTATTGATATTTGGCAAGAGAAAGCTAGGAGGTTTAGAAAATTTAGTAAAGGCTGGAGTAGAAATGTTGGGGCTGAGTTTGGAAAGCTTAAGCAATCCCTGACAGAGGAATATGATAGACTGGATGTCAGTTCTGAAAATGCACCCCTCTCTGAGCTGGAATCAGATAGGATGAGATGCATCATCTCTGAACTCCAAGTCATTTGGCTCCAGGAGGAAACAGAGGCAAGACAGAGATCCAGGGATAGGGATATATTAGAAGGTGACAGAAATACTAAATATTTTATGGCTGTTGCTAACCAGAGAAGGAGGAAAACATTGATTCATACACTGGATGGCCCTTCTGGGCCTACTTCAGACATTGATGACATGTTAGCCATAGCCACATCCTACTACAAAACCCTCTTCCAGAAGGAAGATAGAGAGGGTTTTTGTCTTAGTGATCAATTCTCCCCAGATGATGATAAAATCAAGGATTCTGATAACTTAGAATTGCAGAAGCCTTTTACTGAAGAGGAAGTGAAAGAAGCTTTATTTGGATCATACTCTGATGGAGCCCCTGGTCCAGATGGACTTTCTTTCATTTTCCATCAGCAATTTTGGGATACCATTAAAGCTGATATTATGGCCATGTTCACTGACTTCTATAATGGGGATTTGGACATCTATAGGCTCAACTTTGCTATCCTCACTCTTATTCCTAAAGAGAAGGAAGCCGCTACTATGAACAAATTTAAACCTATTAGCTTACTAAACTATATTCTAAGCTCTTTACTAAGGTTCTCACAAATAGATTAGCTGTCCTTATGAACCTGCTTACTTCCAGCAACCAAACTGCCTTCATTAAAGGTAGGTTTATACTGGAAAGTGTGGTAACAGCACATGAGGTGCCACACTCCACTTATCACTCAGGCAGCCCTGGTTTGGTACTTAAACTAGATTATGAGAAGGCTTTTAATAAGGTAAATCTAGATTTTCTCATGGATATCCTTGAGAAAAGGAACTTTGGACCTAGATGGATGAAATGGATCTACCATATCACACATCTAGGATCTGTAGGAGTTAAACTAAATGGTGTAGAGAGTATTTTTTTCACTACTGGCAAAGGGCTTAGACAAGGGGATACAATTTCCCCCCTTTTGTTCAACTTAGTGGTAGATGTTCTTAGTAAAATGCTTGCTAAAGCAGTGATAAATGATCTTATCCAAGGATTATGCTCTAATTTGATTCCCAGTGGGGTAGTCTGTCTGTAGTATGCAGATGACACTATTCTTTTTATGGAAAAAGATGAGAGTAAAGCTGAGAATCTCAAGAAAATTTTAACCTACTTTGAACAAGTCTCTGGGATGAGAATTAACTACTCTAAGAGTGAAATCATCCCGATAGGTCTTACAGATGAGGAGACTGTAATTTTTTCAAATATCATGGGGTGCACTGTGGGTGCCTTCCCCATCAAATACCTAGGAACCCCCCTACACCATGATAAGTTGAGGAGAGAGGATATCCAACCTCTCATTGACAAGATCCTCAAGAAAATGGCTGGCTGGAGAGGGAAATTACTCTCCTATTCAGCTAGACTAATACTTATCAAAACCTGCCTTGCTAGTGTACCTGTCTATCTGTTATCCTTCTTTAAATTCCCTAAGTGGGCCCTGGATCTGATTAACAGCCAGCTGGCCCACTGCCTTTGGAGTGATTTTGAGGGAAATAGGAAATTGCATCTTGCCAACTAGCACTTGGTTTGTATGAAAAAAGAGCATGGGGGTCTGGGAGTGCCAAACATTAGAGATGTCAACCTCTGCCTACTGGGGAGCTGTGTTAAAAGATATATCAAGGATGAGGGGAAAATTTGGAGATCCCTGGTAGATGCCAAATACCTTCATAATTCCCCCAACATCTTTGCTTGTAATGCTCAACGCTCCTCCAAATTCTGGCAAGGGGTTATGTGGGCAGCCAAGGCCCTGAAATTTGGTTATAGATGGGTAGTTGGTAATGGACAAAAGATCAGGTTTTGGGAGGATATTTGGTTTGGTACCTCACCACTGTCTGTCCAGTTTTGGCCCCTTTATGTCATTTGCCACCAGCATGGTGAGACTCTTGATAAGATCTGGGACCAAAACAATATTAAACTGACCTTTAGACGGATTTTACACCTACTATGATGGAGAGATGGTACTGCCTAGAACAAATTATTACTAGTACAAAATATCTTGGAGGTGAAGACTCCCTGATTTGGCAGCATGAATCCAAAGGGGAGTACACAACTGGGTCCTTGTATAGTATAATTAACTTTAGAGGTGTTCATCCTATTTACATTCCTTCAGTTTGGTCTGTTAAAATCCCCCCTAGAGTCCAAGTTTTTCTGTGGCTTCTTTCTCATGACAAGATGATGACCAAAGACAACCTCTCTAAAAGAGGCTTTCAAAAATCTCATGAATGTGTCTACTGCTTTGAGAAAGAGTCTGTACAACACCTCTTTTTTGAATGTGTGGTTGCTAAGCAAATATGGAAATCTGTTTCAGACTTCTTCTCCTGCTCTTTGAGGGCTGATTACCTTTCCATTGCTAGATTTTGGATAGCCAATAAGAAACACACCGCTCTAAATGCTGTTTGTGCTGGTGTGCTATGGGCTATCTGGAAACATAGAAACTCCTGCATTTTTAGAAATGTAATGTGGATTGATTTGAAACAGATCTGGAACTTGATGATGGGGCTCTTGAGGAAATGGCTGATTCTTCTCAAGGACGCTACTCGCGCGAAGATGGAGGAATTCATGACCAGAGTTACCCTGATCGTGAATACACCCTTCCAGATCACAGTGGGGTAGTTGAGCTCGACAAAAAATACTGAAGGTGTTTTCAGTCAAGTACTTCTTGCCAAGCTGAACCTGGGGGTAATGTCAAACCCGCCTTCTGATGCTATGTGGTCATCCCCGCCCAAGAGCCCAAGCAGTTTCACCTGCAAGCATACCCTGCTGAGCCCTGTGACGCCGCTGGACCTCCTGGGACCCCCTGCCCAACCAGCAAAGAATATCAGACGCCCCGGAGTTACGCCCGCTGGTGTGTGGAAGATGAAGATCTTGCAACCGCTGGAGGAAACCAAGCAAGACAACTGCGCTGCACTGGGAATCCCAGCCTGAGTCTGGTTTGCCCACTGTAATAGCTTAATTTGCTGGTCCGGGACTATAATATTGCGCACCTGCTTTTACTGTCCTGCTTTACTTAACTTGCGTTTTTGCAAGCTGCTTGTTACCTGAACTCTGGTTTCATTATTAATAATGGAACGGGGGGGGGGGGGGGCGTTGCCCCCCCTATTATTCTAAAAAACCATAGTCGATCGATCTCGCGTGCACCAATCGATGCGGAAAGACATACGCGGCTGCTGGTTGCTTGCCAGCGCATTGGTCACCACGTCGGACCTGACCCGGATCGACGCTCCAACGGCTCGAAAATGAAGCAGATTGCACCGCGAGAACGCCGGGCACGCATGCGACGTGTCCACGTAGTCCCGAGACCATCATACAAGGAGCTTTGTCATGGTGGGGGCGCCGCTCGGTCGAGCCACGCGCGGAGTCGCCAAACGCCCAAACGGCAAAGGAACAATGGATATAAATATTTGATGGACTGTGATAAATACCGATGTTTGGTATAATGCGAGAGATCCGAACGATTTATAAACTAATCAAGTATCTACTCGATAATTAGTACCTTCCGTGGGACCGTGGCGGAGGGAGCGGATGCATCCTCACTTGTCTTTTTGCATGCATGTGAACTATTCCTAAAAGACAAAAGATGATGTCAGCAAAAGTATCTTTCTATTTTGAAACTTTAAAATGTTTTGTAGTTTAAACCATCGCTTGGATTCAAAATCTGTTTTCACGTAAAAAAATCGTCATGACGAGCGCTTCGAAACTACTCCCTCCGTTCTTAAATATAAGTCTTTCTAGAGATTTCACTATGGACCACATACAGATGTATGTAGATGCATTTTAGAGTGTAGATTCACTCATTTTGCTTCGTATCTAGTCCATAGTGAAATCTCTACAAAGACTTATATTTAGGAACGAAGGGAGTAGATCCCATGTTGATATGTTCCGATGATTTTTTTTCGAGTAAAAAGTTACCGCACCTAAGGTATGCAAGTTATCACGTTTATGCTATATAAGTTACCACAATGTTTACATAGGCAAATTATGAACATTGAAATGACTTCTTCCAACTTCCTCCCCACGTGCAAATGCACTAAGAGTGGAGGAAAACTAATGTCATCGTAGACTCTCTTTATTTTGAAATTTCAAAATGTTTTGTAGCTCAAACCGTCTGTTCGATCGAAAATCTGTTTTCACAAAAATAAATCCGTCGTGACGAGACGTTCGAAACTAGATACCATGTTAGCATGTTTTGAATACTTTTTTTCTGGGTCGAAAGTTATCATGTCTGGACTAAATAAGTTATTAGCTCTAATATGCGTATATTACCATGTTATTTACACCGATCCTATCAGAGTATATTTTTAACAACATTTTTTCATGGGTCAAAGTTATCATGGTGTTTGTACCTAAGTTATCAGGATCGAGAGCCTATATTATCATGCTATTTACACAAAAAGTCATCAGAGTATATTTTAAACAACTTTTTTTCACGGACCAAAGTTATCGTGGTGTTTATACCTCAGTTATCAGGTTTGGGATCCTATGTTACCATGTTTTTTATACAGATGTTACCAGAGTATGTTTCCAAACAACTTTTTTACATGGGTCAAAGTTATTGTGGTGTTTATACCTAAGTTATCATGTCTGGGAGCGTATATTATCATGTTATTTACACGAGAAGTTATCAGTGGTATGTTTTCAACAAATGTTTTTTCACGGGTCAAAGTTATCATGATGTTTGTACTAAGTTATCAGGACCGAGAGCCTATATAATCCTGCTATTTACACAAAAGTTACCAGAGTAGGTTTTCACAACTGTTTTTCACGGGTCTTAGTTATTGTGGTATTTGTACCTAAGTTATCAGGTTCGGGAGCCTATATTACCATGTTATTTACACAGATGTTACCGGAGTATGTTTTTAACAACTTTTTTCAACAGGTCAAAGTTATCATGGTGTTTATATCTAAGTTATCAGGTTCGGGAGCCTATATTACCATGTTATTTACACAGATGTTACCGGAGTATGTTTTTAACAACTTTTTTCAACATGTCAAAGTTATCGTGGTGTTTATATCTAAGTTACCAAGTCTGAGAGTGTATATTATCATGCTATTTATAAAGAAGTTATCGGTGGTATGTTTTCAACAACTTTTATCCACGGGTCAAAATTATCTTGGTGTTTGTACCTAAGTTATCAAGACTAGAAGCCTATATTATCATGCTAATTACACAAAAAATTTATCGATGGTATGTTTTTACATCTTTTTTCCATGGGTCAAAGTTATCGTGGTGTTTGTACCTAAGTTACCATGTTTGTGATGTATATATATCAGGTCGAGAAGCCCGCGACGGTCGATGACGATAGGAGTGAGGGTGTAGCCAGCCCCGACACCTAGCTCACCTTCCCCGAGGACGAGGAGATTTTACCGGCCAAGGACGCGTACACAAGCTACAAGATGTACAGGCGGATTGTTGACATGAGGAAGTGTCTTCTTCCTACACCAAACGAGGGATCAAGCCACAGAGCAGTGGTGGGAGCGTCAAGAAGTAGATGACTAGACGATTGTTTCTCCTACTTTAGAATGCATGCAATTTTTCTAATGCACATGCTCGAATGATCTATATAGTCACTTATGTAATTGAATGTTTATTTCAGTTATATATATACATGTTATTATTCTGTAGATAGAGCAAATCACACGGCTTATTAGCAGCAATCGTCTGTGTTATTATTGGTCTCCGCACACATTTCTGATTACGGACCTGTTTGCCGCGTATCACACACATCTTGTTCAGTTGAACCGTTTTCATTGTGTTACCTAATCACATACAGTTTATCCTAGTGAACCGTATGGTGTCTATCACACACACTTTCATCTGCCTGCCCGTTTATTTTGTTCCTCGTCATCGCAAACAGTTAATTGAACTGAACCGTATGCCCTTCATCGCACACGTAACTAAAATATGAACCGTTTTTGATATATCCTTCATTGCAAATGTTTTGCACCTCTTTTGACGATTCTTTTACATCATCGTTTGCGATTAAGGCATCACACACAGTTTCGTCTAAGGGTCTCTGATCGTAGTTTCACATTAGGACCATCCTGCAGTAGTGCTCCTTCAAGCCAGCAGATGAAATTGTTAAATTTTAGGTACATCCAATGGACCCTAATAAGATGGCATCCATTGGAGCGCAGCTGGACCTAATGGTAGACACTGCTTTGCGCGCATTCCTGCGCGAAAACTGAGATATGTTCGCCTGACATCCTTCAGACATGCCTCGGATCCCCCGCAGGCTGGCCGAACACAGCCTCAATATCATCAAGGGGTTCAAACTGGTCAAGCAATCACTACAACGATTTTCTGAACCCAAAAGACGAGCTATGGGGGCGGAGCTGGTCAAATTACTTGAAGCCAGGTTCATCAAAGAAATTAAACACCCGGATTGGCTAGCCAATTTGGTCATGCTGCCGAAGAAGGATAAATCCTGGCGCCTTTGTGTCGTTTTCAAAGACTTAAACAAGGCTTGCCCTAAGGATCCTTTTCCATTGCGTCGCATCGATCAGATCATCGATGCGACAGCAGGACATGACTCACTATGCTTCCTCGACGCTTACTCCGGATACCATCAGATAAAAATGAAGGAATCCGACCAGGCTGCAACGACATTTATCACTCCGTACGGGCCTTTCTGCTTCAAAACCATGCCTTTTGGGCTCAAAAACACTGGTGCCACGTATCAACGCATGATTCAAATGTGTTTAGAGAAACAAATTGGCAAGATAGTGGAGGCATACATGGACGACGTAGTCATCAAGACTAAGCACGTCGAATCACTGGTGGACGATCTCCGGCGCACTTTCAACAACCTCCGATCATATGACTACTGGGGAACATATTATTTCAAAAACATATCCTATGATCACGCAAGATCTATCTAGAAGAATCATAGCAACGAGTGGGAGAGTGTGTCCACGTACCCTCGTAGACCGAAAGCGGAAGCGTTTAGTAACGTGGTTGATGTAGTCGAACGTTTTTGCGATCCAACCAATCAAGCACCGAACACACAACACCTCCGTGATTTGCACACGTTTAGCTCGGTGATGTCCCTCGAACTCTTGATCCAGTTGAGGCCGAGGGAGAGTTTCGTCAGCATGACGATGTGGTGATGGTGTTGATGAAGTTACTGACACAGGGTTTCGCCTAAGCACTGCGACAATATGACCGAGGTGTGTAATAGTGGAGGGGGGGGGGCACCGCACACGGCTAAAACAATTGTCAACTTGTGTGTTCTAGGGTGCCCCCTGCCCCCGTATATAAAGGAGCAAGGGAAGGTCGGTCGGCCCCTATAGGCGCACCCCAAGAGGGGGAGTCCTACTAGGAATAGGAATCCTCCTATTCCTAGTAGGAGTCCACCAAGAGGGAGAGAGGGGGAAGGAAGGAGAGGGAGAGGGAGAAGGAAAGGGGGGCGCCGCCCCCCTTCCTAGTCCAATTCAGACCCAAGGGGAGGGGAGCGCGGCCTGCCCTAGCCGCCCCTCTCTCTCTCTCCACTAAGGCCCATGTGGCCCATTAGTTCCCCCGGGGGGTTCCGGTAACCCTCCGGCACTCCAGTTTTATCCGAAACTTCTCCGGAACACTTCCGGTGTTCGAATATAGTCGTCCTATATATCAATATTTATGTCTCAACCATTTCGAGACTCCTCGTCATGTCCGTGATCTCAGCCGGGACACAGAACAACCTTCGGTACATCAAAACACATAAACTCATAATACCGATCGTCATCGAACGTTAAGCGTGCAGACCCTACGGGTTCGAGAACTATGTAGGCATGACCGAGACTCATCTCTGGTCAATAACCAATAGTGGAACCTGGATGCTCATATTGGTTCCTACATATTCTATGAAGATCTTTATCGGTCAAACCGCATAACAACATACGTTTTGTTCCCTTTGTCATCGGTATGTTACTTGCGCGATATTCGATCGTCGGTATCATCATACCTAGTACAATATCGTTACCAACAAGTCTTTTTTATTTGTTCCGTAATACATCATCTCGTGACTAACTCATTAGTCGTTTGCTTGCAAGGCTTATTACGATGTGTATTACCGAGAGGGCCCAGAGATACCTCTCAGACACTTAGAGTGACAAATCCTATTCTCGATCTATGCCAACACCACAAACACCTTCGGAGACACATGTAGAGCATCTTTATAATCACCCATTTACGTTGTGACGTTTGATAGCACACAAGGTGCTCCTCCGGTACTCGGGAGTTGCATAATATCATAGTCAGAGGAACATGTAGAAGTCATGAAGAAAGCAATAGCAGTAATGAAGGAAATATGCCCTAGAGGCAATAATAAAGATGTGTATTTCCTTATATCATGATAAATGTCTTTTATTCATGCTAGAATTGTTTTAATCGGAAACTTAGTACATGTGTGAATACATAGACAAAGCAGTATGTCCCTAGTATGCCTCTACTAGACTAGCTCATTGATCAAAGATGGCTATGTTTCCTAGCCATAGACATGAGTTGTCATTTGATCAACGGGATCACATCATTAGGAGAATGATGTGATGGACTAGACCCACCCGTTAGCTTAGCACTTTGATCGTTTAAGTTTTACTGCTATTGCTTTCTTCATGACTTATACATGTTCCTATGACTATGAGATTATGCAACTCCCGGATACCGTAGGAACACCTTGTGTGCTATCAAACGTCACAACGTAATTGGGTGATCATAAAGATGCTCTACATGTGTCTCCGAAAGTATTCGTGGTGTTGGCATAGATCAAGAATAGGATTTGTCACTCCGAGTGTCGGAGAGGTATCTCTGGGCCCTCTCGGTAATGCACATCATAACAAGCCTTGCAAGCAAATGACGAATGAGTTAGTCACGAGATGATGTATTACGGAACGAGTAAAGAGACTTGCCGGTAATGAGATTGAACTAGGTATAGAGATACCGACGATCGAATCTCGGGGAAGTAACATACCGATGACAAAAGGAACAACGTATGTTGTTATGCGGTTTGATCGATAAAGATCTTCGTAGAATATGTAGGAACCAATATGAGCATCCAGGTTCTGCTATTGGTTATTGACCGGAGATGAGTCTTGGTCATGTCTACATAGTTCTCGAACTCGTAGGGTCCGCACGCTTAACGTTTGATGACGATCGGTATTATGAGTTTATGAGTTTTGATGTACCTAAGGTAGTTCGGATTCCCGGATGAGATCACGGACATGAAGAGGAGTCTCGGAATGTCCGAGACGTAAAGATTGATCTATTGGACGACTATATTCGGACACCGAAAGTGTTCCGTAAAGTTTCGGAATTAACCGGAGT
>LR738713.1:828379867-828495136 GCA_902687465.1 Secale cereale
CGAATTGGACAAGGAACAAGGGGGCGGGGGGGGGGGGGCCCTTTCCTTCCCCTTCTCCCTCTCCTTCCTTCCCCCCTTGTCCTTCTTGGTGGACTCCTACTAGGAATAGGATTGCAATCCTATTCCTAGTAGGACTGTCTCTCCTGGCGCGTCATACAGGGCCGGCCGGCCTCCCCCCTTGCTCCTTTATATACGGGGGCACGGGGCACCCTAGAATAGACAAGTTGATTAGTTGATCTCTCCAAACCGTGTGCGGTGTCCCCCTCCACAGTAACACACCTCGGTCATACCATTGCAGCGCTTAGGCAAAGCCCTGCGACGGTAACTTCATCATATCCGTCACCACGCCGTCATGCTGACGAAAATCTCCCGTGAAGCTCAACTGGATCAAGAGCTCGCGGGACTTCATCAAGTTGAACGTGTGCTGAACGCGGAGGTGCCGTACGTTCGGTACTTGATCGGTTGGATCGCGAAGAAGTTCGACTACATCAACCGTGTCACTAGACGCTTCCGCTCCCGGTCTACGAGGGTACGTAGACACACTCTCTCCCTCATTGCTATGCATCTAGTAGATAGATCTTGCGTGATCGTAGGAAAATTTTGAAAATACTACGTTCCCCAACAAGTAAAACTAAACGATCATAGTGCTAAGCTAACAGATGGGTCTTTTCCATCACATCATTCTCATAATGATGTGATCCTGTTGATCAAATGACAACACCTGTCTATGGTCAGGAAACATAACCATCTTTGATTAACGAACTACTCTAGTAGAAGCATACTAGGGACACTCTGTTTTGTCTATGTATTCACACATGTATCAAGTTTCCGGTTAATACAATTCTAGAATGAATAAAAGACATTTATCATGATATGCAAGGAAATATAAATAACAACTTTATTATTGCCTCTAGGGCATATTTCCTTCAGTCTCCCACTTGCACTAGAGTCAATAATCTAGATTACATCATGTTTTGCTCGTGGAAGAGGCTTAGTCAATATGTCTGCAACATTCAGATCCGTATGTATCTTGCAAATTTCTATGTCTCCCTCCTTGACTTGATCACAGATGGAGTTGAAGCATCTCTTGATGTGCTTGGTTCTCTTGTGAAACCTGGATTACTTCGCCAAGGCTATTGCTCCATGATACGTCTCCAACGTATCTACTTTGCCAAACGCTATTGGCCTTGTTTTGGACTCTAACTTGCATGATTTGAATGGAACTAACCCGAACTGACGCTGTTTTCAGCAGAACTGCCATGGTGTTGTTTTTGTGCAGAAATAAAAAGTTCTCGGAATCGCCTGAAAATCAACGGAGAATTATTTCAGAAAATAAAAAAAATATCTGCAAGAAGATCTGCACCAGGGGGCCCACACCCTGTCCTCGAGGGTGGGGGCGCGCCCCCCTTCCCAGGGCGCGCCCCCTGCCTCGAGGGCCCCCTGATGCTCCACCGACGTATCCCCAGGTCCTATATATTCCGTTTCGGGGAGAAAAAAAATCAAGGAGAAGGAATTATCGTGTTTCACGAGACGGAGCCGCCGCCAAGCCCTAATCTCTCTCGGGAGGGCTGATTTGGAGTCCGTTCGGGGCTCCGGAGAGTGGAGATCGTCGCCATCGTCATCATAAACCTTCCTCCATCACCAATTCCATGATGCTCACTTCCGTGTGTGAGTAATTCCATCGTAGGCTTGCTGGACGGTGATGGGTTGGATGGGATCTATCATGTAATCGAGTTAGTTTTGTTAGGGTTTGATCCCTAGTATCCACTATGTTCTGAGATTGATGTTGCTATGACTTTGCTATGCTTAATGCTTGTCACTAGGGCCCGAGTGCCATGATTTTAGATCTGAACCTATTATGTTTCCATGAATACATGTGTGTTCTTGATCCTATCTTCGAAGTCTATAGTCACCTACTATGTGTTATGATCCGGCAACCCCGAAGTGACAATAATTGGGACCACTCCCGGTGATGACCATAGTTTGAGGAGTTCATGTATTCACTATGTGTTAATGCTTTGGTCCGGTACTCTATTAAAAAGAGGCCTTAATATCCCTTAGATTCCAATAGGACCCCGCTGCCACGGGAGGGTAGGACAAAAGATGTCATGCAAGTTCTTTTCCATAAGCACGTATGACTATATTCGGAATACATGCCTACATTTCATTGATGAACTGGAGCTAGTTCTGTGTCACCCTAGGTTATAACTTCTACATGATGAATTGCATCCGACGTAATTTCCCATCACCGATCCAATGCCTACAAGCTTTACCTATATTGCTTGTCGCTTATTTACTTTTCCGTTACTACTATCACAAAAACTACAAAAACACTATCTTTACTTTTATTGCTGCTACCGCCACTATCATATTACTTTGCTACTAAACTACCTTGCTGCAGATAATAAGTTTCCAGGTGTGGTTGAATTGACAACTCAGCTGCTAATACTTAAGAGTATTCTTTGGCTCTCCTTGTGTCGAATCAACAAATTTGGGTTTAATACTTTACCCTTGAAAACTGTTGCGATCCCCTGCACTTGTGGGTTATGAAGACTATTTTCTGGCGCCGTTGTCGGCGAGCATAGCTCTATTCTTGAAATCACTTGGAATTTATATCTGCTTATCACTATGCAGAATTTTAAGGACTCAAAAACCAAGATCTTACCCTTAACTATGAGGGTAGGTAAGGAACTGCCATCTAGCTCTGCACTTGATTCTCCTTCTGTTATGAGTAAACTTGCGACACCTACTCCTGCTATTGAATCTGATATGTCATATGTTCTTGATGATGCTACTTCTGCTATGTATGATGAAACTACCTCTATGCCTGATACTGTGCCACTAGGTGAATTTTTAGATGAACAAATTGCTAAGGTTAGGGAGAGTGCAAATGTTGATGATATTTATGAAAGTGATGATGAAACTACTCCAATAGATATGAATTACCTGTTGTGCCTGAGGGTTATGTTATGGATGAAGAAACTGCTAGAGACTTTCTTGCTTGCAATGATAGATATGATCTTAAGAAGTTATTAGCTAAGTTGAAAGAAAAGTCCTTGAATGCTAAAATGAAACATGACCCTGCTTTTTCTACTTCACCTATTTGTGTCACCGATAAGGATTATGAATTCCCTGTTGATCCTGAATTAATTACTTTGGTTGAATCTGATCCTTTCCATGGCTATAAGTCTGAAACTGTTGTGGCACATCTTACTAAGTTGAATGATATAGCTACCCTGTTTACCAAGGATGAAAATATTCGTATTACTATATCCTTAAGTTGTTTCCATTTTCCTTAAAGGGTGATGCTAAGACTTGGTTTAATTCTATTGATCCTGATTGTGTGCGTAGTCCCCAGGATATGATGTATTACTTTTCTGCTAAATATTTGCCCGCTCATAAGAAACAAGCTGCCTTACGGGAAATATATAACTTTGCTCAAACTGAAGAAGAGAGTCTCCCACAAGCTTGGGGGAGGCTGATACGTCCAAAACATATCTATAATTTCTGCTTGCTCCATCCCTCTTTTGGGTGATATTGCTATGATATTTATACACTTCCATACACTTTTGATCATATTTGGACTAACCTATTAACTCAGTGCACCCAAGTGCCAGTTTCTGTTTTCGGCTGTTTTTGTATTTCAGGTTTTCACGTTACGAGAACTGCCAGGAAAAATCCAGAAAAATTATATAAAAAATCAGCGTTCCAGAAACTACCGTGCGCCCGAAGGACAGCCGGGGGGGGGGGGGGGGCACCAGGGCTCCAGGCGCCCTGGCGGCGCGCCCCCCTGGGCCCCCCGAGGCTCCTCCGATGCCCCCCTTTGGCATATATTTAAAGCGTCTCCCGAAACCCTTGAGGGAGGAACTCTTTTCGCGATCTCATCTCTGTTCCGCCGCCGCCGCCGCTTCCAAGATCGGGAGCACCAGGAGAACTCTTCCCGGCACCCTGCCGGAGGGGAGGATCACCACCGGGAGCCTCTCCACCACCATGGACGCCTCCCGGATGAGTTGTGAGTAGTCTCCCTTGGACCATCAGTCCATGACCAGTAGCTATGTGATGTTCTCCTCCCGTTCTTGTGCTTCACTAATTAGTCCTCGTGAGCTGCCCTACATGATCGAGGCACATATGTAATCCTTATGTTGTTGCTATGATGAATTTGCTGGGATCCGATGGATTATGAGATTATGTTCAGATTGTGCTTGAGTAATATATTTAATCTACCTCTTTTATATTTATGTTCGTAAGTAATTCTTGCATGTTCTCCGTTGTTATTTATTGCTTTGGCCAAGTAATAGGTAGTGACTCCAAGAGGGAACGTTATGCTTGATTGTGGGTTCATGCCCCTCGATGACTAGTTTGAGTGACAGAAACATGAGTCTAGGGGATGTGCTGTTGCCACAAGGGGGAAAACAACGGTGCTTGTGCCCGCGGGTGCAAGGATTGTTTACTTTACGCAAAGTTCTTTTAATGCAGTTGTCTGTTGCATTGAGTTTACACTATGGGTGGGACTCGCAACTTAATACCAGCGAGATGTTCTGGATAGATATCTCAAGGTGGATGATTAGTAGTAGATATTGATGGATTTCGGTCTACTTACTTTGGCGTACCGCCCATGCTTTGAACCTCAACCTTTCTTGCAATGTAGTCAGCATTGGTTTGCGCACATGGTCCTGTCAATTGCCCAGCTTTAATTCGTTTACCTCACATAGCTGTTTTATCGTCTTTTGGGAGAGAGACATCACTAGTGAACATCATGAGACTCCGGTCCATATTACCATCATTGATCACATCCGCTATTTACTTTTCGCTTTTATTTACTATTGCAATTATATCTATCACTACTATCACTTGCGTTTAATCCTTTGTGAACTACAAGGCCGGAGGGATTGACAACCTCTCTGTACTCGTTGGGAGCAAAGTTATTTGTATCTGTGTGCAGGTCCACGTTGATTGCTAATATCTGGCGCCGTAGCAGTTGACACCTTCTTGTTGAACCTAGGAGTCTCTGGGGATTCGATCCTTGGTATCTTTGCCAAGGGAAAAACTTCCGCAACACTACATCTCACACCTTCCACTTGGGGTAACCAACGAGGGGCGAGAAGCCTAGCAAGAGTTATTCTGGCGCCGTTGCCGGGGACTCCACTCTTCAAGATAGGGGAGTTGCACGCTATCTTTTACCTTTGCTTTTTAGTCTTGTTAGTTTACCTTTCAGTTTCTGCTTTAGTACCTTTTTTTTATCGAAAATCACAAAAATAGTTATCTTGCTTGCTTGCTATTATGGGTTCCACGAAAAACACTAGATGGGAGGAGTACACCCCTTCTTCCATTATGCCAATCACCACTGTCGGGATCTACAAAAGTAATAAACCTTGTGATTATGTTAGTCTTGACGGAGGGTTATGCCCATGGCATGGTCTTCCCGTAAAAGAGTATGAGCCTCAGTTTAAAATTGCTCCTAAGCTTCCCCAAACATGGGAAGACGTTCAAACTCTTATAATAGAGAGCGATTCAAACAAAGAGGATGACACTACAATTCTGCCCAATAATGATAAAATTGATTTTGATAATTGTAGTATTTCAGAAGTTGTCACCTTTCTGCAAGGAATGGCCAAAGATCCCCACACTAGCACGCTTAACCTTGCCTTCACAGAGCATATCACTAATGCTCTCATCAAAGCTAGGGAGGAGAAACTTAGAGTAGAAGCCTCCATACCTAGAAAGCTAGAAGATGGTTGGGATCCTATGATTAAAATTAAGATAAACAACTTTTCTTGCTATGCTTTATGTGATATTATAGCTAGTACCTCCATTATGCCCAAAAGACTATATGATATGCTTAAATTGAAACCTTATGATTCTTGTTCTTTTGGTGTTCGTCTCGTTGATTCTTCCATAAAGAAACCTTTGGGGAGGATCGACGATGTTCTTATCGTTGTCAATGATAATTATGTTCCCGTTGATTTTACTATTATGGATATTGAATGTGATCCTTCTTGTCCAATTATTTTGGGACGTCCCTTTTTACGCACCGTTGGTGCTATCATTGACATGAAAGAGGGGAATATAAAATTTCAGTTTCCTCTCAAGAAAGGGATGGAACACTTCCCTCGAAAGAAGATCAAGTTACCTTTTGAGTCCGTTGTACGGGCTAGCTATTCTTTTACTCTTGATAAAACTTGATCTATATGCATTATGCCTAGCTTAAAGGCATAAAAGAAAGCGCTTTTGGGAGGCAGCCCACATTAATAAATTTATTTTGCTTTTGTTGTGTCTTGATGTTGTTACTACTGTAGCATCATCATTGTATCTTTACTTTTCAATTTTGTGCTAAGTGTAGCCTCTGATTGCTAGAAAGTTCAAAAGTTGTGAGGTGCTGTCCAGGAAACAGATTCTGTCCTTGGATAGAAAAATTCGTATAAAATCACCATATCATCATTTTGGTCTGAATTTTTTCGACAGCGTGATCTATATAATTGTCTTTCGTGCGTCTGTTCTGAGTTTTTTGATTAGAGTTGCAGAAGTGCACCGAACAAATCAAATACTACCTGCTGTTCTGTTTTTCACAGATTCTGTCCTGTTTTGCTTTTCCTTCATTTTGCAAACCAAGAGCTTGCTTTTTCTTTGCAAAAACCTTTTGGCAATCTTGAGAAACAGTAGACCTTCAAGAATATCTTTATTTCCAGCAAGGTACAATTATTTTATTATGGGTACTAACCTCGCTAATCAGATTATGATGAGTTATGTATGAAGGGAGTTTTCAAGTGTGCGAGGGAAGATGATAAAAAGATTCAGGAGTGTCAAGCGCTCAAGCTTGGGGATGCCCCCATGCACCCCCAAAAAATATTGAAGGAGACTCAAGCGTCTAAGCTTGGGGATGCCCCCGTGCATCCCCTTCTCCATCAACATTATCAGTTCGTCTTTCGTTCCACTATATTTTAATCACTTCATGTGTTATGTGCTATGCTTGGAGCGTCTTGCTTTTAGTTTTCTTTAGTTTTTCATAACGATTCGGAACTCAGCTTTCTTTATGTGGGATAGAAACACGCTCCACTTCTACCTAGAACATAACATAGAATTTTCATGTCTATCCTTGCTGTGTGTGTTCTTTGTCTTTTAATAGCTACTATCATGTTCAGCTCTTAGCTTTCATGCTTATCTTTTCAAAGAGCTTTTGTTTAGTTGGTTGCTTGAACTCTCTTTAATTACCATAGTCACCTCATTAAGAGAGTTTGCTTTCGTTGCATTGGTTGATATGTCTATGATAAAGATGCTACGTGCATGATGGCGCTTAGTAGTTCATGTTTTCTTATGGTTAGTCTCAAATAATTGGGGGGTTCCCAATGTGTTATTGGAGTACCAACATGATTTGTTTGCCTATGATGTGGTATGGTTTTGTAATATCTTCCTTCGAGAATTTATTTTGATTGACTTGGCGTATGCTCACGCATATTTAAGACTGTAAAGAAAGTCTGTCAAGCCTTGATGATCTTTTGTTTCTGAGTAGCGATATAACTACCATGCCTGATTCGATGTTGCTTTGTCGCTCTGCATGATTATGACCGCCATTGCTCTCTTAGTTGGTCGCTCCCAGTCTTTTGCTAACCTTCGCCTGTACTAAGCGGACTGACTGCTTGTGCATCCACATCCTTTAATCCAGTTATGCCATATGAGTCCACCATACCTTCCTACATGGTATTTACCTGCCATTCCTAACGGAGACTTGCATGTGCCATCTCGAAATTATTCAAAGAAAAAGCATTCTTATTTTGTGCCTCTGTTGTAAGTTCATGAGGAAGTAGTGGTTAATTCATAATTTTTTTAAGTTGGACAAGCTTCACCCCGGGATTGCATGTATAATGTGCAAACCCATAATACGAGAAGGAACTGGCATTGAGTGCGCCCGGCTCAAAAAGATAATATAACAAACAAACCCTCCTTCACGCTTTGTTCATGAGAAATCAGAAAACTTTGGCAGTGATAAACAAAGGAGATTAAGAGGATGTGATCGTCCTCATTCGGGAGCCGTTCCTCGAAACTTGTCCATCTCGAAAAGTGATTGAGTTGTCTGCTAGCATTCATTGACGAAACATGCATGATCTAAAATAAATTATTAACTCTGTTTTAAAGCCAAGAGCTCTGGTACATGTTTTGTCTTTGCTTCCGACTACGGGTTTTCAACCTTGCCAACAAAAGCCACGGTTCGAGAGTATCCACCTTCTTTTAAAAGCACCAACTACTGAGAGCATGATTGTCATTCTGAGTGTAATGTGCATTGTCCCAAAGTAGCATTGTCTTTTGCATGATTGTGATATCGTTTATTCTGAAATCATTGTATCTAGTCACCACTTAAACCTTGGAGGTGCCCCTGCATTTATGTTTTGCTTCACTAAAGGGGGCAAGCTAGATATCACTTTATCATATTTGCACATCATGTTCATTGCAAATCTATTTGATGTTTCAGTATCATATTGTAAAACTTTCAGTCCTTTGTGATTTTCTCATGAGGCAACTTAATTACTATAAATTCATTGTCTCAGTAAGCTTTTGTCATATGACTATGAAAAAGTCCTATATGGTTAATAGCATGTCACCACAGAAATTATTCTTGTTATCATTTACCTACTCGAGGACGAGCAGGAATTAAGCTTGGGGATGTTGATACGTCCAAAACGATCTATAATTTCTGCTTGCTCCATGCCTCTTTTGGGTGATATTGCTATGATATTTATACACTTCCATACACTTTTGATCATATTTGGACTAACCTATTAACTCAGTGCACCCCAGTGCCAGTTTCTGTTTTCGGCTGTTTTTGTATTTCAGGTTTTCACGTTACGAGAACTGCCAGGAAAAACTAGAAAAATTATATAAAAAATCAGCGTTCCAGAAACTACCGTGCGCCCGAAGGACAGCCGGGGGGGGGCACCAGGGCTCCAGGCGCCCTGGCGGCGCGCCCCCCTGGGCCGCGCCGGGGGGGCGCCTGGCCCCCCCGAGGCTCCTCCGATGCCCCCCTTTGGCATATATTTAAAGCGTCTCCCGAAACCCTTGAGGGAGGAACTCTTTTCGCGATCTCATCTCTGTTCCGCCGCCGCCGCCGCTTCCAAGATCGGGAGCACCAGGAGAACTCTTCCCGGCACCCTGCCGGAGGGGAGGATCACCACCGGGAGCGTCTCCACCACCATGGACGCCTCCCGGATGAGTTGTGAGTAGTCTCCCTTGGACCATCAGTCCATGACCAGTAGCTATGTGATGTTCTCCTCCCGTTCTTGTGCTTCACTAATTAGTCCTCGTGAGCTGCCCTACATGATCGAGGCACATATGTAATCCTTATGCTGTTGCTATGATGAGTTTGCTGGGATCCGATGGATTATGAGATTATGTTCAGATTGTGCTTGAGTAATATATTTGATCTACCTCTTTTATATTTATGTTCGTAAGTAATTCTTGCATGTTCTCCATTGTTATTTATTGCTTTGGCCAAGTAATAGGTAGTGACTCCAAGAGGGAACGTTATGCTTGATTGTGGGTTCATGCCCCTCGATGACTAGTTTGAGTGACCGAAACATGAGTCTAGGGGATGTGCTATTGCCACAAGGGGGAAAACAACGGTGCTTGTGCCCACGGGTGCAAGGATTGTTTACTTTACGCAAAGTTCTTTTAATGCAGTTGTCTGTTGCATTGAGTTTACACTATGGGTGGGACTCGCAACTTAATACCAGCGAGATGTTCTGGATAGATATCTCAAGGTGGATGATTAGTAGTAGATATTGATGGATTTCGGTCTACTTACTTTGGCGTACCGCCCATGCTTTGAACCTCAACCTTTCTTGCAATGTAGTCAGCATTGGTTTGCGCACATGGTCCTGTCAATTGCCCAGCTGTAATTCGTTTACCTCACATAGCTGTTTTATCGTCTTTTGGGAGAGAGACATCACTAGTGAACATCATGAGACTCCGGTCCATCATTGATCACATCCGCTATTTACTTTTCGCTTTTATTTACTATTGCAATTATATCTATCACTACTATCACTTGCGTTTAATCCTTTGTGAACTACAAGGCCGGAGGGATTGACAACCTCTCTGTACTCGTTGGGAGCAAAGTTATTTGTATCTGTGTGCAGGTCCACGTCGATTGCTAATATCTGGCGCCGTAGCAGTTGACACCTTCTTGTTGAACCTAGGAGTCTCTGGGGATTCGATCCTTGGTATCTTTGCCAAGGGAAAAACTTCCGCAACACTACATCTCACACCTTCCACTTGGGGTAACCAACGAGGGGCGAGAAGCCTGGCAGAGGCTTCTCCAGTTACTAAATGCTTTGCCTCATCATCCTCTTGAGATGCATGATATACTTGATGTCTTTTATAATGGACTAACCGATGCTTCCAGAGACCACCTGGATAGTTGTGCTGGTTGTGTTTTTAGGGAAAGAACAGTGGAACAAGCTGAATTACTATTGAATAATATGCTGGACAATGAAAATAATTGGACACTTCCTGAACCAGCCCCTAAGTCAACTCCAAAGAAAAGAGGTGTTCTATTTCTCAGTCCTGAAGACATGCAAGAGGCAAAGAAATCTATGAAAGAAAAAGGTATTAAAGCTGAAGATGTTAAGAATTTACCGCCTATTGAAGAAATACATGGTCTTGATAACCCGACACAGGTAGTAAAGGTAAATTCTCTTTATAGATTTGATGAAGGTGATATTCCTCGTTATAAGTCTGCTAGCCAATGCTTAGATGAGTTTGACAATTTTATTGTGAAACAAGAAAACTCCAATGCTTATGTTGGTAGACAATTACAACACAATGCTCATATGATTGAACGCTTGAGTGATTATCTGTCTAGTGCTAAAAGTGAACTGAAACTTATTAGTAAACATGCTTCCATGGTCACCACTCAAGTAGAACAAGTACAAAGCTCAGAATGATTTGCTCAATGAATTAAATAGTAAGAATAATGATAATGCCATTAGAGTTGTGACTAGAGGTGCCAGAATGACTCAGGAACCTCTGTATGCTGAGGGCCACCCTAAGAGAATTGAGCAAGATTCTCAGAGAGCTAATTTAGATGCACCTAGTTCTTCTAAGAAGAAGAAAAAGAAAAAAAAGATAGGACTTTGCATGCTTCTAGTGAACCTGTAGCTCACCCACATAAGAATCCCAATGATATATCTGTTTCTGATGCTGAGACACAATCTGGTAATGAACATGAACCTAGTGATAATATTAATAATGATGTTCATGATGATGCTCAACCTAGAAATGATAATGATGTAGAAATTGAACCTGCTGTTGATCTTGATAACCCACAATCAAAGAATCAACGTTATGATAAGAGAGACTTTGTTGCTAGGATGCACGGTAGGGAAAGAGAACCATCGGTTCAGAAACCCATGCCTTTTCCTCCAAACCATCCAATAAAAAGGACGATGAAGATTTTGAGCGCTTCGCTGAAATGATTAGACCTATCTTTTTTGCGTATGCGTTTGACTGATGTGCTTAAAACAAATCCTTATGCCAAGTATATGAAAGATATTGTTACCAACAAAAGAAAGATACCTGAAGTAGAAATCACCACCATGCTTGCCAATTACACTTTTGAGGGTGGAATGCCTAAGAAATTAGGAGATCCAGGAGTACCTACTATATCTTGCTCCATTAAGAGAAACTATGTTAAAACTGCTTTGTGTGATCATGGAGATGGTGTTAGTGTTATGCCTCTCTCTTTATATCGTAGACTTGACTTGAGTAAGTTGACACCTACTGAAATATCCTTGCAAATGGTTGATAAATCAATTGCTATACCTGTCGGTATTTGTGAGGATGTGCCTGTCGTAGTTGCAAATGTTACTATTCTAACGGACTTTGTTATACTTGATATTCCCGAGGATGATAGTATGTCTATTATTCTTGGAAGACCTTTTTTGAATACTGCAGGGGCTGTTATTGATTACAACAAAGGCAATGTCACTTTTCATGTCAATGGTAATGTACATACGGTACACTTTCCGAGGAAACAACCTCAGGTCTATAGTATCATTATATTGGAAAAACTTCGACTATTACTATTGGAGGTTTTCAGTTTCCTATTCCTACTATCAAGAAGGCATACGACATACTTATTGTTGGGGACATACATATCCCCATTGAGGTAACATAGTGTTATTCGAAAATTCTCCGGTTTCATGTTACTCGGAAAGAGTTTATTAACAAGACCTGATCAACCTTGTTAATGGATTCCTTTTGATGAACATGGGATAGGTGAATCTAGATAGTACAACCTTCTGTACCCTTCTTTTACTTTTTGTTAATTAGGTTAAATAAAATAAAAATAGCATTATCTGTCTGTTTCCAGACTTATCCGTGCAATAAAAAATATCCCAAAAATAAAAGTTCTCCAAATGCCATGAAAATGAAATATGATTTTTTCTAGAATATTTAAGAAAATATGGCACTAAACACATAGCGAGGGGAGCCAGCACGTGGCCTCGAGGGCACAGGGCGCACCCCCAGCCTCGAGGGCCCCACGTGGCCCCCCTCCACTTATCCTTTCACCCATGATCTTCTTCCTCGCAAAAAAAAATCCCCAACCAGCTCAAACCCGAGTTCTAGCTCATTTTGCTGCCATTTTCGATCTCCTTACTCAAAGCACCATTCACCAAACTGTTTGGGGAGATTGTTCCTTGGTATGTGACTCCTCCATTGGTCCAATTAGTTTTTATTCTAGTGCTTTATATGTTGCAAATTTGTGCTGCTGTGGTGAGCTTGCTCTTGAGCTTGCATGTCAAATTTTCTTGGTCCCAAGTAGTTCTAATGCATGATATAGCCTCTAGGCACTTGTAGGAGTTGTTGCTATCAATCTTGTTGAGTTTGGTTAACTTTTATTGTGAGTTACTAAAAATTTCAGAAATTTTCAGAAAAGGAAAATGTTAAAAAGATTATTGAGGAGCTCTTCCAGCAAGAGCTCAGAGGAGAAGAAGAGAGAAGAAAATAAGAAGCCCAAGTATCATCTTCCTCGCATGGCGAAAGTTCGACCGTGCGAATGGCCTTGTAATGATTTCATGATGTCCGCCAGTATTTACGAAGACTTTTATTGGATGGCGAATAAGCAGGCCTCACCGACTTCCTCAATGACGAAAAAGAATAGTATCTCTTACTCACCAATATTTTTACACAAAGCTTTCATTTTCATTCTAGGAAAACACCACCTACGATGGAGTTTCGCTTATATGATGTGAGTAAGGAGGTATCACTTTTAGATTTTTGCGAAATATGCAAAGTACCCTTTGGAGGTAGACTCGATGAACCACGTCATGAAGACGTCAAAAGGTTTATTGATATGATAGCGGTAGGTGAAACTAGACAAGTTGCAGGGGCAAGAATCACTAGTATACACTTCCCTGTTCTGTGCTACTTTGCTTTATTTGCTAGTAGGTGTTTAATTGGTCGCAGGAACAGTGGAAATCTCAGTGCCCCTAATATTATCATTTTATGCCATGCTTCATTTCGTGACACAACTTTTAGCTTGGGCGCCGTCGTTGCCAAACGATTGAGACTTAACCGCTCAAGAGGGCCCGTCTTTGGAGGCATCTTTGCTTCTCGCCTTGCTGAACATTTTAATATACCTATTAGGCATCATGAGAAGGAAGAAAAATTGCTTGCTCCTGTTTATCTAGACTACAAGAGCATGGTAGCTCATGACTTTATTGTTAAAGAGAAAAATATGCAACTCCATTATAAATTGAGGTTTGATGAAATCTACTGTGAAATTGTTACCTTGTCTGCACCTTCTTTGTTTGATCTATCTACAAGCGTATTCCTCATCACCTCAGATGTCTTCTACAAGTACCAAGGCCAGGCACAAGCTTTAGAGCCTGAGCCAGAACCACCACTTGATCCTTTTCGACAATCTGTTTATGGGTGGGAGCTGGACGAGCTCGCCAACGAGTGGCGCCCAGAGGACACATCTCAGTACACTGGAGGGAGTGGCTTCGATCCCTGGCCATAAAGCAACTTAGGCCAAAAGCCTAAGCTTGGGGGAGTACGTGTTTCTCACCGACTTTACATTCATGTTCACACACTTATTCTAGCTGTCGGTGCTCACACTCTTTCACTGTACCATCCATGCTTAGTTTCAATTTCTTTTTCCTAGTCTTTTTCTTATGTGCTAGAAAAACCCAGAAAAAAAAATATTAGTTGTAGCTTCCAGCTAGTTTACTTTCTTTGCTTGTAGTAATAACTAAAAATGAAAACCCAAAAAGATTTCCCATTCTTCTTTTGTGTTGGAAATATGCCCTAGAGGCAATAATAAAAGAGTTATTATTATATTTCCTTGTTCATGATAATCGTTTATTATCCATGCTATAATTGTATTGATTGGAAACTTAAATACATGTGTGGATAAATAGACAAACTTTGTGTCCCTAGTAAGCCTCTTCAGGACTAGCTCGTTGATCAAAGATGACCGCGGTTTCCAGGTCATAGACATGAGTTGTCATTTGATAACGGGATCACATCATTAGGAGAATGATGTGATGGACGAGACCCAAACGTTAAACATAGCTTTTGATCGTATCAGTTATCGCTATAGTTTTCTGCATGTCAAGTATAAGTTCCTATGACCATGAGATCATGTAACTCACTGACATCGTAGGAGTGCCTTGTGTGTGCCAAACGTCGCAACGTAACTGGGTGACTATAAAGGTACTCTACAGGTATCTCCGAAGGTGTCTGTTGAGTTGACATGGATCGAGACTGGGATTTGTCACTCCGTGCGACGGAGAGGTATCTCCGGGCCCACTCGGTAATACGTCATCTCAATGAGCTCAAAGTGACTAAGTAGTTAGTCACGGGATTATGTATTACGGAACGAGTAAAGAGACTTGCCGGTAACGAGATTGAACTAGGTATAGAGATACCGACGATCGAATCTCGGGCAAGTAACATACCGACGAGACAAAGGGAACTGTATACGGGATTGCCTGAATCCTTGACATCGTCGTTCATCCGATGAGATCATCGAGGAACGTGTGGGAACCAATATGGGTATCCAGATCCCGCTATTGGTTATTGACCTGGGAGTGTCTCGGTCATGTCTGCATGGTTTCCGAACCCGCAGGGTCTACACACTTAAGGTTCGGTGACGCTAGGGTTGTTAGTGAGAACAGTGCATGGTAACCGAAGGTTGTTCGGAGTCCCGGATGAGATCTCGGACGTGACGAGGGTCTCCGGAATGGTCCGGGGACGAAGATTGATATATGGGATGAGAGGAATCGGAGTCCGGAAGTGTTCCGGGGAGCACCGGGGAGTCGTCGGATGACCGAAAGGAGTTTCGGGGGGTCCCGGCAAGTGTTGCGGGCCCTATGGGCCATAAGTGGGAGACGCAACAGCCCTCATGGGGCTGTGCGCCCCCCCTTGGGCCCTCTCCACCTGCGCCAAAGGGGGCTGGGCCCCCCTAGGGCAGCCGCACCCCCTAGGCTTGGGGGGCAAGGCGCCTGGGGGGGGGGGAACCCTAACCCTGGCCGCAGCCCCCCCCCCTTGGCCGCCGCCCCATCTGGCTTGGCCGCCGCCCCCTAGGGGAAACCCTAGGGGCGCCCCTCCCCTCTCTCCCCCCTATATAAAGAGAGGCAAAGGGAGGGCAGCAACACACGTTCGTGCCTCGGCGCTGCCCTCCCTCTCCCACGAATATCTTCGTCTATTTTTGCAGTGCTTGGCGAAGCCCTGCTGGAATTCCTCCACCACCATCTCCACCACGCCGTCGTGCTGCTGGTTTTCTCCGTCAACCTCTCCTTCCCCCTTGCTGGATCAAGAAGGAGGAGGCGTCCCCGAGCTGCACGTGTGAAGAACGCGGAGGCACCGTCCGTTCGGTGTTAGGATCTTCGGCGATCTGAATCGCGGCGAGTACGACTCCATCAACCGCGTTCTTGAACGCTTCCGCTTAGCGATCTACAAGGGTATATGGATCCGACTCTCCCCTCGTAGATGCATCTCCTAGATTGATCTTGGTGAGCGTAGGAAAAATTTTTGTTTCCCATGCAACGTTCCCCAACAGTGGTATCAGAGCTAGGTTCTTGCGTAGATGCTTTCACGAGTAGAACACAAAGGGGTTTGTGGGCGTTGATGTTTAGATTGCTTCCCTCCTTGGTCTTTCTTGATTCAGCGGTATTATGGGATGAAGCGGCCCGGACCAACTTTACATGTCCACGTACATGAGACCGGTTCCATCGACAGACATGCGACTTTTGTTGCATAAGATGGCTGGCGGGTGTCTGTCTCTCCTATCTTAGTTGAATCGGATTCGACAAAGGCGGTCCTTGTAGAAGGTTAAATAGCAACTTAAATATCACCGTTGTGGCTTTGCGTAGGTAAGAAGCGTTCTTGCTAGATACCCATAGCAGCCACGTAAAACATGCAACAACAATTTAGAGGACGTCTAACTTGTTTTTGCAGGGTATGTATGTGATATGATATGGCCAAAGACATGATGAGATATATTTGATGTATGAGATGATCATGTTGTAATAGTTAATATCGACTTGCATGTCGATGTATACGGCAACCGGCAGGAGCCATAGGGTTGTCTTTAATTTTTGTATGACCTGCGTGTCAATCATTAAGCGCTATGTAATGCTTTACTTTATCGCTAAATGGTAGCAATAGTAGTAAGAGCATGGTGGGCGCGCGACAACCCCGATGGCGACACGATGATGGAGATCATGATGATGGGGATCATGGTGTTACGCCGGTGACGATGGAGATCATGCCGGTGCTTTGGAGATGGAGATCAAAAGCACGAGTTGATGGCCATATCATGTCACTTATGATTTGCATGTGATGTTAATCCTTTTATGCATCTTATTTTGCTTAGAACGACGGTAGCATTATAAGATGATCCCTCACTAAAATTTCAAGATAAAATTGTGTTCCCCCCAAGTGTGCGCCGTTGCGAAGGTTCGTCGTTTCGAAGCACCACGTGATGATCGGGTGTGATAGACTCTACGTTCGCATACAACGGGTGCAAGCCAGTTTTGCACATGCAGAACACTCGGGTTAGACTTGACGAGCCTAGCATGTACAGACATGGCCTCGGAACACGGGAGACCGAAAGGTCGAGCATGAGTCATATAGTAGATATGATCAACATGAAGATGTTCACCATTAACACCATCTCATCTCACGTGATGATCGGACTTGGGTTGTTGGATTTGGATCATGCCACGCTCGAATGACCAGAGGGATGTCAATTTGAGTGGGAGTTATAAGTAATTTGATTAGTTAAAACTCACTTATCATAAAAAATAGTCTAAGATGTCTTTGCAAATCTTTGGTTGTAGATGGCTCCCGCAATAGGTCCCCTGAATTTTAATGCGTTCCTAGAGAAAACTAAGCTGAAAGATGATGGGAGCAACTTTGTGGACTGGCTCCGCAATCTGAGGATCATCCTCACGGCTGCCCAAAAGGTTTATGTCCTAAATGCACCGCTAGGTGAACACCCCGCTCCGGCCTCTGTGGACGTTATGAACGCCTGGCAGTCGCGTGCGGATGACTACTCAGTAGTGCAGTGTGCCATGTCGTATAGCTTGGAAGCAGGACTTCAAAGGCGTTTTGAACGTCATGGAGCATATGAGATGTTCCAGGAGTTGAAGTTCATCTTTGAGAAGAATGCCAAGATCGAGAGGTATGAGACCACCGATAAATTCTTTGCTTGCAAGATGGAGGAGAATTCGTCTGTCAGTGAGCACTTACTGAAGATGTCTGGGTACTATACCCGCATAGCTGATCTGGGACTTGTGTTCCCGGAGGAGGCTATCATTGACATAATTCTCCAGTCACTCCCACCTAGCTACAAGAGCTTCGTGCAGCAGTATAACATGCAAGGGATGAACGAATCCATCGCCGAGCTGTTTGCGATGCTGAAAGTCGCTGAGTCAGACATCCAGAAGGAGTATCAAGTGTTGATGGTCAATAAAACTACCAGTTTCAAGAAAAATGGCAAGGGCAAGAAGGGTAACTCTAAGAAGGGTGGCAAGGCAGTTGCTCATCCAGTGAAGAAACCCAAGGCTGGGCCCAAGCCAGAGACTGAGTGTTTCTATTGCAAGGGGAACGGCCACTGGAAGCGGAACTGCCCCAAGTATCTGGCAGACAAGAAGGGGGCCAACAACAAACAAGGTATATGTGATATACATGTTATTGATGTGTACCTTACCAACTCTCGTTGTAGTGCCTGGGTATTTGATACCGGTTCGGTTGCTCACATTTGCAACTCTAAACAGGAACTACGGAATAAACGGAGGCTGGCGAAGGACGAAGTGACGATGCGCGTGGGGAATGGTTCCAAGGTTGATGTGATCGCCGTCGGCACGCTCGCTCTTCGATTACCATCGGGATTAGTTATGAACCTGAATAATTGTTATTTAGTGCCTGCGTTGAGCATGAACATTATATCTGGATCTTGTTTAATGCGAGACGGTTACTCATTTAAATCAGAGAATAAAGGTTGTTCTATTTATATGGGTAATATCTTTTATGGTCATGCACCCGAAGTAAGGGGTTTATTCTTATTGAATCTCGATAGTGATGATACACATGTTCATAACATTGATGCCAAAAGATGTAGAGTTGATAACAATAGTACCACTTTCTTGTGGCACTGCCGTCTGGGTCATATTGGCGTGAAACGCATGAGGAAGCTCCATGCTGATGGACTTTTGGAGTCTCTTGATTTTGAATCACTTGACACATGCGAGCCGTGCCTCATGGGCAAGATGACTAAGACCCCGTTTTCAGGAACAATGGAACGGGCAAGTGACTTATTGGAAATCATACATACTGATGTGTGTGGCCCGATGAGTGTCACGGCGCGCGGTGGATATCGTTATTTTCTCACCTTCACTGACGACTTAAGTAGATATGGGTATATTTACTTGATGAAGCATAAGTCTGAAACGTTTGAAAAGTTCAAGCAATTTCAGAGTGAAGTTGAGAATCATCGTAACAAGAAGATCAAGTTCCTACGATCTGATCGAGGGGGAGAATATCTGAGTTATGAGTTTGGCAATCACTTAAGAAAATGTGGAATTGTTTCACAGTTGACGCCACCTGGAACACCACAGCGTAATGGTGTGTCCGAACGTCGTAATCGAACCCTATGAGATATGGTACGTTCTATGATGTCTCTTGCCGATTTGCCACTATCGTTTTGGGGATATGCGTTAGAGACAGCTACATTCACTTTAAATAGGGCTCCATCTAAGTCCGTTGAGACAACACCGTATGAACTATGGTTTGGTAAGAAACCTAAGTTGTCTTTTCTCAAAGTTTGGGGTTGCGATGCTTATGTCAAAAGGCTTCAGCCAGAAAAGCTCAAACCCAAAGCGGACAAATGTGTCTTCATAGGATACCCAAAAGAGACGGTTGGGTACACCTTCTATCTCAGATCCGAGGGCAAAGTGTTTGTCGCTAAGAACGGGTCCTTTCTCGAGAAAGAGTTTCTCTCGAAAGAATTGAGTGGGAGGAAGGTAGAACTTGATGAGGTTATTGAACCTCTGCTTCAACCAGAGAGTAGCGCAGCACAGAAAGATGTTTTTGTGGAGCCTGCAACGGTTGAAGAGGAAGCCAATGATGATGATCAAGAAGCTTCTGATCAAGTTACTACCGAACCTCGTAGGTCGACAAGGGTACGCACTGCACCTGAGTGGTATGGTAACCCTGTCTTGGAGGTCATGTTGTTGGACAACGGTGAACCTACGAGCTATGGAGAAGCGATGGTGGGCCCGGATTCCGACAAATGGTTAGAGGCCATGAAATCCGAGATGGGATCCATGTATGAAAACAAAGTATGGACTTTGGAAGTATTACCTGAAGGGCGGAAGGCCATTCAGATTAAATGGATTTTTAAGAGGAAGACGGACGCTAACGGCAATGTCACCGTGTATAAAGCTCGACTTGTGGCAAAGGGTTTTTCACAAGTTCAAGGAGTTGACTACGATGAGACTTTCTCACCCGTAGCGATGCTTAAATCCGTCCGAATCATGTTAGCAATAGCTGCATATTTCGATTATGAAATTTGGGAGATGGATGTCAAAACAGCGTTCCTTAACGGTTTTCTTAAGGAAGAGTTGTATATGATACAACCAGAAGGTTTTGTCGATCCAGAGAATGCTGACAAAGTTTGCAAACTCCAGCGTTCCATTTATGGACTGGTGCAAGCATCTCGGAGTTGGAATCTTCGCTTTGATGAGGTGATCAAAGCGTTTGGGTTTGTACAAGTTTACGGAGAAGCTTGTATTTACAAGAAAGTGAGTGGGAGCTCTATAGCGTTTCTAATATTATATGTGGATGACATATTGCTGATTGGAAACAATATAGAACTTTTGGATAGCGTGAAGGAGTATTTGAACAAGAGTTTTTCGATGAAGGACCTCGGTGAAGCTGCTTTCATATTGGGCATCAAGATCTATAGAGATAGATCGAGACGCTTGATAGGACTTTCACAAAGTACATACCTTGATAAAGTTTTGAAGAAGTTCAAAATGGATCAATCCAAGAAGGGGTTCTTGCCGGTATTGCAAGGTACGAAGTTGAGTAAGACTCAATGCCCAGTGACTGCGGAAGATAGAGAAAAGATGAGTGTCATTCCCTATGCTTCAGTCATAGGCTCTATCATGTATGCAATGCTGTGCACAAGACCAGATGTCAGCCTTGCCATAAGTATGGCCGGAAGGTTTCAAAGTAATCCTGGTATGGATCACTGGACAGCGGTCAAGAATATCCTAAAGTACCTGAAAAGGACTAAGGAAATGTTCCTCGTTTATGGAGGTGATCAAGAGCTCGTCGTAAAGGGTTACGTCGATGCAAGCTTTGACACTGATCCGGATGACTCTAAGTCTCAAACCGGATACGTATATATTCTCAACGGGGGAGCGGTAAGCTGGTGCAGTTCCAAGCAAAGCGTGGTAGCCGATTCTACATGCGAAGCGGAGTACATAGCTGCCTCGGAGGCGGCAAAGGAAGGTGTCTGGATGAAGGAGTTCATGAAAGATCTTGGAGTTGTGCCTAGTGCATTGAACCCAATGACTCTGTTTTGTGACAACACTGGTGCCATTGCTCTAGCCAAGGAACCAAGGTTTCACAAGAGGACCAGACACATAAAGCGACGCTTCAATTCCATCCGCGATTCAGTCAAGGAGGAGGACATAAGCATTTGCAAAGTACACACGGATTTGAATGTTGCAGATCCGTTGACTAAGCCTCTTCCACGGGCTAAGCATGATCAACACCAAGACTCTATGGGTGTTAGATTCATTACCTTGTAATGCTAGATTATTGACTCTAGTGCAAGTGGGAGACTGTTGGAAATATGCCCTAGAGGCAATAATAAAAGAGTTATTATTATATTTCCTTGTTCATGATAATCGTTTATTATCCATGCTATAACTGTATTGATTGGAAACTCAAATACATGTGTGGATAAATAGACAAACTCTGTGTCCCTAGTAAGCCTCTTCAGGACTAGCTCGTTGATCAAAGATGACCGTGGTTTCCAGGTCATAGACATGAGTTGTCATTTGATAACGGGATCACATCATTAGGAGAATGATGTGATGGACGAGACCCAAACGTTAAACATAGCTTTTGATCGTATCAGTTATCGCTATAGTTTTCTGCATGTCAAGTATAAGTTCCTATGACCATGAGATCATGTAACTCACTGACACCGTAGGAGTGCTTTGTGTGTGCCAAACGTCGCAACGTAACTGGGTGACTATAAAGGTACTCTACAGGTATCTCCGAAGGTGTCTGTTGAGTTGACATGGATCGAGACTGGGATTTGTCACTCCGTGTGACGGAGAGGTATCTCCGGGCCCACTCGGTAATACGTCATCTCAATGAGCTCAAAGTGACTAAGTAGTTGGTCACGGGATTATGTATTACGGTAACGAGTAAAGAGACTTTCCGGTAACGAGATTGAACTAGGTATAGAGATACCGACGATCGAATCTCGGGCAAGTAACATACCGACGAGACAAAGGGAACTGTATACGGGATTGCCTGAATCCTTGACATCGTGGTTCATCCGATGAGATCATCGAGGAACGTGTGGGAACCAATATGGGTATCCAGATCCCGCTATTGGTTATTGACCTGGGAGTGTCTCGGTCATGTCTGCATGGTTTCCGAACCCGCAGGGTCTACACACTTAAGGTTCGGTGACGCTAGGGTTGTTAGTGAGAACAGTGCATGGTAACCGAAGGTTGTTCGGAGTCCCGGATGAGATCCCGGACGTGACGAGGGTCTCCGGAATGGTCCGGGGACGAAGATTGATATATGGGATGAGAGGAATCGGAGTCCGGAAGTGTTCCGGGGAGCACCGGGGAGTCGTCGGATGACCGAAAGGAGTTTCGGGGGGTCCCGGCAAGTGTTGCGGGCCCTATGGGCCATAAGTGGGAGACGCAACAGCCCTCATGGGGCTGTGCGCCCCCCCTTGGGCCCTCTCCACCTGCGCCAAAGGGGGCTGGGCCCCCCTAGGGCAGCCGCACCCCCTAGGCTTGGGGGGCAAGGCGCCTGGGGGGGGGGGGGAACCCTAACCCTGGCCGCAGCCCCCCCTTGGCCGCCGCCCCATCTGGCTTGGCCGCCGCCCCCTAGGGGAAACCCTAGGGGCGCCCCCTCCCCTCTCTCCCCCCTATATAAAGAGAGGCAGAGGGAGGGCAGCAACACACGTTCGTGCCTCGGCGCTGCCCTCCCTCTCCCACGAATATCTTCGTCTATTTTTGCAGTGCTTGGTGAAGCCCTGCTGGAATTCCTCCACCACCATCTCCACCACGCCGTCGTGCTGCTGGTTTTCTCCGTCAACCTCTCCTTCCCCCTTGCTGGATCAAGAAGGAGGAGACGTCCCCGAGCTGCACATGTGAAGAACGCGGAGGCACCGTCCGTTCGGTGTTAGGATCTTCGGCGATCCGAATCGCGGCCAGTACGACTCCATCAACCGCGTTCTTGAACGCTTCCGCTTAGCGATCTACAAGGGTATGTGGATCCGACTCTCCCCTCGTAGATGCATCTCCTAGATTGATCTTGGTGAGCGTAGGAAAATTTTTTGTTTCCCATGCAACGTTCCCCAACATTTTGCTTGTTGGGAGCTTTCCCGTGTAAATAGTCTCTTTTCTTTTCTTTAGGGGTTAAGAGTAGAAGACCATGATTAAAATGCTTAGTGGCTCTCATATGCTTTGTTGTTGATTTAATGTTGAGCCATATTACCTTGTCTTCTCTCTTATATTAAATGCCTGCAGATTCCAGCTTAGTCCAATGCACGTGCACTATTATTATTTTCCACACCGTTCTGTCATGCAAGTGAAAGGCAATAAGGATGATATATGATGAACTAATTGAGATGAGAAAAGCTGCTATGAACTCGACCTCTTTTGTTTTTGTAAATATGATTGCTCGTCGTTCCTGATTCAGATTGTTATGAATGAAACATGTTTGCAATGACAACTAGAGATCATAGCTGCTTATGCCATGCTTAATTAGCTGAGAGTTTATAATGGTCTATCTTGCGTGCCAACATGATATTAAAATGGTTGTGATGTGGTATGATGGGTGGTATCCTCCTTTGAACGATTTAAGTGACTTGAATTGGTACATGTTCACGCATGTAGTTGAAACAAATCAACATAGCCTTCACGATATTTATGTTCATGGTGATCTATATCCTACTCATGCTTGCATTCATTGTTGATTAATTTTAATGCATGTTCATGACTGTTGTTGCTCTCTAGCTGGCCGCTTCCCAGTCTCTTTCTAGCCTTCACCTGTACTAAGTGGGAATACTGCTTGTGCATCCACTTCCATAAGTCCCAAAGTTGTTCCATATGAGTCCACCATACCTTCCTATATGCGGTATTTACCTGCCGTTCCAAGTAAATTTGTATCTGCCAAACTCTAAACCTTCAAATGAAATTCTGTTTTGCATGCTCGAACAGCTCATGTATCAACTAGGGCTATCTATATCTTCCATGCTAGGTGGGTTATTCTCTCGATGAGTGGACTCCGCTCATCATTCACGAGAAAATGGCTGGTAACCGGGATGCCCAGTCCCATGCTTAAAATCATAATAATTAAACAAAACTCCCCCCAGGCTGTTGCTTGTTTGGACGGTAACCCGTGGATTCGGCGGGCCGCGGAGTGTGCTTGTTGGTGGTTGGGGGAGTATAAACTTTACCATTCTGTTTGGGAACCGCCTATAATGTGCATAGCATGGGAGATATCGAGATTCTTGGTTGTTATGTTGACAATGAAAGTATACCGCTGAAAATGTTATTCAATCTCTATTTAAAAATGAGCTTTGGCACCTCTACAAATCCCTGCTTCCCTCTGCGAAGGGCCTATCTATTTAATTTTATGTAGAGTCATCATCCTCTTATCAAAAAGCACCAGTAGGAGAGCACCTCTGTCGTTGCATGTATTACAATTAATTTGCATTGAGTATGATCATGACTGGATCTCTTTTACCATGAATTACATTGTCTAGTCAGTCCTTGATCTTTAAAGGTGCTCTGCATTTATGTTTTGCGGTCTCAGAAAGGGCTAGCGAGATACCATCCTGTTATATCATATCATGATTTTTTTGAGAAGTGTTGTCATTCGAGGTTTATTATTATTGCTCGCTAGTTGATTATGCCATTGATGTGAGTAGCCTTGAGACCTGAAAGTTATTGTGAATGTGGTTAGTTCATGATCTTGTTGAAAACCTGAATGCTAGCTTACATATTTACAACAACAAGAGCAAACAGAGTTTGTCAAATTTTTTCTTTATCACTTTCAGTTTATCAACTGAATTGCTTGAGGACAAGCAAAGGTTTAAGCTTGGGGGAGTTGATACGTCTCCAACGTATCTACTTTGCCAAACGCTTTTGCCCTTGTTTTGGACTCTAACTTGCATGATTTGAATGGAACTAACCCGCACTGACGCTGTTTTTAGCTGAACTGCCATGGCGTTGTTTTTGTGTAGAAATAAAAAGTTCTCGGAATCGCCTGAAAATCAACGGAGAATTATTTCAGAAAATATAAAAAATATCTGCAAGAAGATCTGCACCGAGGGGCCCACACCCTGTCCTCGAGGGCCCCACCGATGCTCCACCGACGTATCCCTAGGTCCTATATATGCCGTTTCGGCGAGAAAAAAATCAAGGAGAAGGAATTATCGCGTTTCACGAGATGGAGCCGCCGCCAAGCCCTAATCTCTCCCGGGAGGGCTGATCTGGAGTCCGTTCGGGGCTCCGGAGAGTGGAGATCGTCGCCATCGTCATCATCAACCTTCCTCCATCACCAATTCCATGATGCTCACCGCCGTGTGTGAGTAATTCCATCATAGGCTTGCTGGACGGTGATGGGTTGGATGGTATCTATCATGTAATCGAGTTAGTTTTGTTAGGGTTTGATCCCTAGTATCCACTATGTTCTGAGAGTGATGTTGCTATGACTTTGCTATGCTTAATGCTTGTCACTAGGGTCCGAGTGCCATGATTTTAGATCTGAACCTATTATGTTTCCATGAATATATGTGTGTTCTTGATCTTATCTTGCAAGTCTATAGTCACCTACTATGTGTTATGATCCGCCAACCCCGAAGTGACAATAATCGGGACTACTCCCAGTGATGACCATAGTTTGAGGAGTTCATGTATTCACTATGTGTTAATGCTTTGGTCCGGTACTCTATTAAAAGGAGGCCTTAATATCCCTTAGTTTCCAATAGGACCCCGCTGCCACGGGAGGGTAGGACAAAAGATGTCATGCAAGTTCTTTTCCATAAGCACGCATGACTATATTCGGAATACATGCCTACATTGCATTGATGAACTGGAGCTAGTCTCGTTGTCGGGGGAAACTGTCCGCCACGAACACCTATGGGACCGGAACCCCTTCTACGTTGCGGTAAGGGAGCGGAGGGAGCACGAAGAGCAGATCGAGGAGAGCACGCGGGCAGTTTACCCAGGTTCGGGCCGCGACGGACGCGTAAAACCCTACTCCTGCTTGGATTGTATTGAGTTCTTGGGCTCGGGAGCTTGAAGAACTAGCTACCCGAGCAAGAGAGCTATCTAGGTTCCGAACCTCCTCTACGTTGTGCATGGGCCTCCGTTTATAGCCCAAGGGGTCACCGACAGGTGTCAACGTAGAGGAGGGTAAAAATGTAACTTTGGTGGTAGTTGTAACAGTGCGGGAATAGTGCGTGAACAGTGGATGAACAATGGTCATCACCTAACTTTGACAGTGGGGGACAAGGGCATTGAATGCCCGTCACCGTCGACCCCAAAAGCACCCGCCCATGCGTCTCCTTTGGCCACGGTGGTAGCCTCGTCACCGTGGCGCGCCACCGTGCCCCCCAGGCTGCACAGCCATCCGCCACGCGTCACTGGAAGGGCCCCAGGGCGACGCGTGGGCCGATGAGCTGGAGCGTGGGCGCACTGCACAGGCTTCCCCCGGCAAGCGCCTTGCCGGGGTCTTGATCTTGCCGGGCCCGGAAGCTTGTCGCTCCCCGGGCCCTGCCGGGGCGCAGGGTGCGCCGAGGCATGTCTTCTGAGATGCAGTCTTCTGGTCTTCCTGGCAAGCTCCTCTTGCCAGGGTCTTGTGTTAATGTGGTAATCTTGAGCCTGGGACGGCCTTCCCGGCAAGCTCCACTTGCCGGGGCCTTGATCTTCTGTCTTGTATACTTTGTTTTTGAATGGCTTAATAAGGGCCAGAAAGGTTTCCGGCAAGCACGTGGTAAACCCTGCCGCGGAGAGCTGCTACTGCCCGTGCACAAGTTGGGGTACTAAGGTACCCCTACCTTAGTACACCGACAGGAGCCCCCGGGCCTGGGCCACATGCGGTGCCGAGCGCTGTTGGGCCAGGCCCAAAACAGTGCACGGGCACGCGCGGCCCACGGCAAGCCGTAGATTCCCTTCCGCATCCACCGCGTCCCTCCCTAACGGCACGCGTTGATTGCGGCGTCGTGGGAGAGATCGTGACCTCGTTCTTTAATGGGAAATGCGGAGCGTCCCCCACCTCCCCCTTAAAAGCAGAGGAAGCAGGGGCAGTTTCCCTCCTCCGTCTTCATTGCGTCTTCAACCTCCAGAAATCCTCTGCTGCTCTTTGCCTCCACCCCTCCTCCGCCATCTTCCGTATCTGCGGCGCCGTCGAGCTCCTCGCCCCTTTCCTCGCCGCCTCCGCCATGGCCCCGAAGACCGAGAAGGCGAAAGCGGACAAGGCCAAGAGGGAGAAATCCGAGCAGGCGGCGAAGCTTGCCACCCTGCGGAAGAGGAACGTAGTCTTCGCGCCGAGGCTCAGCGCGAGGGAGCTGTGGAACAAGTACTACCTTTTCTGGGCCAAGGAGACCAAAGCTCATCCCCGGACCAGAGTCTACCCCGCCGTCGCCAGAGATCTGTTTCCCGGCGGGTATTTCTTCTTCGCTGTCTTCTTTCACTGCGGCTTGTGCCCTCCGTTCTCGGAGTTTTTCTGTGACATCATGAACACATACGGCCTCCACCTTCTAGACTTCACCCCCAACGCCATCCTTACGATGGCGGTTTTCGCACATCTGTGCGAAAACTATGTAGGGATCCATCCCAATGTAGCGCTCTTTCGCCATTTCTTCATGCCTAGAGTAGAGGCTGGCGCTCCCCTCTCCGGCGGCATCTCCTGGATTTTCCGATTGAACAAGAAGGATTCATATCTGAAAGGAGAACTCCGCGGCAAGTGGGAAGAATGGCGCGTAGACTGGTGTTGGGTAGTGGAGGACCATCCGGAGCCTTCTACTGCGCCGCGCACAACAGCCATAATACGCGGCAGAGACTGGAGCGAGTTGGCCCCGGAGGACGGCAAGCTCAACATCGCCCTTATCAGGATACTTCGTCTCCGGGTAGCCAAGTTGACCATTGGAGAGGTAGGGGCAGATTTCCTCCGCCGCCGCATTGCCCCTTTACAGGAGAGGAAAAGGCCAGCATGGTAGTTTGGCAATGCGGCGGATATTATGAGGCTGCGCCCGGGATTGAACTTCAACTTCACGGCTTTGGAGCTGAAGGGGATGGTCCGGGAGCTTTTCAAGCACGACCCGGGCCACCCAGAGTGGTTTGCATCTCCCCGGGGAGTGGTGCCGCTGTGCAACAGCACTGCCCGGGACTCCTTGCGCGCGGCGATGCCCGTGTGTGACTCTCACGGCGTCGACCCCACCTGGATAGAGCCTCCGCCGGACGCGATACTGAGTTTCTTCGACAACTTGGTCGAGGTGCCGAAGAACACCGAGGAGAACAAGGGTCTCACCCGGGCCACCACAGAGCGGGATATAGCCTATATTGCTTCCCGGATGGAAGAGGCCACCGCAGCCGCAACGACAGGAGACTTCAGATTCACCATCGACGAGGCGCAGGCCGCGGACGAGGCGTGCCAAGCGGAGGAGGCAGAGATCCGCAGACTGCTCAAGCTTCCGCCCGACGAGCTTGTCGGGGTTCCCTCCCTGAGGCATGCCGGGATCCCCGGGGTTGTGAGCGAGGCCGCCGCAAGAGGCGAGGTTGTCGGAGGGAGCAGAGGTGCCGGAGGGAGCGGAGCCACCGGAGGGAGCGGGGCCGCAGGGCAGGATGCTGGACCCAGCGGGCCCGCTGGGGAGGAGGAGGAAGACGTCGAGGCCGATGAAGACACCGGCGGATCCCTAGGACTCGACGACGACGCCTCCTCCTCGTCGGAGAACTCCCCACCTCCGGCAAGTCCCAAGCAAGCGCCGGGGAAACGCCTCCGCAAGGCGGCTACAACGACGAGGACGCAGGCGCCCCGACAGCAACCTGCTCGCCGGGCGGCGCGAGCCACCAGGGCGAGCCAAGCCGCGACGGAGGCGCTCCGCGCACCAGCCGCGGCGGAGGCGCCCCGCGCATCAGCGCCAAGCGGAGGGGGATCCTCCCGGAGCGAAACGGCTGCTCCGCCTGCTCCTCGGGCCTCGGCGTCAACGGAGGCGGGGTCTTCGCAGCCCCCAGCCCCGGAGACCGCCAAGCGCCCGAGGGAGCCTTCTCCTCCTGCTCCTCGCGCGGGAGTGCCTCAGGTGGAGTTCGATTTCTCCGCCCTCAGCGACGACGACGAGGAAGAGGAGTAAGTGTTTGTAATTTGTAACTTCTTCGATCCTGTCTTGATTTTTTCTTTGATAATTCTGATCTTGCTTCTTGTTTTGTTTTCAGGTCCCTGGCCCAGCGGGCGGCGAAGCGGGCCAAGATCCCCGTGGTTGAGGTCGAGGACGACTCGCCCGTCGCGGCGACAGGTGACGCACCGGCGACGAACTTGCCGGATCCAACTGCTGCTCCGAGGAGCAGCCCCCAGCGTAAGTCTGGTCTTGAGCTTCTTGCTTGTCGGGCGCGCTTGAGGTTTTTGCCTTGTACTAATACCTTGTTGCCTTGTTTGTCTTGTTTGTCTTGCGCAGAAGTGGAGCCGCAGCCGCAGGAGCAACCGGAGGTCACTCCCGAGGAGCTGCAGATTCCACCCTTCCCGCCAAGGGCGAACTCCCCGGCGAGGGAGGACGTTCCGCCAAGGACGGGCTCCCCGCCAAGGGCGGGTAGCCCGACAAGGGTGGCCACCCCGCCAAGGGAGGGCACGGGCGGCCCTCCGCCAGCAGGGGCCACCGCTCCACCGCCAAGGGAGGACTCCCCGGCGAGGGAGCCTGTCGTCGACGAAGTCCGCGAAGGTAAGTCTTGTAGCTTCTTCTTCTTGGACTTGTCTTTTTGGATATTTGCTTGATCTTTTCTTTTCTTCTTCTTCCGCTAGATCCTCCTCCCCCGGAGCGGATGGAGACGGAGGTCATCGTCGAGGAGGAGGGCACGCAAGGCGACGCCGGCAATGACACTGTCGTTGAGGACATGGCAGGAGGCGACGAGCCCGCCGCTGAGGAGACTCCTCCAACCGCAGACGCCGCGGCCGGGGAGGGGGACGGCGACCACACTGCCGGCCCGGAGGCAGCAGGAGCGTCGAGCGCTGCACCGGCCGCCGACCCCTCCACCGCTAAGGAGCAGCCAGGCTTCTATCTTGAGGCCCCCAATGGCGTCAAAGATGTCGGGGGAAACTGTCCACCACGAACACCTATGGGACCGGAGCCCCTTCTACGTTGCGGTAAGGGAGCCGAGGGAGCACGAAGAGCTGATCGAGGGGAGCACGCGGGCATTTTACCCAGGTTCGGGCCGCGACGGACACGTAAAACCCTACTCCTGCTTGGATTGTATTGAGTTTTTGGGCTCGGGAGCTTGAAGAACTAGCTACACCGAGCAAGAGAGCTGTCTAGGTTCCGAACCTCCTCTACGTTGTGCATGGGCCTCCTTTTATAGCCCAAGGGGTCACCGACAGGTGTCAACATAAAGGAGGGTAAAAATGTAACTTTGGTGGTAGTTGTAACAGTGCGGGAATAGTGCGTGAACAGTGGATGAACAGTGGTCATCACCTAACTTTGATAGTGGGGGACAAGGGCATTGAATGCCCGTCACCGTCGACCCCAAAAGCACCCGCCCATGCGTCTCCTTTCGCCACGACGGTAGCCTCATCACCGTGGCGCGCCACCGTGCCCCCCAGGCTGCACAGCCATCCGCCACGCGTCCCTGGAAGGGCCCCAGGGCGACGCGTGGGCCGATGAGCTGGAGCGTGGGCGCACAGCACAGGCTTCCCCCAGCAAGCGCCTTGCCGGGGTCTTGATCTTGCCGGGCCCGGAAGCTTGTCGCTCCCCGGGCCCTGCCGGGGCGCAGGGTGCGCCGAGGCATGTCTTCTGAGATGCAGTCTTCTGGTCTTCCTGGCAAGCTCCTCTTGCCAGGGTCTTGTGTTAATGTGGTAATCTTGAGCCTGGGACGGCCTTCCCGGCAAGCTCCACTTGCCGGGGCCTTGATCTTCTGTCTTGTATACTTTGTTTTTGAATGGCTTAATAAGGGCCGGAAAGGTTTCCGGCAAGCACGTGGTAAACCCTGCCGCGGAGAGCTGCTACTGCCCATGCACAAGTTGGGGTACTAAGGTACCCCTACCTTAGTACACCGACAGGAGCCCCCGGGCCTGGGCCACATGCGGTGCCGAGCGCTGTTGGGCCAGGCCCAAAACAGTGCACGGGCATGCGCGGCCCACGGCAAGCCGTAGATTCCCTTCCGCATCCGCCGCGTCCCTCCCTAACGGCACGCGTTGATTGCGGCGTCGTGGGAGAGATCGTGGCCTCGTTCTTTAATGGGAAATGCGGAGCGTCCCCCACCTCCCCCTTAAAAGCAGAGGAAGCAGGGGCAGTTTCCCTCCTCCGTCTTCATTGCGTCTTCAACCTCCAGAAATCCTCCGCTGCTCTTTGCCTCCACCCCTCCTCCGCCATCTTCCGTATCTGCGGCGCCGTCGAGCTCCTCGCCCCTTTCCTCGCCGCCTCCGCCATGGCCCCGAAGACCGAGAAGGCGAAAGCGGACAAGGCCAAGAGGGAGAAATCCGAGCAGGCAGCGAAGCTTGCCACCCTGCGGAAGAGGAACGTAGTCTTCGCGCCGAGGCTCAGCGCGAGGGAGCTGTGGAACAAGTACTACCTTTTCTGGGCCAAGGAGACCAAAGCTCATCCCCGGACCAGAGTCTACCCCGCCGTCGCCAGAGATCTGTTTCCCGGCGGGTATTTCTTCTTCGCTGTCTTCTTTCACTGCGGCTTGTGCCCTCCGTTCTCGGAGTTTTTCTGTGACATCATGAACACATACGGCCTCCACCTTCTAGACTTCACCCCCAACGCCATCCTTATGATGGCGGTTTTCGCACATCTGTGCGAAAACTATGTAGGGATCCATCCCAATGTAGCGCTCTTTCGATATTTCTTCATGCCTAGAGTAGAGGCTGGCGCTCCCCTCTCCGGCGGCATCTCCTGGATTTTCCGATTGAACAAGAAGGATTCATATCTGAAAGGAGAACTCCGCGGCAAGTGGGAAGAATGGCGCGCATACTGGTGTTGGGTAGTGGAGGACCATCCGGAGCCTTTTACTGCGCCGCGCACAACAGCCATAGTGCGCGGCAGAGACTGGAGCGAGTTGGCCCCGGAGGACGGCAAGCTCAACATCGCCCTTATCAGGATACTTCGTCTCCGGGTAGCCAAGTTGACCATTGGAGAGGTAGGGGCAGATTTCCTCCGCCGCCGCATTGCCCCTTTACAGGAGAGGAAAAGGCCAGCATGGGAGTTTGGCAATGCGGCGGACATTATGAGGCTGCGCCCGGGATTGAACTTCAACTTCACGGCTTTGGAGCTGAAGGGGATGGTCCGGGAGCTTTTCAAGCACGACCCGGCCCACCCAGAGTGGTTTGCATCTCCCCGGGGAGTGGTGCCGCTGTGCAACAGCACTGCCCGGGACTCCTTGCGCGCGGCGATGCCCGCGTGTGACTCTCACGGCGTCGACCCTACCTGGATAGAGCCTCCGCCGGACGCGATACTGAGTTTCTTCGACAACTTGGTCGAGGTGCCGAAGAACACCGAGGAGAACAAGGGTCTCACCCGGGCCACCACAGAGCGGGATATAGCCTATATTGCTTCCCGGATGGAAGAGGCCGCCGCAGCCGCAGCGGCGGGAGACTTCGGATTCACCATCGACGAGGCGCAGGCCGCGGACGAGGCGTGCCAAGCGGAGGAGGCAGAGATCCGCAGACTGCTCAAGCTTCCGCCCGACGAGCTTGCCGGGGTTCCCTCCCTGAGGCATGCCGGGATCCCCGGGGTTGTGAGCGAGGCCGCCGCAAGAGGCGAGGTTGTCGGAGGGAGCAGAGGTGCCGGAGGGAGCGGAGCCACCGGAGGGAGCGGGGCCGCAGGGCAGGATGCTGGACCCAGCGGGCCCGCTGGGGAGGAGGAGGAAGTCGTCGAGGCCGATGAAGACACCGGCGGATCCCTAGGACTCGACGACGACGCCTCCTCGTCGTCGGAGAACTCCCCACCTCCGGCAAGTCCCAAGAAAGCGCCGGGGAAACGCCTCCGCAAGGCGGCTACAGCGACGAGGACGCAGGCGCCCCGACAGCAACCTGCTCGCCGGGCGGCGCGAGCCACCAGGGCGAGCCAAGCCGCGACGGAGGCGCTCCGCGCACCAGCCGCGGCGGAGGCGCCCCGCGCATCAGCGCCAAGCGGAGGGGGATCCTCCCGGAGCGAAACGGCCGCTCCGCCTGCTCCTCGGGCCTCGGCGTCAACGGAGGCGGGGTCTTCGCAGCCCCCAGCCCCGGAGACCGCCAAGCGCCCGAGGGAGCCTTCTCCTCCTGCTCCTCGCGCGGGAGCGCCTTAGGTGGAGTTCGATTTCTCCGCCCTTAGCGACGACGACGAGGAAGAGGAGTAAGTGTTTGTAATTTGTAACTTCTTCGATCCTGTCTTGATTCTTTCTTTGATGATTCTGATCTTGCTTCTTGTTTTGTTTTCAGGTCCCTGGCCCAGCGGGCGGCGAAGCGGGCCAAGATCCCCGTGGTTGAGGTCGAGGACGACTCGCCCGTCGCGGCGACAGGAGACGCGCCGGCGACGAACTTGCCGGATCCAACTGCTGCTCCGAGGAGCAGCCCCCAGCGCAGCCCCCAGCGTAAGTCTGGTCTTGAGCTTCTTGCTTGTCGGGCGCGCTTGAGGCTTTTGCCTTGTACTAATACCTTGTTGCCTTGTTTGTCTTGTTTGTCTTGCGCAGAAGTGGAGCCGCAGCCGCAGGAGCTACCGGAGGTCACTCCCGAGGAGCTGCAGATTCCACCGTCCCCGCCAAGGGCGAACACCCCAGCGAGGGAGGACGTTCCGCCAAGGACGGGCTCCCCGCCAAGGGCGGGTAGCCCGACAAGGGTGGCCACCCCGCCAAGGGAGGGCACGGGCGGCCCTCCGCCAGCAGGGGCCACCGCTCCACCGCCAAGGGAGGACTCCCCGGCGAGGGAGCCTGTCGTCGACGAAGTCCGCGAAGGTAAGTCTTGTAGCTTCTTCTTCTTGGACTTGTCTTTTTGGATATTTGCTTGATCTTTTCTTTTCTTCTTCTTCCGCTAGATCCTCCTCCCCCGGAGCGGATGGAGACGGAGGTCATCGTCGAGGAGGAGGGCGCGCAAGGCGACGCCGGCAATGACACTGTCGTTGAGGACATGGCAGGAGCCGACGAGCCCGCCGCTGAGGAGACTGCTCCAACCGCAGACGCCGCGGCCGGGGAGGGGGACGGCGACCACACTGCCTGCCCGGAGGCAGCAGGAGCGTCGAGCGCTGCACCGGCCGCCGACCCCTCCACCGCTAAGGAGCAGCCAGGCTTCTATCTTGAGGCCCCCAATGGCGTCAAAGATGTCGGGGGAAACTGTCCACCACGAACACCTATGGGACCGGAGCCCCTTCTACGTTGCGGTAAGGGAGCGGAGGGAGCACGAAGAGCAGATCGAGGGGAGCACGCGGGCAGTTTACCCAGGTTCGGGCCGCGACGGACGCGTAAAACCCTACTCCTGCTTGGATTGTATTGAGTTTTTGGGCTCGGGAGCTTGAAGAACTAGCTACACCGAGCAAGAGAGCTGTCTAGGTTCCGAACCTCCTCTACGTTGTGCATGGGCCTCCTTTTATAGCCCAAGGGGTCACCGACAGGTGTCAACGTAGAGGAGGGTAAAAATGTAACTTTGGTGGTAGTTGTAACAGTGCGGGAATAGTGCGTGAACAGTGGATGAACAGTGGTCATCACCTAACTTTGACAGTGGGGGACAAGGGCATTGAATGCCCGTCACCGTCGACCCCAAAAGCACCCGCCCATGCGTCTCCTTTCGCCACGGCGGTAGCCTCGTCACCGTGGCACGCCACCGTGCCCCCCAGGCTGCACAGCCATCCGCCACGCGTCCCTGGAAGGGCCCCAGGGCGACGCGTGGGCCGATGAGCTGGAGCGTGGGCGCACTGCACAGGCTTCCCCCGGCAAGCACCTTGCCGGGGTCTTGATCTTTCCGGGCCCGGAAGCTTGTCGCTCCCCGGGCCCTGCCGGGGCGCAGGGTGCGCCGAGGCATGTCTTCTGAGATGCAGTCTTCTGGTCTTCCTGGCAAGCTCCTCTTGCCAGGGTCTTGTGTTAATGTGGTAATCTTGAGCCTGGGACGGCCTTCCCGGCAAGCTCCACTTGCCGGGGCCTTGATCTTCTGTCTTGTATACTTTGTTTTTGAATGGCTTAATAAGGGCCGGAAAGGTTTCCGGCAAGCACGTGGTAAACCCTGCCGCGGAGAGCTGCTACTGCCCGTGCACAAGTTGGGGTACTAAGGTACCCCTACCTTAGTACACCGACAGGAGCCCCCGGGCCTGGGCCACACACGGTGCCGAGCGCTGTTGTGCCAGGCCCAAGACAGTACACGGACACACGCGGCCCACGGCAAGCCGTAGATTCCCTTCCGCATCCGCCGCGCCTCTCCCTAACGGCACGCGTCGATTACGGCGTCGTGGGAGAGATCGTGGCCTCGTTCTTTAATGGGAAATGCGGAGCGTCCCCCACTTCCTCCTTAAAAGCAGAGGAAGCAGGGGCAGTTTCCCTCCTTCGTCTTCATTGCGTCTTCAACCTCCAGAAAACCTCCGCTGCTCTCTGCCTCCACCCCTCCTCCGCCGCCTTCCGCATCCGCGGCGCCGTCGAGCTCCTCGCCCCTTCCCTCGCCGCCTCCGCCATGGCTCCGAAGAGTGAGAAGGCGAAAGCGGAGAAGGCCAAGAGGGAGAAGTCCGAGCAGGCGGCGAAGCTTGCCGGCCTGCGGAAGAGGAACGTGGTGTTCGCGCCGAGGCTCAGCGCGAGGGAGTTGTGGAACAAGTACTACCTTTTCTGGGCCAAGGAGACCAAGGCTCATCCCCGCACCAGAGTCTACCCCGCCGTCGCCAGAGATCTGTTTCCCGGCGGGTACTTCTTCTTTGCTGTCTTCATTCACTGCGGCTTATGCCCTCCATTTTCGGAGTTTTTCTCTGACATCATGAACACATACGGCCTCCACCTTCTAGACTTCACCCCCAACGCCATCCTTACGATGGCGGTTTTCGCACATCTGTGCGAAAACTATGTAGGGATCCATCCCAATGTGGCCCTCTTTCGCCATTTCTTCATGCCTAGAGTAGAGGCTGGCGCTCCCCTCTTCGGGGGTATCTCCTGGATCTTCCGCTTGAACAAGAAGGACTCATATCTGAAAGGAGAACTCCGCGACAAGTGGGAAGAATGGCGCGCAGACTGGTGTTGGGTAGTGGAGGACCATCCGGAGCCTTTTACTGCGCCGCGCACAACAGCCATAGTGCGCGGCAGAGACTGGAGCGAGTTGGCCCCGGAGGACGGCAAGCTCAACATCGCCCTTATCAGGATACTTCGTCTCCGGGTAGCCAAGTTGACCATTGGAGAGGTAGGGGCAGATTTCCTCCGCCGCCGCATTGCCCCTTTACAGGAGAGGAAAAGGCCAGCATGGGAGTTTGGCAATGCGGCGGACATTATGAGGCTGCGCCCGGGATTGAACTTCAACTTCACGGCTTTGGAGCTGAAGGGGATGGTCCGGGAGCTTTTCAAGCACGACCCGGCCCACCCAGAGTGGTTTGCATCTCCCCGGGGAGTGGTGCCGCTATGCAACAGCACTGCCCGGGACTCCTTGCGCGCGGCGATGCCTGCGTGTGACTCTCACGGCGTCGACCCCACCTGGATAGAGCCTCCGCCGGACGCGATACTGAGTTTCTTCGACAACTTGGTCGAGGTGCCGAAGAACACCGAGGAGAACAAGGGTCTCACCCGGGCCACCACAGAGCGGGATATAGCCTATATTGCTTCCCGGATGGAAGAGGCCGCCGCAGCCGCAGCGGCGGGAGACTTCAGATTCACCATCGACGAGGCGCAGGCCGCGGACGAGGCGTGCCAAGCGGAGGAGGCAGAGATCCGCAGACTGCTCAAGCTTCCGCCCGACGAGCTTGCCGGGGTTCCCTCCCTGAGGCATGCCGGGATCCCCGGGGTTGTGAGCGAGGCCGCCGCAAGAGGCGAGGTTGTCGGAGGGAGCAGAGGTGCCGGAGGGAGCGGAGCCACCGGAGGGACGGGGCCGCAGGGCAGGATGCTGGACCCAGCGGGCCCGCTGGGGAGGAGGAGGAAGACGCCGAGGCCGATGAAGACACCGGCGGATCCCTAGGACTCGACGACGACGCCTCCTCGTCGTCGGAGAACTCCCCACCTCCGGCAAGTCCCAAGCAAGCGCCGGGGAAACGCCTCCGCAAGGCGGCTACAGCGACGAGGACGCAGGCGCCCCGACAGCAACCTGCTCGTCGGGCGGCGCGAGCCACCAGGGCGAGCCAAGCCGCGACGGAGGCGCCCCGCGCACCAGCCGCGGCGGAGGCGCCCCGCGCACCAGCCGCGGCGGAGGCGCCCCGCGCATCAGCGCCAAGCGGAGGGGGATCCTCCCGGAGCGAAACGGCCGCTCCGCCTGCTCCTCGGGCCTCGGCGTCAACGGAGGCGGGGTCTTCGCAGCCCCCAGCCCCGGAGACCGCCAAGCGCCCGAGGGAGCCTTCTCCTCCTGCTCCTCGCGCGGGAGCGCCTCAGGTGGAGTTCGATTTCTCCGCCCTCAGCGACGACGACGAGGAAGAGGAGTAAGTGTTTGTAATTTGTAACTTCTTCGATCCTGTCTTGATTCTTTCTTTGATGATTCTGATTTTGCTTCTTGTTTTGTTTTCAGGTCCCTGGCCCAGAGGGCGGCGAAGCGGGCCAAGATCCCCGTGGTTGAGGTCGAGGACGACTCGCCCGTCGCGGCGACGGGAGATGCGCCGGCGACGAACTTGCCGGATCCAACTGCTGCTCCGAGGAGCAGCCCCCAGCGCAGCCCCCAGCGTAAGTCTGGTCTTGAGCTTCTTGCTTGTCGGGCGCGCTTGAGGTTTTTGCCTTGTACTAATACCTTGTTGCCTTGTTTGTCTTGTTTGTCTTGCGCAGAAGTGGAGCCGCAGCCGCAGGAGCAACCGGAGGTCACTCCCGAGGAGCTGCAGATTCCACCCTCCCCGCCAAGGGCGAACTCCCCGGCGAGGGAGGACGTTCCGCCAAGGACGGGCTCCCCGCCAAGGGCGGGTAGCCCGACAAGGGTGGCCACCCGGCCAAGGGAGGGCACGGGCGGCCCTCCGCCAGCAGGGGCCACCGCTCCACCGCCAAGGGAGGACTCCCCGGCGAGGGAGCCTGTCGTCGACGAAGTCCGCGAAGGTAAGTCTTGTAGCTTCTTCTTCTTGGACTTGTCTTTTTGGATATTTGCTTGATCTTTTCTTTTCTTCTTCTTCCGCTAGATCCTCCTCTCCCGGAGCGGATGGAGACGGAGGTCATCGTCGAGGAGGAGGGCGCGCAAGGCGACGCCGGCAATGACACTGTCGTTGAGGACATGGCAGGAGCCGACGAGCCCGCCGCTGAGGAGACTGCTCCAACCGCAGACGCCGCGGCCGGGGAGGGGGACGGCGACCACACTGCCGGCCCGGAGGTAGCAGGAGCGTCGAGCGCTGCACCGGCCGCCGACCCCTCCGCCGCTAAGGAGCAGCCAGGCTTCTATCTTGAGGCCCGCAATGGCGTCTTCATACAAGTGCCGTGGGGGTCCTCGTCGCGAGCCCCCATGGAGGGAGAGACCTTTGATGGAGAGGTCCTCGCCTCCGCGGGGTTGAAGATCGTTGAAGCGCCTGGCGGGAGCGACGAGCCCGAAGAGGAGAAGCTTCTTCGCCAGCTCCTGGCCCTTTACCGGGCCAGGCAGGCGAAACTGGAGTCCCGGGAAGTCCTCACCGCCAAGGCTGGAGCAGACTTGGAGAAACGCGCCACGGAGCTCCGCGCCGCCAACCAGGCGGCCCTCCATGACTTGGCGGAGGAGCGCGAAAGGCTTGCTAGGGAGCAGCAAGAGTTTCTTCTGGAGAAAGCTGAGGCCGAGGAGCAACAGCGACTGGTTGGTGAAGAGCTGTCCCGGCGAGAAGGAGCGCTCAACCAGCGGAAGGTTGAGCTCGACGCCCATGACGACGAGCTCACCGCTCGGGAGCAGGCCATGAAGGAGGCGAAGGAAGCCGCAGTCACCGCAGAAACCGCCAAGAGGGAACTGGAGCTCAAGGTTGAACAGTTGGAGCGGTACCTGAAGGCCAGCGAGGACAGGGTCACCGCGCTCAACGTAGAGCGCGAGAAGGACGCCCACACCAACTCCGAGCTTCAGGTACGCCTCTCCAAGAAGGGCGACGAGCTTACTGCCGCCAAGGACTCGATCGCTGACTTGGAGTTGAAGGTCTCCACTTTGAAAGATTCACTCGACGCCGCCCGGGACCGCGAGACCAAGCTGAAGGAGGAGCTCCGCAAGGAGCGGGAGCTGGTGGAGAGCGCTGCCACCTCCGCAAACATCTTCAGCCGGGCGGTGGAGCAATGGACGGAGGACCTGGTCACTTCCGCCGCCAACATCGACAAGGAGCTAATGGCACTGAGGGTGGAGCACCTCGTGTACTCTCCGGACCCAAATCTCCCCCACAGCGCCAAGCTAAGTCTTTTCTTCAGGGGGATCGCGCCGGCGCTCGCACGTCTGCAGGAGAAGCTCCCCGCGCAGCTGGCCGAGGAGTCGCGTCAGCTCTGCGCGGGTACCTTGGAGCGTGTCTTGACGAAGATTGTCTACCGCAACCCTGGTATTAATCTTGTCAACGTTCTCCGCAGCTTGCCGGCCGACGCAGATCAGGAGGCGCTGAAGGCGCAGGTCGCCCACATCATCGCCAAGGTGAACAAGATCTCCAGGCGTGAAGGCGATCGCGTAGATTAGGCCTCTTTCTTTTTATTTCCTTTGCTGCTGCAAAGTGTGCCATGAACATGAATCTATTAGTCATTGCAACAAGTTATCTCTGTAATATATTATCTTATTTCTGAGCAATCGATGCAATGTTATCTCCCTTGCTTTGGTCCTTTACTTTGTATGCTTTCAACCCTACGCTTCTAGGGGACTTGCCGGCAAGGGACCCTTGCCGCGAGCGCTGAGTGCTGGACTCTTAGCAGCCTGCTGGCAAAGGACTTACCGGCAAGCAACCTTGCCGCGGCTAGTCGCAACACACTTAGCTTGCTGAGCGAACTCGAAAACGAAGCAAGGGCGCGACACTTGTCGCAGCTCACTTAAGTCGTTGAGCGTACTCGAAAACAAAGTAAGGGTGCGGCTAGCCATAGGTAGGTTCCTCTGCGCACAGGTTTTCCATACAAAGTGTGATTGTTCAAGGAAGATAACAAAAATTTAAAAATTCGAACTGCTCAAATTCTGGTAACTTAGCTTTCACATATTGCTTGTTCCCCGACAAGGCTTCTCTTTCTTGAACAGCACTTGGTTTATCCTCCATCTCCTCCCCCCCCCCCCGGCAAACTTGTGCGCGAGGAAGGTTCCTCCTGCTTAAGAGGAAAAGAAAAAAGAAGAGGGAAAACAAGTATAGGGCCTCTCGGCGTGCTAGTGCTTACCGGGTGTGTGCGTTACACAAGATGCCAAACAATGCATGCAAATAACGAGAAAAAGCATGGAAAAGGCAAATAGTGCGAAACACAAAAGCTTTACTGATGCACGGGATCTGCGCCCGGCTTTGTACAAAGGATTACATGCGACAGCGGCAAGACTTGTACAAAAGGTGGTTGCCGGAGCGGATCACGGCAACCGCGCCTTATGGGTGAAACTTGCGAAGATGCTCTATGTTCCAGGAGTTGCTCACCGGTAAGCCTTCTTCGGTCTCAAGGCGGACAGCGCCGGGCCTTGTGACTTGTCTCACCCGATAAGGGCCTTCCCACTTCGGCGTCAACTTGTTGGAATTCTTGGCGGACTGAACACGCCGAAGAACAAGGTCGCCTTCCTCGAGACTCCTGGCCTTGACCTTGCGGCTATGATAGCGGCGCAAGGCTTGCTGGTATCGAGCAGCTCGTACAGCAGCCTGGAGACGTTCCTCCTCAAGGAGCAATGCATCATCTTGTCGCAGTTGCTCTTGCTCGAGCTCATCATAAGCGAGCACTCGAGGAGATCCGTATACGAGTTCCGTGGGGAGAACTGCCTCTGCTCCATAGACTAGAGCAAAGGGTGTCTGTCCGGTGGCTCGACTTGGTGTCGTCCTGATTGACCAAAGAGCCGCCGGTAGCTCCTCTATCTAGTTTCTTCCGCACTTGCGCAGCCTGTCGAAGGTTCTTGTCTTGAGTCCGCGCAGCACTTCAGCATTGGCCCTCTCCGCTTGACCATTGCTCCTCGGGTGAGCAACAGAAGCGAAACAGACCTTGGCGCCAAGGTCTTGGACGTACTGCATGAAGGTGCGACTAGTAAATTGTGTACCGTTATCGGTGATGATCCTGTTAGGGATTCCGAAACGGCAAACAATCGACCTGAAGAACCTGACCGATGACTGTGCTGTCACCTTTCTCACCGGTTCCACTTCTGGCCACTTTGTGAACTTGTCGATCGCAACGTACAAGTACTCAAAGCCCCCGACAGCACGGGGGAAAGGGCCGAGGATATCGAGCCCCCAGACCGAGAAGGGCCAGGACAAAGGGATTGTTTGGAGAGCTTGAGCTGGCTGGTGAATTTGCTTGGCATGGAACTGGCACGCTTCACACTTGGTTACTTGTGCAGTTGCATCTTGGAGGGCCTCTGGCCAGAAGAACCCTTGCCAGAACGCCTTCCCGGCAAGTGCCCTTGCGCCAATGTGGTGGCCACATATGCCTCCATGTATCTCTGCCAACAGCTTCTGTCCATCTTCTCTGGAAATGCACTTCAACCTGACACCATTGAGTCTTCTTCTGTACAGCTCATTGTCAACGAACTGGTACATACTTGACTGCCTGGTTATTTTCTCTATCTGGGTCGTCGGGAAGTTCTCCAGTTTGCAGAAAACGGACGATCTGCTGCGCCCATGCTGGAGCCCGAGGCTCAACAGCAAGGACTAAAGGCATGAGGGCCGCTGCGGGAACCCCAGCTTCTGCGGCAAGAACCTCCGGTTCTGCCGGAGCTGATGGTCCCTCGGCAAGCCTGCCGGGGCAGGGCTTGTCGGGAACGCTTGCTTCAACTGTACAGATCCTAGGATCTGCAGGAGCAAACTGTTCCTCAGCATCTTGGGTGTTGACCTTGGGGACCTTGGCGGCGGCTTCGGGAAGATCCGCCGGCAAGTAGTCGCCGGAGACCAACTTTCTCTTCTTACTCTGCCCAATTGATGGTGTAACGGATGGCTGAGTTAGCTTGAGCAGGAAGGTCCCTGGTTCCACAGGTAACTTCATTGCAGCACACTTTGAGAGGCCATCTGCAATATCATTCTGAGCTCTTGGAACGTGCTCCATCTGCAGACCTTCAAAGTGCTCTTCAAGCTTCCTTACTTCATCTACATAAGCTTCCATCAAAGGGCTCTGGTAGCTCTTGTTGACTTGTCGGACCACCAACTGAGAATCTCCCCGCACAATCAACTTCCTGATCCCAAGTTCGGCCGCAATTCTGAGACCGGCAAGCAAACCTTCATATTCGGCAGTATTGTTCGTCGCTTGCTCCCTGGGAAAGTGCATTTGGATAACATACTTGAGGTGCTCTCCGGTGGGCGCTATGAGTACCACGCCGGCACCGGCGCCTTGCAGCGAGAAGGCACCATCAAAGTACATTACCCATTCACTGCTTGCTTCTTGTACGGGTACCTTCACCATCAGTGCTACACTTGACAACAAATAGGAAAGCGTGCTCGTTGCCTTCCTGCGGGCGAATGTCGATGTGTTTGCGTGGCAACCATCTGACATCCCCGGCGTTCCCAGGAAGGTAATTGAGCACAAGCTTGCTGTTTGTCCTCATGCGCGGCCCGTCAAGCAGAAGGTCAGGAACCAAGCCGTGGAGCGCCAAGAATTCATCGCCGAAGAAATCAAGAAGTTGGAAGCAGCCGGCCTGGTTAGAGGTGTGATCCATCCAACGTGGTTAGCAAATCCAGTTGTCGTGCGTAAGGCCAACGGGAAGTGGAGACTGTGTATAGACTTCACTGATGTGAATAAAGCATGTCCCAAGGATCCATTTCCCTTGCCGCGTATTGACCAGATTGTTGACTCCACCGCTGGATGTGAGCTGCTTTCCTTCCTTGATGCATATTCAGGTTACCACCAGATTTTTATGGCCAAGGAAGACGAAGAGAAGACTGCATTTATCACTCCATGCGGCACATATTGCTTCATACACATACCCTTTGGATTGAAGAATGCAGGCTCAACATTTGCAAGGGTGGTACACACTGCTTTTGAGCCACAGATCCACAGAAATGTGGAAGCCTACATGGATGATATAGTGGTCAAGAGCAAGAGCAAAGACACCCTGATACAAGATCTGGAAGAAACATTTGAGAATCTGCGCAAGAGCCAGCTTAAGTTGAACCCCGAGAAGTGCGTCTTTGGAGTTCCATCCGGCAAGCTTCTCGGGTTCTTTGTGTCCCAGAGGGGGATTGAAGCCAATCCCGACAAGATAAAAGCCATCGAGCAGATCGAAGCCCCGAAGCGCGTCAAGGACGTAAGGAGACTTGCAGGTTGTGTAGCTGCCCTCAGTAGGTTCATTTCAAAGTCTGCAGAACGCGCCCTACCTTTCTTCAAAATCTTGAAGAAGGCAGGACCCATGAAATGGACTCCGGAAGCGGAGGCAGCGCTGCAAGATTTGAAAGGATACCTATCCTCCACTCCAATACTTGTCGCACCTAGGCCACAAGAGAAGTTGCTGCTATATCTAGCAGCAACCAATCAAGTGGTTAGTGCTGCGTTAGTAGCGGAGAGGGAGGCCGACAAGGTGTCTACACCACCGGCAAGTGAATCCAGCGACAAGCAGGGGGCTTCCCCGACAAGCTCTGGCCCCGACAAGGACAACTCTGCGCAGGAACAAGGAGAAGTGCGGAAGAAGATGGTGCAGCGCCCAGTGTATTTCGTAAGTTCCCTCTTGCAGGGGGCTAGATCGAGATACTCTGGGGTGCAGAAGTTGCTTTTCGGTCTCCTCATGGCCTCGAGAAAGCTGCGCCATTATTTCCAAGCACATGAGATAACAGTGGTCACTCGCTTTCCGTTGAAGAGGATATTACACAATCCAGAAGCAACAGGCAGGATCGTCGAGTGGGCACTGGAGCTGTCAAGCTTTGGTCTCAAGTTTGAGAGTACTTCAACTATACAGAGCCGAGCTTTGGCAGAATTCATAGCCGAATGGACCCCAACGCCCGGGGGAAGGAGATGGAGGATAAACCAAGTGCTGTTCAAGAAAGAGAAGCCTTGTCGGGGAACAAGCAATATGTGAAAGCTAAGTTACCAGAATTTGAGCAGTTCGAATTTTTAAATTTTAGTTATCTTCCTTGAACAATCACACTTTGTATGGAAAACCTGTGCGCGGAGGAACCTACCCATGGCTAGCCGCACCCTTACTTTGTTTTCGAGTACGCTCAACGACTTAAGTGAGCTGCGACAAGTGTCGCGCCCTTGCTTCGTTTTCGAGTTCGCTCAGCAAGCTAAGTGTGTTGCGACTAGCCGCGGCAAGGTTGCTTGCCGGTAAGTCCTTTGCCAGCAGGCTGCTAAGAGTCCAGCACTCAGCGCTCGCGGCAAGGGTCCCTTGCCGGCAAGTCCCCTAGAAGCGTAGGGTTGAAAGCATACAAAGTAAAGGACCAAAGCAAGGGAGATAACATTGCATCGATTGCTCAGAAATAAGATAATATATTACAGAGATAACTTGTTGCAATGACTAATAGATTCATGTTCATGGCACACTTTGCAGCAGCAAAGGAAATAAAAAGAAAGAGGCCTAATCTACGCGATCGCCTTCACGCTTGGAGATCTTGTTCACCTTGGCGATGATGTGGGCGACCTGCGCCTTCAGCGCCTCCTGATCTGCGTCGGTCGGCAAGCTACGGAGAACGTTGACAAGATTAATACCAGGGTTGCGGTAGACAATCTTCGTCAAGACACGCTCCAAGGTACCCGCGCAGAGCTGACGCGACTCCTCGGCCAGCTGCGCGGGGAGCTTCTCCTGCAGACGTGCGAGCGCCGGCGCGATCCCCCTGAAGAAAAGACTTAGCTTGGCGCTGTGGGGGAGATTCGGGTCCGGAGAGTACACGAGGTGCTCCACCCTCAACGCCATTAGCTCCTTGTCGATGTTGGCGGCGGAAGTGACCAGGTCCTCCGTCCATTGCTCCACCGCCCGGCTGAAGATGTTTGCAGAGGTGGCAGCGCTCTCCACCAGCTCCCGCTCCTTGCGGAGCTCCTCCTTCAGCTTGGTCTCGCGGTCCCGGGCGGCGTCGAGTGAATCTTTCAAACTGGAGACCTTCAACTCCAAGTCAGCGATCGAGTCCTTGGCGGCAGTAAGCTCGTCGCCCTTCTTGGAGAGGCGTACCTGAAGCTCGGAGTTGGTGTGGGCGTCCTTCTCGCGCTCTACGTTGAGCGCGGTGACCCTGTCCTCACTGGCCTTCAGGTACCGCTCCAACTGTTCAACCTTGAGCTCCAGTTCCCTCTTGGCGGTTTCTGCGGCGACTGCGGCTTCCTTCACCTCCTTCATGGCCTGCTCCCGAGCGGTGAGCTCGTCGTCATGGGCGTCGAGCTCAACCTTCCGCTGGTTGAGCGCTCCTTCTCGCCGGGACAGCTCTTCACCAACCAGTCGCTGCTGCTCCTCGGCCTCAGCTTTCTCCAGAAGAAACTCTTGCTGCTCCCCAGCAAGCCTTTCGCGCTCCTCCGCCAAGTCGCGGAGGCCGCCTGGTTGGCGGCGTGGAGCTCCGCGGTGCGTTTCTCCAAGTCTGCTCCAGCCTTGGCGGTGAGGACTTCCCGAGACTCCAGTTTCGCCTGCCTGGCCCGATAAAGGGCCAGGAGCTGGCGAAGAAGCTTCTCCTCTTCGGGCTCGTCACTCCCGCCAGGCGCTTCAACGATCTTCAACCCCGCGGAGGCGAGGACCTCTCCATCAAAGGTCTCTCCCTCCACGGGGGCTCGCGACGAGGACCCCCACGGCACTTGTATGAAGACGCCATTGGGGGCCTCAAGATAGAAGCCTGGCTGCTCCTTAGCGGCGGAGGGGTCGGCGGCCGGTGCAGCGCTCGACGCTCCTGCTGCCTCTGGGCCGGCAGTGTGGTCGCCGTCCCCCTCCCCGGCCGCGGCGTCTGCGGTTGGAGCAGTCTCCTCAGCGGCGGGCTCGTCGGCTCCTGCCATGTCCTCAACGACAGTGTCATTGCCGGCGTCGCCTTGCGCGCCCTCCTCCTCGACGATGACCTCCGTCTCCATCCACTCCGGGGGAGGAGGATCTAGCGGAAGAAGAAGAAAAGAAAAGATCAAGCAAATATCCAAAAAGACAAGTCCAAGAAGAAGAAGCTACAAGACTTACCTTCGCGGACTTCGTCGACGACAGGCTCCCTCGCCGGGGAGTTCTCCCTTGGCGGTGGAGCGGTGGCCCCTGCTGGCGGAGGGCCGCCTGTGCCCTCCCTTGGCGGGGTGGCCACCCTTGTCGGGCTACCCGCCCTTGGCGGGGAGCCCGTCCTTGGCGGAACGTCCTCCCTCGCCGGGGAGTTCGCCCTTGGCGGGGAGGGTGGAATCTGCAGCTCCTCGGGAGTGACCTCCGGTTGCTCCTGCGGCTGCGGCTCCACTTTTGCGCAAGACAAACAAGACAAACAAGGCAAAAAGGTATTAGTACAAGGCAAAAACCTCAAGCGCGCCCGACAAGCAAGAAGCTCAAGACCAGACTTACCCTGGGGGCTGCGCTGGGGGCTGCTCCTCGGAGCAGCAGTTGGATCCGGCAAGTTCGTCGCCGGCGCGTCTCCTGTCGCCGCGACGGGCGAGTCGTCCTCGACCTCAACCACGGGGATCTTGGCCCGCTTCGCCGCCCGCTGGGCCAGGGACCTGAAAACAAAACAAGAAGCAAGATCAGAATCATCAAAGAAAAAATCAAGACAGGATCGAAAAAGTTACAAATTACAAACACTTACTCCTCTTCCTCGTCGTCGTCGCCGAGGGCGGAGAAATCGAACTCCACCTGAGGCGCTCCCGCGCGAGGAGCAGGAGGAGAAGGCTCCCTCGGGCGCTTGGCGGTCTTCGGGGCTGGGGGCTGCGAAGACCCCGCCTCCGTTGACGCCGAGGCCCGAGGAGCAGGCGGAGCGGCCGTTTCGCTCCGGGAGGATCCCCCTCCGCTTGGCGCTGATGCGCGGGGCACCTCCGCCGCGGCTGGTGCGCGGGGCGCCTCCGCCGCGGCTGGTGCGCGGGGCGCCTCCGCCGCGGCTGGTGCGCGGGGCGCCTCCGTCGCGGCTTGGCTCGCCCTGGTGGCTCGCGCCGCCCGGCGAGCAGGTTGCTGTCGGGGCGCCTGCGTCCTCGTCGCTGTAGCCGCCTTGCGGAGGCGTTTCCCCGGCGCTTGCTTGGGACTTGCCGGAGGTGGGGAGTTCTCCGACGACGAGGAGGCGTCGTCGTCGAGTCCTAGGGATCCGCCGGTGTCTTCATCGGCCTCGACGTCTTCCTCCTCCTCCCCAGCATCCTGCCCTGCGGCCCCTTCTACGTTGCGGTAAGGGAGCGGAGGGAGCACGAAGAGCAGATCGAGGGGAGCACGCGGGCAGTTTACCCAGGTTCGGGCCGCGACGGACGCGTAAAACCCTACTCCTGCTTGGATTGTATTGAGTTCTTGGGCTCGGGAGCTTGAAGAACTAGCTACCCGAGCAAGAGAGCTATCTAGGTTCCGAACCTCCTCTACGTTGTGCATGGGCCTCCTTTTATAGCCCAAGGGGTCACCGACAGGTGTCAACGTAGAGGAGGGTAAAAATGTAACTTTGGTGGTAGTTGTAACAGTGCGGGAATAGTGCGTGAACAGTGGATGAACAGTGGTCATCACCTAACTTTGACAGTGGGGGACAAGGGCATTGAATGCCCGTCACCGTCGACCCCAAAAGCACCCGCCCATGCGTCTCCTTTCGCCACGGCGGTAGCCTCGTCACCATGGCGCGCCACCGTGCCCCCCAGGCTGCACAGCCATCCGCCACGCGTCCCTGGAAGGGCCCCAGGGCGACGCGTGGGCCGATGAGCTGGAGCGTGGGCGCACAGCACAGGCTTCCCCCGGCAAGCGCCTTGCCAGGGTCTTGATCTTGCCGGGCCCGGAAGCTTGTCGCTCCCCGGGCCCTGCCGGGGCGCAGGGTGCGCCGAGGCATGTCTTCTGAGATGCAGTCTTCTGGTCTTCCTGGCAAGCTCCTCTTGCCAGGGTCTTGTGTTAATGTGGTAATCTTGAGCCTGGGACGGCCTTCCCGGCAAGCTCCACTTGCCGGGGCCTTGATCTTCTGTCTTGTATACTTTCTTTTTGAATGGCTTAATAAGGGCCGGAAAGGTTTCCAGCAAGCACGTGGTAAACCCTGCCGCGGAGAGCTGCTACTGCCCGTGCACAAGTTGGGGTACTAAGGTACCCCTACCTTAGTACACCGACACCCGTGTCACCCTAGGTTATAACTTCTACATGATGAATTGCATCCGACGTAATTTCCCATCACCGATCCAATGCCTACGAGCTTGACCTATATTGCCTGTCGCTTATTTACTTTTCCGTTACTACTATCACAAAAACTACAAAAACACTATCTTTACTTTTATTGCTGCTACCGCCACTATCATATCACTTTGCTACTAAACTACCTTGCTGCAGATACGAAGTTTCCAGGTGTGGTTGAATTGACAACTCAGCTGCTAATACTTAAGAGTATTCTTTGGCTCCCCTTGTGTCTAATCAACAAATTTGGGTTTAATACTTTACCGTCGAAAACTGTTGCGATCCCCTACACTTGTGCGTTATCACTCCAGTGTTGTCACAAAAGATTTTCATTGGACCCGATGCACTAGGTATTACACCTAGATCGGATATGAACTCCTTCATCCAGACTCCTTCATTTGCTGCTTCTGAAGCAACTATGTACTCCGTTTCACATGTAGATCCCGCCGCGATGCTCTGCTTGGAAATGCACCAACTAACAGCTCCACCGTTCAACAAAAATACATATCCGGTTTGTGACGTAGAGTCATCTGGATCAGTGTCAAAGCTTGAATCGACGTAACCGTTTACGACGAGCTCTTTGTCACCTCCATAAACGAGAAACATATCCTTTGTCCTTTTCAGGTACTTCAGGATGTTCTTGACCGCTGTCCAGAGATCCGCTCTTGGATTACTTTGGTACCTCCCTGCTAAACTTATAGAAAGGCACACATCAGGTCTGGTACACATCATTGCATACATGATAGATCCTATGGCTGAAGCATAGGGAATGACTTTCATTTTCTCTCTATCTTCTGCAGTGGTCGGACATTGAGTCTTACTCAACTTCACACCTTGTAACACATGCAAGAACCCTTTCTTTGACTGATCCATTTTGAACTTCTTCAAAAATTTATCAAGGTATGTGCTTTGTGAAAGTCCAATTTAAGCGTCTTGATCTATCTCTATAGATCTTGATGCCCAATATATAAGCAGCTTCACTGTGGTCTTTCATTGAAAAATTGTTATTCAAGTATCCTTTTATGCCATCTAGAAATTCTACATCATTTCCAATCAACAATATGTCATCCACATATAATATCAGAAATGCTACAGAGCTCCCACTCACTTTCTTGTAAACACATGCTTCTCTAAAAGTCTGTATACCATATGCTTTGATCACCTAATCAAAGCGTATATTCCAACTTTGAGATGCTTGCACCAGTCCATAGATGGATCGCTGGAGCTTGCATACTTTGTTAGCACCTTTAGTATCAACAAAACCTTCTGGTTGCATCATATACAACTCTTCTTTGAGATATCCATTAAGGGAATGAAGTTTTGACATCCATTTGCCAGATTTCATAATCATAAAATGCGGCAATTGCTAAATTGATTCAGACTGACTTAAGCATCGCTACGGGTGAGAAAGTCTCATCGTAGTCAACTCCTTGAACTTCTCGAAAACCTTTCGCAACAAGTCGAGCTTTGTAGACGATAACATTACCATCGGCGTTAGTCTTCCTCTTAAAGATCCATTTATTTTCAATGGCTTGCCAATCATCGAGCAAGTCAACCAAAGTCCACACGTTGTTCTCATACATGGATCCCATCTCAGATTTCATGGCCTCAAGCCATTTTGCAGAATCTGGGCTCATCATCGCTTTCTCATAGTTCGTAGGTTCATCATGGTCTAGTAACATGACTACCTGAACCGGGTTACAGTACCACTCTGGCACAGAACATACTCTGGTTGACCTACGAGGTTCAGTAGTAACTTGATATGAAGTTTCATGATCATCATCATTAGCTTCCTCACTGATCGGTGTAGGAATCACTGGAACTAGTTTCTGTGATGTACTACTTTCCAATTCGGGAGAAGGTACAATTACCTCATCAAGTTCTACTTTCCTCCCACTCACTTCTTTCGATAGAAACTCCTTCTCCAGAAAGGATTCATTCTTAGGAACGAATATATTGCCTTCGGATCTGTGATAGAAGGTGTACACAATAGTTTCCTTTGGGTATCCTATGAAGACACATTTCTCCGACTTGGGTTCGAGCTTATCAGGTTGAAGTTTTTTCACATAAGCATCGCAGCCCCAAACTTTAAGAAACGACAACTTGGGTTTCTTGCCAAACCACAGTTCATAAGGGGTCATCTCAACGGATTTAGATGGTGCCCTATTTAACGTGAATGCGGCTGTCTCTAAAGCATAACCCCAAAACGATAGTGGTAAATCGGTAAGAGACATCATAGATCGCACCATATCTAATAAAGTACGGTTACGACGTTTGGACACACCATTACGCTGTGGTGTTCCAGGTGGCGTGGGCTGTGAAACTATTCCACATTGTTTCAAATGAAGACCAAACTCATAACTCAAATATTCACCTCCACGATCAGATCATAGAAACTTTATTTTCTTGTTACGATGATTCTCTACTTCACTCTGAAATTCTTTGACCTTTTCAAATGTTTCAGACTTGTGCTTCATCAAGTAGATATAACCATATATGCTCAAATCATCTATGACGGTCAGAAAATAACGATACCCGCTGCGAGCCTCAACACTCATTGGTTCACATACATTAGTATGTATGATTTCCAACAAGTCAGTTGCTCGCTCCGTTGTTCTGGAGAACGGAATTTTAGTCATCTTGCCCATGAGACATGGTTCGCAAGCACCAAGTGATTCATAATCAAGTGATTCCAAAAGTCCATCAGCATGGAGTTTCTTCATGCGCTTTACACCAATATGACCCAAACGCAGTGCCACAAATAAGTTGCACTATCATTATCAACTTTGCATCTTTTGGCTTCAATATTATGAAAATGTGTATCACTACGATCAAGATCCAACAAATATAGACCATTCATCAAGGGTGCTTGACAATAAAGGATATTACTCATATAAATAGAACAACCATTATTCTCTAATTTAAATGAATAACCATCTCGCAACAAACAAGATCCAGATATAATGTTCATGCTCAACGCTGGCACCAAATAACAATTATTTAGGTCTAAAACTAATCCCGAAGGTAGATGTAGAGGTAGCGTGCTGACGGCGATCACATCGACTTTGGAACCATTTACCACGTGCATCGTCACCTCGTCCTTAGCTAATCTTCGTTTAATCCATTGCCCCTGTTTCGAGTTACAAATATTAGCAACCGATCTAGTATCAAATACCCAGGTGGTACTACGAGCATTAGTAAGGTACACATCAATAACATGTAAATCAAATATACCTTTGTTTACTTTGCCATCCTTCTTATCCGCCAAATACTTGGGGCAGTTCCGCTTCCAGTGTCCAGTCCCTTTGTAGTAGAAGCACTCAGTTTCAGGCTTGGCTCCAGACTTGGGTTTCTTCGCGGGGGTAGCAACTGTCTTGCTATTCTTCTTGAAGTTCCCCTTCTTTCCCTTGCCCTTTTTCTTGAAACTAGTGGTCTTGTTAGCCATCAACACTTGATGCTCCTTTTTGATTTCTACCTCCGCAGCTTTGAGCATAGCGAAGAGCTCGGGAGTAGTCTTCTGCATCCCTTGCATATTATATTTCATCATGAAGCCTTTATAGCTTGGTTGCAGTGATTGCATAACTCTATCAATAACACTATCTTCATCAACTTTACAACCAAGTTGAGTCATGTGATTGTAGTACGCAGACATTCTGAGTAAGTGTTCACTGATAGAACTGTTCTCTTCCATCTTGCATCTATAGAACTTATTGGAGACTTCATATCTCTCAATTCGGGCTTGGAACATCTCATATGCTCCATGTGGCACCCCGGCTCAGAGCAACCAGTTTACCTTGCATTGCCAGCCCAGAGATCTCGTCTTCTGGCAATACACAACAACATGGGTACAAAAACAACCGCTTTATTGATGCTAACAGAATTACATAGGTTTGATATTACATCGAAATTCGAGGCCAGGCGGCACACACGGTGCTGCTGGACAATGTGTACGTCATTTAATGAACATGACGTGGCCTCGATCATGCCAACTACACGGCAGCGGAAGAACGACGAAGCGGAACTCCATAGCACAGGGACACAGACGCGAGGTGCGCACCGATGCGAATCGACTTTCCTGAAAGCTGGCATAACACGCTAGGCTAGTACATTGAATGTACTTGCAAGCTCACAACAAACATAAACATGATGACAAACAATATCCAGAAAATTAATCAGATTAATGCAATGCAGAAACTACTACTAGTGCAATGAAGCCAAAACTTACATCGAGTCTCACTGACTCGCTTACCAACTGGTTAACTTGTAGCCAAATGGTGACCATACCCGAGTCACAAATGAGGTCAATCCCTCATGAACGACTCCAGGGTTTATGAATCAACTCGGAACACATGCATCGTAACAGTCAGTTAATGGACAAGATTAATTATAAAAGTTGATCCATGGCATGAATTACTTCCGAGCTATGCCCATAACAAAGGACGCGGCTATCGATAGATTTAAATACACTCTGCAGAGGTAGCACACTTTACCCACACTATGGAACCCTGGCCTCACACTCCCATACGTGCGGTCCAAGAGGTTCCGACGAAACCCTCCCTTTGTGATGACACTCTCCCGGTCACTCCGACCATCTCCCTCTTAGGGCTAGGTCTTGGGTGGCCTCATGTCTACCAAATACACCAACGACCACCGTCGTGGCAAAACGGTTCCAAACGGGGACAAGGTACCATAAAACAAAAATGAGCACACAAGGTTATGTCTGCGTACCGGGCGAGGGTATGCCTGCCCATAACCTTCCCTCGCGGGAGGCACCGGTGAGAGGCACAACAATGGACTGGGTCAAGACCTTCCCACAAGGTAAGCGTGGTCGCACTGAATAAAAACCCGATTTAGTGGCACCATGATGTGATCAACATCATATTCAAGTTGAACTTAATCCAGTTTAACTTTGGTAAAAACTTTTTTTATCAAAATCATGACATAATGCAAATAAACATGCAACTACTCTCCACGCAAAACAAACACTCATAGTTATGGATCAAACTTTTCAACGTTAATATCTTGCCATACTAAAGTTCTTCTCTGGTTACAACTCATTTTTATTATTCAGCAATATTTTTATTAGTTCAACTTCTAATAAAAAATATCACTAAGTAAAATAACTACCATATATTAACATTGCACATTTCTAATGTAAAAATCTTACTCTACTTAGCCAAACAAATTCATACATTCAACCAGCAACATAACACAAGCATATCCAACAGAATAAAGTTACTACAATTAACCAAATTTATTTATCCAATTTTAAATGCAAATAAGATCAAGTAGAAAATCATAGATATTAAAATAACACCATCCAAATGCTGGTGTGGCTTGCCTTAGTGTAGAGGAGGATCACACCCCTCTTGGTTTGCTTCAAGACAAGTTTCTCCTTCTGAAAAGATTTTAAAACCACAGAAACAAATATCAAAATCCATTCTGAAATTCACCAGAAATTCTAGACAGCAAGGAAAAATCCACCCTTTGGTGTGCAGCTAGAGCTTTCTGAAACAAAGACAATGCAAAAAGAATCAAATCATTTGGACTTATGGTTTAGAAATGGTGGCTAGTCAAAGTTCAGTCAAATTTCTGAATAATATTTGAACGAAACAGAAAACCAAGGGGGTGACGTTGAAGCCGAAACGAGAAATGCGCCTCCACTCGTACCGCTTCGGGACCGAGTGGTGAGACTGATAGGTGGTCGCATCAGGAGAGAGAGGGGGAGCGCGAGATCAGAGAGAGGCGGGGCTTCCCAGAGCCACGCCCGCGATGAGGGGGTTTGGGGCTAGGCTAGAGGGATAGGATTGAAGTGGGGCTCGTGGCGCACCTGCCCATACCCATAGCTTGGCGTGGGGTGGACGGAGCTGCTCGCGGTTGGGCTCACAAGCTACGGTGGCGGACGGAGTTCGCCGGAGAGGTTGAAGACGACGGCTAGAGGCGGCTCTGAGGGCTCAGCGGTGTCCAGGCAGCACCAACAGCGTCTCAATGCCCCACTTGAGCAGTTGCTTGAGCTCGAGAGGCACTGGAGCGCGGTGGTTGGACTGCAGAGGTTGCCGGAGTCCTCTGGTCGGGGCGACGGCCAGAGGCCTGCCCAACCGAGCTGTGGCTCATCTACGTGCTCGTGGGGATGGTTTGGAGTGGTGAGAGGCTAGGAGTCGAGGGGGGGGGTCGCCATATATAGCCGTAGCGAGAAGGGGGGACGTGTCACCGTCGGAGCATTCTGGACACGCGGCGAACGGCGACGAGAAGCTCCAGCACGAGGGGGCAAGCGCTTAGTGTCGACGCAGGAGCTAGCCCACACTCGTGGACGAGCACATGAGGTGGTGGGGGAAATGGACAAGCGCACACGTGCACTGTGGCATTTTGGCCATGACGTGCCCGTGCTTCCTACGGCGGCTCCGGCGTCGTCGAGCGCTAGGGAGCGGTCAAGGGTGATGGGTCGGGGGTGGTGGCGCAGTGCGGCAGTCGTCGGCGAGCTCTGGAACGAGCACGCGTGAAACAGAGAAGAAGGCGCCAGCTAGAGCGCATCGAACGCATGCCAGGCACCGTGTCCTCACGCGGTCACCGACCTGGCATGGGCAAGACGACGCTCAGGTGCTGTCAAACCATGTCTACACGCTTGTCCGTGCAGTGTTTAGTCTAGGAGTGGTGATGGCTCAAGCTCAGGTCGACCAGATGTGACTTAACCATGTTGGCAAGTTTCTGATCAGAAACTGGGTCGCCAAGTTAAGCAATCTTCTAGAAGTCCATTAGGGTTGATCTCCTAGGGCTTAGGATTTCTTAGGAGGGTGTTTAAGCTCAAGAAAGTTCAAGGCCAAAAGCTCAAGGAAAAAAGCACTTGCTGTACAAAGTGCATTTCTGGTCCAGAATGGAAATGATTTTCTACAGCAAAAATATTACAAAAAGTGATGCAATATTTTTGCATGGGAAGGTGTGCCAAGGTTCTAAGAATATTCAGGAATTATTTCAGGATTTTTGGAGCAAGAAAAATGAGGGTTGCTTTGGAGCACTAGTCTCCAAAGTAGGTTTAAGATGGAAAAATGAATATTTCTCCTTTATGAAAAATATTCCGATGATGATTTTTGGGTTTTATCAGAAAAGCAAAGTTGAATGAGGAGTAGATAGGCCACTTGGTTGAAAGTCAAGGGTATGACCAAGTGACAAGTCTATCTGAAATGATTCCAAAACCCAAATCAAAGCAGGGCAGAAACCACGTTCGGAAACAGAGAGAAGGCAAGTCCGGAAAAGGAGAGAGGGGAAAAATCCAGGCTGGCTCAAACCTTCCCCACGTAAGATGAATCTCGTCCTCGAGATTCGGTTGCTTGGGAAAACCATTCTGGGTATGCAGTCCTTAAAAATTCCTCTCTTTCCCAGGTTGCTTCTTCTTCGGTGTGATGTTCCCACTGAACTTTGTAAAACCTTATTTCTTTGCTGCGGGTGACCCTGTATGTCTGATCCAAAATCCTGATTGGCTTTTCCTCACATGTCAAATCCTTAGCCAATTCTATTTCTGCCATATCAGTCATTTTCTCCGGTGGCGAAATGCATCTTCTCAGCTGCGAGATATGAAACACATTGTGCACTTCTGACAGTTCTGGTGGCAATTCCAATTGGTATGCCACTACTCCGACTTTGGCATTGACCGTAAACGGACCGATGTATCAGGGAGCCAATTTTCCGAGGGTCTTAAACCTCTTGACTCCTTTCATAGGGGTGACTCAGAGATATACGTGTTCTCCGGGTTCGAAGCTGATCTGGCGGTGTTTGGCATCATAATAGCTCTTCTGTCATGATTTGGCCAGCTACGGTCTGTCTCGGATTTGATTTACTCACTTGGTTCCTTGTGCCAACACACAGGCTCGGAGCATATCTTCGAGTATTTGATTTACTCACTCCATTTTCCCATCTGTCTGAGGATGATAAGCCGTGCTGTATTTCAGAGCGGTCCCCAAGTCTTGATGTAGTCGTGACCAAAATGCGGAGGTGAAGAGAGATCCCCTGTTGGAAGTGATAGTCTTCGGTACTCCGTGCAGACTGAAAATTCGTGATACATATAGTTGTGCAAGTTGATCTGCACGATAGGTGGTCCGTATAGGAAGGAAGTGGGCCACCTTGGTTATGGTGTCCACTAAAATCCACATGGCGTCATTTCCTCGGTGAGAACTTGGTAGCCCGGTGATGAAATCCATGCAGATATCGTCCCATTTCCATTGGGACACTGGCAGAGGTTGGAGGAGTCCGGTGGGTTTTTGGTCTTCCGCCTTTACCTTGTTGCAGGTATCGCAACATGCCATAAAGTACGCAATGTCTTTCTTCATTCCGTCCCACCAAAATATCTGACGAAGGTCTTCATACATCTTGGTACCACCTGGGTGAATTGAGTATGGCGCTTCATGTGCTTCGGCCAATATCTTCCGCTTCAGGCCTTCAAGCTTGGGTACGAAAATCCTTCCTCGGAACCTTAGCGTACCTTGTTGATCCCTAGAGAAATCCGGTGCATGCCCTTTGTGCATCTTCTAGACATATATTCTCAATAGTTTGTCATTTGCCTGAGCACTGCGGATTTCTTCTTCAAGAGTAGGGGCAACTTCCAATATATTGGCAAGACGGGTATCGGTGATTACCAAATTGAGTTGAGTGATTTCTTCATAAAGCTTAGGAGGCAATAAATCCATGAGAGCGTTAAGGTTGGCTGGTTTGCAGCTGAGGGCATCAGCTACCACATTAGCTTTCCCGGGTGATAGTTTATTCCGAGGTCGTAATCCTGAACCAACTCGAGCCATCTTCGCTGTCGAAGGTTCAAGTCCGGTTGAGTGAATATATACTTGAGACTCTCGTGGTCGGTAAATATTTGACATCTCTTTCCAATCAGATAGTGCATCCAGATCTTCAAAGCATACACCACTACGGCCAATTCTAAATCATGAGTATGATAGTTTCCTTCGTGTTGTCGCAGTTGTCGGGATGCGTAAGCCACGACTTTGCCATCTTGCATAAGCACATATCCCAATCCTTTTCTGGATGCGCTGTAGTAGACATCAAAACTACGGTAAATGTATGGAAGTGTCAATACCGGAGCAGAGTATAGCCTGATCTTTAACTCATTGAAGCTCCTTTCACAGTCCTTAGTCCATTCAAACTTCTTATCCTTCCTGAGGAGCTGAGTCATTGGCTTGGCGATATTGGAGAATCCTTTAATAAAACGGCGATAATATCCGGCTAGTCCAAGGAAACTCCGGATTTCTGAGACTATTGTGGGTGCGGACCAATCAAGTACATCCTTCACCTTGCTTGGTCCACTAAGATTCCTTCCGCCGAGAGGACATGCCCGAGGAATCCCACTTGCTGGAGCCAAAATTCACATTTGCTAAACTTGGCATAAAGCTGATGGTCGCGTAGCCTTTGCAAAACTGCTCGTAGATGCTCCTTATGTTCATCTTTGCTCTTGGAGTAAATGAGGATGTCATCAATGAACACCACCAAAAATTTGTCCAAGAAATCCATAAACACCTTGTTCATCATATGCATGAAGAAGGTTGGGGCGTTGGTGAGGCTGAAGGACATAACGATGTACTCATAAAGACCGTACCGAGTGGTGAACGCGGTCTTAGGAATATCCTCCTTATTTATCTTGAGCTGATGATATCCGGTCCGCAAATCAAAATTTGAGAATACTTTGGCCCCACTAAGTCGATCGAACAGATCGTCGATCCTTGGTATTGGATACTTGTTTTTGATGGTGACGTCATTCAGCTGTCGGTAGTCCACGCACATTCGTAGGCTGCCATCCTTTTTGTCCACGAAGATCGCTGGGGATCCCCATGGTAAAGATATTGGGCGGATGTATCCTTTCTGTAGAATCTCATCCAGTTGTTTCTTTAATTCCACCAATTCTGATGAGGGCATCCAATAATATTTCTTGTGTATTGGAGTGGTTCCAGGCACCAAGTCGATTGCAAACTCCAATTCTCTGTCTGGTGGCATGCCTGGCAATTCCTCAGGAAATACATCTGGATACTCACTGACCACTGGAATTAATTCCACTTCTTCTAGCACGGCTGTGAAAACCATATCCTTGCTGGGTATGCGCTTGGGGGCATAAAAACTTGTGATGCGACCTTCCATATTTTTCATGGTAACTTCTCTGGTCGCACAGTTGATGCACACTTGGTATTGAGTTAACCAATTCATGCCCAGAATACTATCCAACTTGTTGGATTCGAGAAAAATCAGGGATGTTGGGAACTTGACGCCCTTGATGTCGATTACCAAATTGCGGCAGACGAGATTGCTTCTAAACAGGGATCTCGGGGATTGTACCAGCATGTGTTTTCCCAAAACCGAGCAAGGAAAATTGTTTCGGGCAGCAAAACTCCGAGAAATAAAAGAGAGGGAAGCCCAGAGTCAAATAAAATTACAGCGGGTATGTCATTAACAAGAAACATACCAATGACGACTTCTGGCTCCCCGTGGGCTTCGTTTGCGGAGATGTGATGAATTTTCCCCTGGGTCATATCTGGGGCGGAATACGGCTCCATGTAGTTGACTCACGGATGGAATGGAGCGGCTTGCTTGTTTTTCTTGGGGCACTGTCTGGCGTAATGTCCGGTTTGCCCACAGCTGAAGAAGGAATTGTTGCGCTGACAATCTTCACGCACTGGACTGGCCACGACATTCTTGACTTGAGTGTTGTTCTTCTTGACATTCTCCTGCTAGTTGGGTTTGTACTCCACCTGAGTCTGTTGCCAAATACGAGCTTTCTGCATCGGTTGCATATCCTTCTTCGGCTCGAATTTGTGCTTGTGGTCATTAATAGCTGGCTTGACGTCGTGTAGGAGCTTATGTTCCTTTTCTGCTATGAGGGCCTTGTTCACAAAAGTCATGAAGTCCCGAAAATCAAACATGCTGAGGATGCACCTGAGATGCTGATTTAGTCCCCCAAGAAATATGTCGATCTTCCATTCTTCTGTGTCCACATCGTAGAGTGAGTACCGGGCCAAATGGTTGAATTTATTTAGGTACTCATTGACTGTCATGCTGCCTTGATTGAATGCGAGGAATTCGTGCTGTTTGATCTTCATAATCCCGGTGGGAATATAATACTTGCGAAAATGATCCTTGAATCTATTCCAAGAAATTTCCTCATCCGCGGGCCATATAGCCTTAGTATTATCCCACCATATCACGGCAGCTCCTTCGAGATAATGCATTGCGAAGGGAACCTTGTCTCCTTCTTCGGTGCGAGCAATTTCTAGCTTCCTATCAATAGTCCTTAACCAGTCATCGGCATCCAATGGATCAATGGCTTGGCTGAAACTGGGAGGCTTGGTCCGCTGAAAATCGGACAGCTTGGAGTGATGGCCATTCTGATTTCCATTCTGGCCAACCATGACTTGCACACTTTTTAGTATTTCCAGCAGATCGTTGCTCCTTCTTTCTTCAAACATCCGCATGATTATCTCAGTGGAAGGTGGATGAGGCGGAGGTGGCTGGTATGGCTCGGGGGAATGTCCTGCCTGCCTCGCGGAGCGGCGTACAGGGACATCCTCGCAAGCTTGGCTACTGCTACCTCCACACGTCATCCTATTATTTGTTTTCCCAATACATAGCAACCGTGATGAGAAAATCCAAAATGGGAGGAAAGCCATTGACAAATCCCAGAAGAAAACAGCGAGAGAAAACCAAAACAAATTAAAAGTTCCAACATAATTATACATAGACTCAGCATGAAATTAAACATTACAACGGTTCTACTACCCTCATACATGAAAGTAAGCATCATGACACATGCGGTTACACCCATACATCATACTTATGACTAGAGCGATACTCGAACGATCTACTGCTCGGACTGTGCTGCTGCGGGCTCCTCTCCTGAGCCGCACACCGATCCTAAACTGATAGCGGAGATATCCGGGTTAAGCGAGACGGGACGATGCTGACTCGAGGGTTTGCCCTTAGGGGCGGGCGCGCGATGAGAACTGAGCATAGGGGCGGCTGGAGTAGCGGTAAGGGACGACCATGCAGTAGGAGCACTGCGAGGGGTCACCGTCAGAGGGTTAACGGTACCCTGCGAAGTCACCGGGGGAACGGAGATGGAAGAAACTGGAGTGGTGTAGATGACAATGGGAAACTGGAGCAGCAGCGAGAGTGACCCGGGCGCATGCTAGCTCCCGAGCTAACTCATAGTTCAGCAGGTAACTGGCAATGATATAACGAGAAAGATGGCTAGTGGGACGATCGCATGTCGGATTAACCACAGGAAAGCGGATACGCCCATTCTCGTGCAGAGATGGGTAAAAGAAAAGACCTGGGTGGGTGTGCATGCGAACCTCGTTGCAGCGCAAGTCTACTAGAGCCTCGAGTGCAGCAAACTGAACCGCGTGAGATGGCGTAGAAGCAAGACCACCCTTAGTGGAACGAGTGTAAGCGCCGGAAGGGGTGTAGAGTGACTTCAGCATAATACTCATATACTGTCCCGGCGAGATGCTCTCGATACACACGATACTCTGGATCAGCACCCTTTGGATAGAGTCATCGCCACACATTCTGAAGCAGGTGCGGCGATGTGTTCGGAGCTGGCTCAGGATGGTACATGATCAGTACTGGAGCCATCTATACCCACAAACCAAACGGTTAGTGATAACAACAAATAATCATGCATGCAATGCAGCAACCAATTGCTATGACTACCGGCATTCAAACGAGGCTACCTACCATCCAACTAACGCACTAACGGTCTAGCATGTCCTACGATCAGCGCGGCTCTGATACCAAGAGTTGTGGCATTCTAGCTCAGAGGAACCGGTTTACCTTGCATTGCCAGCCCAGAGATCTCGTCTTCTGGCAATACACAACAACATGGTACAGAAACAACCTCTTTATTAATGCTAACGGAATTACATAGGTTTGATATTACATCGAGACTCGAGGCCAGGCGGCACACACGGTGCTGCTGGACAGTATGTACATTATTTAATGAACATGATGGGGCCTCGATCACGCCAACTACACGGCAGCGGAAGAACGACGAAGCGGAACTCCATAGCACAGGGACACCGATGTGGACATGGCCTAGACGCGAGGTGCGCTCCGATGTGAATCGACTTTCCTAAAAGCTGGCATAACACGCCAGGTCAGTACATTGAATGTACTTGCAAGCTCACAACAAACATAAACATGATGATAGACAATATCCAGACAATTAATCAGATTAATGCAATGCAGAAACTACAACTGGTGCAATGAAGCCAAAACTTACGCCGAGTCTCACGGACTCGCTTACCAACCGGTTAACTTGTAGCCAAACGGTGACCATACCCAGGTCACAAATAAGGTCACTCGAGGGTTCATGAATTAACTCGGAACACATGCATCGTAACAGTCAGTTAATGGACAAGATTAATTATAAAGTTGATCCATGGTGTGACTTACTTCCGAGCTATGCCCATAACCGAGGATGTGGCTATCGATAGATTTAAATACACTCTGCAGAGGTAACACACTTTACCCACACTACGAAACCCTGGCCTCGCACTCCCATACGTGCGGTCCAAGAGATTCTGACGAAACCCTCCCTTTGTCATGACACTCTCCCGGCCACTCCGACCATCTCCCTCTCAGGGCTAGGTCTTCGGTGGCCCCGTGTCTACCAAAGACACCAACGGCCACCGTTGTGGCAAAATGGTCCCAAACATGGACAAGGTACCATAAAACAAAAACGAGCACACAAGGTTATGTCTGTGTACCGAGCCAGGGTATGCATGCCCATAACCTTCCCTCGCGAGAGGCACCGGTGAGAGGCACAACAAAGGTCCGGGTCAAGACCTCCCCACAAGGTAAGCGTGGTCGCACTGAATAAAAACCCGATTCAGAGGCACCATGATGTGATCAACATCATCTTCAAGTTGAACTTAATCAAGTTTAACTTTGGTAATTTTTTTTATCAAAATCATGACATAATGCAAATAAACATGCAACTACTCTCCACGCAAAACAAACACTCATAGTTATGGATCAAACTTTTCAACGTTAATATCTTGCCATACTAAAGTTCTTCTCTGGTTACAACTCATTTTTATTATTCAGCAATATTTTTATTAGTTCAACATCTAATTAAAAATATCACCAAGTAAAATAACTACCATATATTTCCATAGCACATATCTAATGTAAAAATCTTACTCTACTTAGCCAAACAAATTCATACATTCAACCAGCAGCAAAACACAAGCATATCCAACAGAATAAAGTTACTACCATTAACCAAATTTATTTATCCAATTTTAAATGCAAATAAGATCTCATATTCAAGTAGAAAATCATAGAGATTGAAATAACACCATCCAAATGCTAGTGTGGCTTGCCTTAGTGTAGAGGAGGATCACACCCCTCTTGGTTTGCTTCAAGAGAAGTTTCTCCTTCTGAAAAGGTTTTAAAACCACAAAACAAATATCAAAATCCATTCTGAAATTCACCAGAAATTCTAGATAGCAAGGAAAATTCCACCCTTTGGTGTGCTGCTAGAGCTTTCTGAAACAAAGACAATGCAAAAAGAATCAAATCATTTGGACTTATGGTTTAGAAATGGTGGCTGGTCAAAGTTCAGTCAAATTTCTGAATAATATTTGAATTCAACAGAAAACCAGGGGGATGACGTCGAAGGCATAAACGAGAAATGCGCCTCCACTCATACCGCTTGGGTGCGAGTGGTGAGACTGAAAGGTGGGTCCCACGTGTCAGGAGAGAGAGGGGGAGCGCGAGATCAGAGAGAGGCGGGGCTTCGCCGGAGCTCACGCCGGCGACGAGGGGGTTTGGGGCTAGGCAAGAGGGATAGGATTGAAGTGGGGCTCATGGCACACCTGCCCGTACCCGTAGCTTGGCGTGGGGTGGACAGAGCTGCTCGCGGTTGGGCTCACAAGCTACGGTGGCGGACGGAGTTTGCGGGAGAGGTTGAAGACGACGGCTAGAGGCGGCTCTAAGGGCTCAGTAGTGTCCAGGCAGCACCAACAGCCTCCCAATGCCCCGCTCGAGCAGTTGCATGAGCTCGAGAGGCACTGAAGCGCGGTGGTTGGACTGCGGAGGTCGCCGGAGTCCTCTGGTCAGGGCGACGGCCAGAGGCCTGCCCGACCAAGCTGTGCCTCGTCTATGTGTTCGTGGGGATGGTGTGGAGTTGTAAGAGGCTAGGAGTCGAGGGGGGTCGCTATATATAGCCGAAGCGAGAAGGGGGGCATGTGTCACCACCGGAGCATTCTGAACACGCGGCGAACGGCGACGAGAAACTCCAACACGAGGGGGCAAGCGCTCAGCGTCGACGCAGGAGCTTGCCCATGCTCGCGGACGAGCACAGGAGGCGGTGGGGGAAATGGACAAGCGCACGCGCGCACTGTGGCATTTTGGCCACGATGTGCCCGTGCTTGCTGTGGCGGCTCCGGCATCGTCGAGCGCTAGGGAGCGGTCAAGGGTGATAGGTCGGGGGTGGTGGCGCTGTGCGGCAGTCGTCGACGAGCTCTGGAATGAACACGCGTGAAACAAAGAAGAAGGCGCCAGCCAGAGCGCGTCGAACGGATGCCAGGCACCGTGTCCTCATGTGGTCACCGCCCTCACATGGGAAAGACGAAGCCCAGGTGCTGTCAAACCATATCTACACGCTCGTCCGTGCAGTGTTTAGTCTAGGAGTGGTGATGGCTCAAGCTCAGGCCGACCAGATGTGACTTAACCATGTTGGCAAGAATTCTGATCAGAAACTTGGTCGCCAAGTTAAGCAATCTTCTAGAAGGCCATTAGGGCCGATCTCCTAGGGTTTAGGGTTTCTTAGGAGGGTGTTTAAGCTCAAGAAAGTTCAAGGCCAAACGCTCTAGAAAAAATGCACTTGTTGTACGAAGTGCATTTCTGTTCCAGAATGGAAATGATTTTCTACAGCAAAAATATTACAAAAAGTGATGCAATATTTTTGCATGGGAAGGTGTGCCAATGTTCTAAGAATATTCAGCAATTATTTCAGGATTTTTGGAGCAAGAAAAATGAGGGTTGCTTTGGAGCACTAGTCTCCAAAGTAGGTTTAAGATTGGAAAATGAATATTTTTCCTTTATGAAAAATATTCCTAGGATGATTTCTCGGTTTTATCAAAAAATCAAAGTTGAATGAGGAGTAGATAGGACACTTGGTTGAAATTCAAGGGTATGACCAAGTGACAAGTCTATCTGAAATGATTCCAAAACCCAAATCAGAGCAGGGCAGAAACCACGTTCGGAAACAAAGAGAAGGCAAGTCCGGAAAAAGAGAGAGGGAAAAAATCCAGGCTGTGACACTCCGTGACGTTCAAAGCATCTTTGAAGTCCCAATTCTAGGTCGTAAAGCATGGCACACTGAACTATCGAGTAGTCATCAGAACAAGCTTGCCAGATGTTCATGATGTCTGAAGTTTCTCCTACAGCAGGCTTGTCACCCAGTGGTGCTTCCAGGACATAATTCTTCTGTGCATCAATGAGGATAATCCTCAAGTTACAAACCCAGTCCGTGTAGTTGCTACCATCATCTTTCAAATTAGCTTTCTCTAGGAACACATTAAAATTTAAGGGAATGGTAGCACTGGCCATTGATCCACAACAACATAGATATGCAAAAACTATCAGGACTAAGTTCATGATAAATTAAAGTTCAATTAATTATATTACTAAAGAAGTCCCACTTAGATAGACATCCCTCTAGTCATCTAAATGATCACGTGATCCAAATCAACTAAACCATGTCCGATCATCACGTGATATGGAGTAGTTTTCAATGGTGAACATCTTATGTTGATCATATCTACTATATGATTCACGCTCGCCCTTTCGGTCTTCAGTGTTCCGAGGCCATGTCTGTACATGCTAGGCTCGTCAAGTTTAACCCGAGTATTCTGCATGTGCAAAACTGTCTTACACCCATTGTATTTGAACGTAGAGCTTATGACACCCGATCATCACGTGGTGTCTCAGCACAACGAACTTTCAAAATGGTGCATACTCAGGGAGAACACTTGTACCTTGAAATTTTGTAAGCGATCATCTTATAATTCTACCGCCGTACTAAGCAAAATAAGAAACATAATAAGATAAACATCACATGCAATCATAATATGTGACATGATATGGCCATCATCATCTTGTGCTTTTGATCTCCATATCCAAAGCATTGTGATGATCTCCATCGTCATCGGCTTGACACCATGATATTCATCGTAGCATCGTGGTTGCTCGCCAACTATTTCTACTACTACTATCGCTAACTCATAGATATAAAGTAAAGCAATTACATGGCTTTCGCAATTCATACAATAAAGAGACAACCATAAGACTCCTGCCGGTTGCCGATAATTTACAAAACATAATCATCTCATACAATAACGTATAACTCATCACGTCTTGACCATATCACATCACAACATGCCCTGCAAAAACAAGTTAGACATCCCCTACTTTGTTGTTGCAAGTTTTACGTGGCTGCTACGGGCTTAGCAAGAACCGTTCTTACCTACACATCAAAACCACAATGATTTTTCGTCAAGTGTGTTGTTTTAACCTTCACAAGGACCGGGCGTAGTCACACTCGATGCAACTAAAGTGAGAGGGACAGACACCCGCCGGTCACTTTTAAGCAACGAGTGCTTGTAACGGTGAAACCAGTCTCGCGTAAGGGTACGCGTAATGTCGGTCCAGGCCACTTCATCTCACAATACCGTCGAATCAAAGTATGACATCCTGGCAAGCAATATGACTATTATCGTCCACAACTCATTTTGTTCTACTCGTGCATATCATCAACGCATAGACCTGGCTCATGATGCCACTGTTGGGGAACGTAGTATTTCAAAAAAGTTCCTATGATCACGCAATTAGATCTATCTAGAAGAAGCATAGCAACGAGCGGGAGAGTGTGTCCATGTACCGTCGTAAACCGAAAGCGGAAGCGTTTAGTAATGCGGTTGATGTAGTCGAACGTCTTCGCGATCCAACACATCAAGCACTGAACGCACGGCACCTCCGCGATCTTCACACGTTCAGCTCGGTGACGTCCCTCGAACTCTTGATCCAGTTGAGGCCGAGGGAGAGTTTCTTCAGCACGACGACATGGTGACGGTGTTGATGAAGTTACCGACGCAGGGCTTCGCCTAAGCACTACGACAATATGATCGAGGTGTGTAACAGTGGAGGGGGGCACCGCACATGGCTAAAACAATTGTCAACTTGTGTGTTCCAGGGTGCCCCTGCACCCGTATATAAAGGAGCAAGGGGAGGCTGGCCGACCCCTATAGGCGCACCCCAAGAGGGGGAGTCCTACTAGGAATAGGAATCCTATTCTTAGTAGGTGTCCACCAAGAGGGAGAGAGGGGGAAGGAAGGAGAGGGAGATGGAGAAGGAAAGGGGGGCGCCTCCCCCTTCCTAGTCCAATTCGGACCCAAGGGAAAGGGGGCCCGCGGCCTGCCCTAGACGCCCCTCTCTCTCTCCACTAAGGCCCATGTGGCCCATTAGTTCCCCCGGGGTTCCGGTAACCCTCCGGCACTCCGGTTTGATCCGAAACTTCTTCGAAACACTTCCGGTGTCCGAATATAGTGGTCCTATATATCAATCTTTATGTCTCGACCATTTCAAGACTCGTAGTCATGTTCGTGATCTCATCCGGGACTCCGAACAACCTTCGGTACATCAAAACACATAAGCTCATAATACCGATCGTCATCGAACGTTAAGCGTGCGGACCCTACGGGTTCGAGGACTATGGAGACATGACCGAGACTCATCTCCGGTCAATAACCAATAGCGGAACCTGGATGCTCATATTGGTTCTTACATATTCGACGAAGATCTTTATCGGTCAAATCGCATAACAACATACGTTGTTCCCTTTGTCATCGGTATGTTACTTGCCCGAGATTCGATCGTCAGTATCAACATAATGTGGCACCCCGGCTAAGAGAAAACCGGAACACCCCGTATTCCAACCCAGAGTTCAAGGTGAAGTCTTTTGGAATACGACACTGCTTAGTATAGAACAAACCAGCTCTAATACAACACGAATATGATTACAGGGGTTCCGATATTACAATGAATAACATCTGTACGGCGACACTACGCCAACCTCAGTTGCTCTATACAAGCACCATAACAACTTAAAGCAGCGGAACAACTATTGGCAGCGGAACAACGAACGGCGATGATGAACTCCAATCCGCAGGGACTCTGGCTGGAACGTTTATCCTAGCTCGCGAACACGGGAACAACACCAAACAAGCAAGCAATCCAGGCACGACCTGCAAGCTGGCATGACACGCTAGGTCAGTACATTGAATGTACTTGCAAGCTCACAATAGTCAGAAGCATTCAAGACAAACAACAGCTAGCATGGCAATTACATGTTAATCAGAAATTATCATGAGATCATCAGGATAACATAGCATGAACAACATGAACGTGATACAGCTAGACACTATGAGCATGGCATGACCATATAAATCTGATGATACTAGCATGCAACATGATGACACTACATGCACCATTTATTTTGTTCGGGTTACCTCGTAACCATCAGATGCATCACTTACCAACCTCGGACATTATACGATAATCTCAGGATCAAATCAAGCTAGGTATAAACAATATCGTAGTAATCATTAAATGACGAAAACGAGCTTGATCTTTACCGACGAATCTCGCACAACATCACGAATATCCAACAACTCGATATACTCGATAACACGGTGATCGTTCCGGCGATCACGACCATGACCAACACTTGGTCTCAAACGGTGATCTTTCCGGCGATCACAACCAACTTATCTCATCATCGAACCGGGGTTGTTATTAAGCACATTATTATTATTACTGTTGACTCATAGTGTAACCAACTACGAACTAGGCCCTTATCCGCGGGCGCGGCTATCGATAGATTTAATATACACTCTGCAGAGGTAGCACACTGTACCCACACTACAGAACCCATGGCCTCGCTCTCCCATTCGGGTGGACCAACGGCATTCCGACAAAACCGATCTACTGTCATGACACTCTCCCGGCCACTCCGACTCACGTCCCACTGGCTAGTCCTGGGTGGCCCCGTGTCTACCAAAGACACAACGACCACCGTCGTGGCCAAACATAAATGGTCCCAAACGGGGACCCGGATCCATAACAACAACAACGTGCACACAAGGTTATGTCTGCCCCCCTGGCCAAGGTACCGCACGCCCATAACCTTCCCTCGTTGGAGGCACCGGCGAGAGGCATGACAATAGACCCAGTTAGGACCTTCCCATAAAGGTAAACGTGGTTGCACTGGTCAGTTCGATATGGTGGCACCATGACTCAGCCAACAGTTGTTCAAGTTCAATTTAATCCGGTTAAACTTGAATGGAAATATGCTAAGTCATGATAAAATACTTGATGCAATTAAAATGCATGAGCATGAATACCAACATAATCATGAGAGAACCACATAACTATCCACCATATCAACAATGAATCATAAGCCTGGCATACTGACTAGCATGAACATCATAAGTACATATTTCTCCGAAAAATAACCACAAACATCAACAACAAATATCATGCAAGAACATATCAACAATATCAACATGCAAGCATTTAACTAACTGGATGCAAAGGAACATGCATAATAATGGTACTCGGGGCAGACGACAGTCATGCACCGAGGACCATCACCAATCATCAACATGAACTACTAGCAAGCATAAACATATGAAGGAATACTAGCAACTAGCATGGCATGATAACCAGGTGCATAACAACATATCATGAAAATAAACAATAACCCCGAAGCATTACCGAAACAACGATAATCATATTTTAGACAAACAATCATTTACGAAATATTCAAGTTGAAAACCATGGCTAATGCATGACTATCATGCAAGTGGCTATTGTGGCTTGCCTGGGGTGATGGAGACTCCAGGAAGAAGTGCGGAACGATCGCGGAAAGAATCGCCGGAAATAGTTCTCTCTCGAAGGGGGCTGTTTACGGGCAAGGGCAAAGTGGTCATTTCCAGTATGTCAAACCATAATGAAAATGATACCAACAGAACGGGCTCGACAAGACGAAGACGTGGGCTTTGGAATCACCTGATTCGGAGTTACAATTGAAAAGTTATGAAGGGTTGAACACCAGGGACCAATATGTGAAAGTTTTCGTCACCAACGGGTCCCTGAGTGGATAAGATAGAAGCGCAAAATTAGAAATACGCTTTCTGAACTTGGAAAATGTATTCGGCCCCGAAGCAGAACAAAAGTACGCTTATGTTAAAAGAAAACATACTTGCAGAAATACGTTTCCACTTAACGTACTTGGGCCCGGGCGGGGTCAACGCCTAGGCGCTGACGAGCTGGACCCATGTGTAGGGGAGGGGGGGGGCGATCGGTCGTCGTCTTCCTCCCGCTGTTGTGACTCATGTGAAGCAGAGTAGCGACAGGGGAGGGAAGCGACCAAGGGGCCGGCCACCCCCGGCTAAGGCGAGGCCATCGGCGGGTGCGGCGGGACCTGGCGCGCCCGTGCCCGCGGTCGGCCACCGTCGAGGAGGCCTGGAACGACGACGAGAGGAGGCGGCAGGAAGGACAGAGAGGAGGCAGAGGCGGGCTACCGACGAGAGGACTGGCGACTCCGGCGGGCTCCGGCCGATCTGAGGGCACCGACAGGACCCCAGGGCTGTGCCGTACCCGTTCAGAGGGCTAGGGGATGCCGGGGAGAAGTGGGTAGGTCAGGAGGCCGCGGCGACAGAGGTGACAGAAAGTTTTGGGTGGCTGTGGTGCTCGGCGAAGCAGGGGCTCCGACGAGGGGGCAAGGGGTTGGGGTGGCTCGGGGGAGTGTGGGGAACTCGGTGGACAACACCAGAGGAGGAGAGGGGGCTTGGGTTGGCCGGAACTAGGCCGAGACCGAGGCGGCCATGGCGAACGCCGACGAAAATAAGAAGAACCCGAGGGATCTGGTGGTCGAGAGAGGCGAGGGAGGAGCTGGTGAGCTGCGGGAGGAGTCGAGTGTCCTTTATATAGGCGACGAGAGGGCTCTAGACGCTCACTAGCGAGCTCGAACAGTGTACTAATGGAGGTCACAGGCGGTGCACGAGAGTGGCACTATTGTCACGGCGCGCTGCTGGTGAGCCACGACGAGGCAGTGATGCAGGGAGGTGCAGTCGAGCACGGGCGACCTCCTGGACAAGGTTTGAGGCTGAGACGAGGAGGGAGGTGACGAGCACAGTGGCCCGACCGATCCAGAGCGCGCGCTGTGCATGACACAAGCGTGATCACCATGCGCACTGGTGCACGGCGCGCTTTGGCGTGGCCAACCATGTCTAGTAGGATGACCTAAGTGCTCTTAGTAAAGATGCAAAAAGAAATTGGTCCAGGGGCAAAGAAGAGACTTGCACTTAGCTCCAAAGTAAATCAACGGGAAGGTGCTTGTAACTTCCTGTGGTTAAACCGACTTGCTAACTTGGTAAAGAATTTGTCTGGCGATGATCTTACACCAAGATGATTCAGATCACCAAAAATCATACTAATAGGAGGAGTTTAGATGGGGGTTGCTGTAGAAAGTGCAAAACTGGCCAGATTTAGAGATTAAGATGTTGCACTCACATACTTAAGTGTCATGATCTGAAATTTGGTGGAGTTGAATTATTTGACCATATGGTGCTGCTGTAAAAACCTCATGCCGTTTGGAGTTACCAAAGTGGCACTTGTTGCACAAAGCTCTATTCTGGACAGACTCTTGGATAATTTACTGAGGGTAAATGGATAACTGGCTTGAGTCAAAACTTGGTGGAGTGAGTAGAGGTACATGTACAAATGGCCTGGTAAATTGGCAGATCAATTGAAGGAAGGTAAAAAAGGTTGCTTCACAAAGTGAATTTTTTACCAGAAACCAAGATTTGGAGCTGAGCTCACATAGATGATCTCCATGAGCTCAAATTTGGTAGAGATTCATGATTTGGTCAAATGAAAGACGTGACAAAGTTTCAACTCGTTTGGACATGCCTAGAATATACTTCTTTCACAAAGTTCCTTTCTGGATAGAAACTTTGGAAAATCACTGAAAAACTAATTACTCGGCAAATGAGTATGAAATTTGGCACAGAGCAATGATATGGACATGAAAATATGTCCACCAAGTTTGAGGTCAATAGGGCAAAGAAAAATAGCACTTGCCTCACAAAGTACCATTTAGGGCATAATAGGAAAATGATTATTGGAGGATTATTTTTGAACATGGCAATGAAATGGTTTGTCATATTTGAGCAATATATGACCCAAAAAATTTATGAGAATTACTTGGGAATTTTTAGAATGATAGAGATACTGGTTGCTTCACAACCTAGGGCAAAAAGAATTATTCCTTTAATAGAAAAGGAATATTCTTTGGAAAAAGAATATTGGGTTAAGTCAAGGATGGAAATGACAGGGTCTTAGGATGATGAGAAGGATGGCAAGCCACTATAAAACCTAGGAAGACATGATCTTCCCAAGTTTCAGAACCACATAGCCACTGAAAAGCAAATAAAATCAAGAATACCCAGAAAATCATCAGAAAAAGAAAAGGGCAAAATCCAGGCTGTTACACATACCTAGTACAATCTCGTTGCCGATAAGTCTCTTTACTCGTTCCATAATACATCATCTCGTGCTTATTACAATGTGTATTACCGAGAGGGCCCAGAGATTCCTCTCCGACACTCGGAGTGACAAATCCTATTCTCGATCTATGCCAACACCGTAAACACCTTCAGAGACACCTGTAGAGCATCTTTATAATCACCCAGTTACGTTGTGACGTTTGATTGCACACAAGGTGTTCCTACGGTATTCGGGAGTTGTATAATCTCATAGTCAGAGGAACATGTATAAGTCATGAAGACATCAATAGCAGTAAAACTAAACGATCATAGAGCTAAGCTAACGGATGGGTCTTGTCCATCGCATCATTCTCATAATGATGTGATGCCGTTGATTAAATGACAACACATGTCTATGGTCAGGAAACATAACCTTCTTTGATTAACACGTGTATCAAGTTTCCGGTTAATATAATTCTAGCATGAATAAAAGACATTTATCATGATATGCAAGGAAATATAAATAACAACTTTATTATTGCCTCTAGGGCATATTTCCTTCAATGACATCCGGCTCAATCCAGAAAATGTGTCTTCGGCATTCCAACCGGAAAGCTATTGGGGTTCATTGTCTCCCATCGAGGAAATGAAGAAAATTCAAGCTTTGTCAGAGTTCGCTACTGTTGACACCTGATTTTGGCAAGATACATAAAGCAATGAAGATGGTCCCGAGTGAAAGGGTTTTCAGCATGAAAAGATTCACGTCGCCGTGTGGAACAACTTTGATGTTTCGGTTATCATCATTCGCCTTATTTTAGGGAGCGAAACTATATTCCGAGTGGCATAATTCAATGTTCCGAGTGTTTTTTGCCAATCATGCATTCAAGACGACCTCGGATGAATAAGCACTCTAATGGAATTGTCTTCGTCTCGTCGAGGCAATCGATTTTGATATATAAATCATCTCAATCCGAGTTCGTATGCAAAAGTTAGAGGCAATACACTGCAGACCGAAACTATATGGAAATATAGCGCGAGGTACCAGACAGTGGTCTGATAGGTTGCGCGAGTAATTCGGCCGTCAGGACGGCCTTGTATCGAAAAAGCTTTAACATAAAAAAGTTTCGCCTCGTCGAGCCGATCGTTTTTCATATAAAGTTTGTCTCAATCCGAGTTAGTATGCAACCTGGAGAGGCAAATCAAGATCAGGTTGTGTTTTAAGTCGGGAAGGTCGAGTGAAAAGTCTTACCATCCGAGTGAAAACCTACCGATCAAGTAAAAGGTCAAGTGAAAACCTACCGATCGAGTAAAAGGTCGAGTGAAAACCTACCGATCGAGTAAAAGGTCGAGTGAAAACCTACCGATCGAGTAAAAGGTCGATCGAAAACCTACCGATCGAGTAAAAGGTCGAGTGAAAACTTATCGATCGAATAATAGATTGTCTTCCGACTGAAAATGTGGTCATCATCCGAGTGAAAGATTTCCTTCCGAGTGATAATATATTCATCCGAGTGGAAAAGTCTAGTCGGACCATCCGAGTGAAAGATTCTAAGACCCGAGTGGATAAGCTCGAATCCGAGTGAAACTGAACATGTGCCCAAAAGTTTATCAAGATGATCTCGGATGGAGAAGAGTTCAATACGGAAGTTGTGCGTATCGTAAAAACAGTGAAATTTGGTTTTGGAGTCATCGTGATCAGAGATAGTATATGGCATGCAAATTCACTACGCGACTCGGATAATCTAGTCCGCTGCAAGAACGAATCCGACTGGAAGGGAAAGATGATCTCAAAAGGTATTCAGGATTGCCTTATTTGAAAAAGTTATCAACATGAGAATTGTTCGTCTCGTCAAGGCGCACGATTTTGATATTTGGGCCGTCTTGATCGGAGATCGTATGCAAGCTCAGCGACCCGCGCAAGAAGCAGGACAAAAGTTTGGACCAGATCCGGGCTGAATCTGAGTTGGAGTAAAACTAGGACTCTAGGACGTGAATTGATGTAATTTTCTTGTAAGGAAAGCCTAGATGAATCCTTTACTTGTACGGGAAGTCCAGGCGCCTCTTATAAATGTTGGGGGTGTTGGCCGACTGAAAATCAATATACTACTTTTTCTAGTCTACGTTTTATCCCTCCATCGTTTTTCTCTCTCGTTCTTCGCTATTCTTCGTGTTTGAGAACTGCGAATCTCGAGGCTCTAGGGGCGAGCGAATCGACCTACTGCAGCCCATAGCCGCCGCACTCCCTGACAGGGTCCCTCCCGGGGGTGTGGGGTTTCGGGTCCGCAAAAGCGCCCGTCGACTGTCTTGCGTATCGCGCTGTCGGTCGGGCCTCCTTCGACGTGAGCTGCGGTGCATCACCCTCGGCGTCGAGGGTAGACGTGACGTGTTCGTGTGTCAACACACTTTTTGGCGACTCCGCTCGGGACATCGAAGGTCAATCATCATCATCCACCATGTTCGATCTTCCCAAGCCATATGAGGTAGACGCCGATAACATCATTAAGCCCAGTCTTGATGAGATATCGGCCGATCATCGCCAAATCTATGAGGAGTACAAGAAGGCGCGCGAAGAGAAGGAGTTGCAGGAGTTCCTTGCGAAGTTCAAGAAGGATCGCCAAGGCAACATCACTCCAATTGAAGAAATCAAGTTCCCTCCTCTTCAAGCCGAGCAGGTTAAACCCTCTGTGAGTACTACCTTTTCTTCTGAGTAGTGGGCTGAGATTGAGAGTCGTATTGCTGATGGTAACAATCTAGTCTATCAAACTTTCATAGAAAATACTAATGCTCGGAAGAATATATCTCAATCATCTAGTGGTAATGGTGGTATAGCTGCTACTGTGCAAAACCCTAATCTGACTCTGCCTATTTCATCGGCACCTCCATGCCGTTGACTTATTATCCTACACAAACAAATCAGATTGTGGCTGCACCAATTAGTCCTATCATGAGCATGCCAGGTTCGGTGGCAATGCCGAATCAAACCCTACCTACAGCTACAACCACTCGACCACTACCATTTATGGGTCGACATACATGCCTTATTTCCTACCCACCGCTAGTAACCCTACTCCTCCTATGCCACTGCCACAAGCTTCATCGTCCACTATGGATGATGGTTTAGCTAATCTTAGAGAGGAGATGGCTAAGATGCTTCGAGAGAATTTTGGAGTTGAGTTACCTCGGAATCGGATTTACCAAAAGCCGTACCCCGAGTACTTTGATGCCATCCAGTGCCCTCCAGGATATAAAATTCCAGATTTTGTTAAGTTTAATGGAGAAGGCACAAAAACCACATGGGAGCATGTTAGTCAATATTTAGCACAACTAGGTGAGGCAGGTTCATTGAATGAGTTGAAAGTGTGTTTGTTTCCTTTATCATTAACTGGTACCGCATTTTCATGGTTTTCTTCTTTACCACATGGTTCCATTCGGGTTTGGTCGCAGCTAGAGCAGAAATTTCATGATCACTTTTATAGAGGTGACAATGAACTCAAGTTATCACATCTAACATCGGTTAAACAGAAGCATGACGAATCGGTCTCCGATTATGTCAAGAGATTTAGAGAAACAAAAACCGTTGTTATAGTTTGGTGATAACCGAGAGAGACTTGGCAGACCTAGTGCTGAGTGGTTTAAGGACTCCCATTAGAGAAAAGCTAGAAGGCTATGAGTTCTTAAATATTAACCAAGTCTTACAAAGGGCTTTGGCTCAGGAAAGCCGAAGCAAAGATCTCAAAGAAGTGCATAGGTACAAAGCTGATCGTCCAAAGATGAATATGGTTGAATATGATAATGATCACTCGGACGATGAGGGTGACATGTATGCTACTGAATTTGTTTGGCCATCTAAGGCCAAACCATTTAGTTGCAATGATCTGAAACCGATTCATAAGAATCGTGATGAAGAGATGAAGTTTACTTTTAACATTGCCAAGTGTGATAAAATATTTGATGCTTTGCTGCAAGCTGAAACGGCGCGCTTATTGCAAGTATCATAATTCTTTTTCTCATGCTACTAACGATTGCAATGTTTTTCGACGAGAGATACAATCGGCCATTAATGACAGTCGATTGAACTTTTCTGAGATGCAAGTTGATGAACAACCCTTTCCAATGAATACCATGGATTTGGAGGGGAAGAAGTTACTCATTCGGCCAGAGGTAGCCGAATTGGCTAATAAAGCTAATGTCATTGTTGGTGAGCCCAGGAAAAACAAGGAGGACAGCAAGATCTTGGGGAGGCAGATTGTGATTGACAAGCAACCTGATGGCAAGGAAGTAATCAAGATCACCATTAAGAATCCTACACTCGGGGGGCAACCACAAGTGCAAGAAAATGCCCGTATTAAATTTGTTAAGCCCAAGAGTCCAGAAGTTGGCAAGTGGAAGAGGAACGAGGCTAAAGTACAGCGTAAGCAGATCAAGCCAAATTTTGATATGTTGTTGTCCAAGTATGCCAATCAGTCGACCGGTTCTAGCTCTAACCGGCCAACAGACCTGAAGCGACCAAGGTCACCACCAGCTGATATGTTTAGTCGGTATGTGAGGCCGGCTGGACCAAGGGAACCGTTTCGAGAGGAACAAAGGCAACCTGTTTGGGATCGACTCGATTACTCATACAATGGTCGACTGAACATCAATGGTCATCAGTCGACTGGTCAAAATATATGGCTGAACGGAAGCTATCCAAGTGTAAGAATGCACCCAAGTGGAAGCTATCCAAGTGAAAAAATGTGGCCAGGTGTTGACGCTCAAAAGTGGCACAATCGTAAACGTTGCTTTAATCTATGTCAAGATTACTTCAAACTTATGATTGGAAGTCACCATGAGATGGCTTTCTTTGAGAAGATCAAGATTGTTATGAAAGTGGTCTAAAACGGAGTCCGGATGCAAAAGTTATGACAAGTTCAGAGATGCTCATGATGACACCAGATTAAAGAATGGCTTGAAACCCAATTAAGGTGACTTCAAATGGAAAAAATTTCAACATGAAAGTTGTGCGTCTCGTCGAAACGGTCGATTTTGATATAAAAATAGTCCCAATCTGAGTTCGTATGCAAAAGTTACAGCCATCCGAACACAGCCCTGTCACAGAGCCATAAGTGGCGCGCCCCACCAGCCACGTGTCTGATGGGTAGCGCGAATAACAGCCTGTATTGCGTGACCGTTTTGGCCTAGAAGATGGCTTCAAATCGAAAAACGTTCAACATGAAAGTTGTTCATATCGTCGAAACGGTCAAGATTGCTTTCGGGCTCTTTTCCATCCGAGGTCGTTTACCACCTCAAGAATTACCCGCAAGGTACAGCCAGTTTAAACCGAACAGTTTTGGAAAGTTCGGATAAAACCAATCTGAATTTGGCTAGGGTTTTGGACGTGAATCCAAGCCTTTTCCTTGCACGGCAAGTCCAGCCGCCTCTTATATACCTAAGGGGTGATGGACGATTGAACAACACACAATCGAACAAACACATCTTCTACTTTTTCGTGTTCATCTATCCCCTACCCTTGTATCTTCTTCCTCGTTCTTCGTTCGTTCTTCTTCATTGCAGGGCGGCGAACCTCGAGGCCCTAGGGGCGGTCAGGCCGACCTAGGGCAGCCCATAGCCGCCGCGCGTCCAGACGGGGTCCCTCCCGGACGCGTGGGGTTTCGGGTCTTCAAAAGCGCCCGCCGGATTGCTTGCGTACCGCGCTTCCGGACGGGTCTCCTTCGACGTGAGCTGCGGTGCATCACCCTCGGCGTCGGAGGTACACGGTGACGTGTTCGTGTGCGAACACACTTTTTGGCGACTCCGCTGGGGACGAAGCTTTGAACGGTCTCCGGCCCGTTCTTGCTACGAAGAGATCGTCATCTAGGGTTTGCAATCTACAAAGGTAATATGAATACCCAATTCACAAATTTAGATGCAAATAATACATATGTTGTTGCTAGATCATCTAATGAGCATAATGTATCGGCTAGCCCTAGCTTTATCAATCATGCATCTAATTATGTGCAAGGGCCGATGCAACAAAATCTCCATGATTCTACTTCATATAATTTTAGCAACATGCAACATATGTATCCCAACTCCCATGAATCGGCAACCCCACAAATGCATATGCCGATGAACAACATGATGAGTTCGGTTAATCAAGTTGAAACACCCCATGTAGGATCTTTCAATGGCATGCAACATAGTGTTTCATATTTTTATTCACCGGCAACTAATTTGCAACATGTTAATCCAAACATGCTGGTGGATAGGGGAATTGGCCATGCTACTACTAGTTATTCGGCCAATTACCCTCAAACATCATATGCTACACCTCATGCTACTAGTTTTTTGGCACCATACGCAACTGTTGATGTCCATAATTCGGCTCCACACCTTAATGGTAATGGCCGAATAAGTGAAACTTCTGCAGGAGCACAAATGCCTTCACCTAATACCGTGGCATATCATGTCCCCCCTATACAATTACAGAATTTCGGCAACATCTCATTGCTGAAAGAGTTTAAAAGCATTGGGGGGCAACCATATCCAGACTGGGTAATTGAGAACAAGCTTACATTCTCTTGGGATTTGTGCAACTCTATTCGCCAGGAACTAATAGAAAGCGGGAAGCCTCATGATTTTGCTGATGTAAAAGCTAGAGTTGTGCAAATGATGCAGATGCCCAGTGTTGTACCATCCAGTGTACCACCTACACAATCACAAAGTTTCAGCACCTCATTGCCGAAAGAGTCTCAAAGTATTGGGGGGCAATCTCATGACGAGTGGATGGAAATTGAGATGAAAAAGTTTAAAGCTCGCCAAGCTGAGATGTGGGCTAAAATTAGACGAGAGCGAGAAGCCTTGCAAATCCAAAAAGATAAAGTTGTTGATTCAGGTAACAAAGAAAATTCGGTTATTAGAAAAGCCGAATCAAGTAGTATATATTCTGAGTCTATCAAATCCAAAGAGGCAAGCATTATTGAGAAAGGGCATGGAAAGCATAGAAAACAGTCATACTTGATTTTTCCGAAGTCAATGGAACCTACTTCCTGCCCTATGAGTTCCGTGCCATAGAAATTGACAAGCCTCAAGGACAAGAACAAGTAGCCGAACAAAGTTCGGCTGATATGGATCTTCAAAGCAATGGTGCACGGAATCAAGAAAAAGATGATGAAAAGAAGTTGGGGAGCCATCCAAAGACGGAGCAAGATGTTCTTCAAGTGACACCACCATCATGTTCTCCCAACATATTTGAAGAGGTATGCATAGAGAGTAATTTACCTCTTTTCAGATTTGGTCGCGACTTCATTATTGATGCATCTATAAGAAATATTCTCATAAGTAATTTTGAAAGACCAATGAAGAAGGGTAATTTACTTGTTAGGAATAAACTTGTTATGGAACATATCGGTAAACCCATTATGCCATTTATAAAGACCGATATTGACTTATTGTTACAGCCAAAGCTTTCCCCGTTGCTTTATGTAAAGTTCATATCTGGTTGGGTAGCTTTGCTTATTTCGTACTTGGCTTGCACTTGGTCTCAACTAAGACATGTATGTTCTAAATATCTTCGTTTCAGAAATTTAAAGCCAAGGTTAAATTCTATTAAGAAAACTGATGCTAATATAATATCTTATACAAAGACATCGGAGATAGAGTGGAAAACACAATGCATAGCCGAATGGGGAGATTACAAATCTGAACCATTCGTTTGCTTATCTCCAAAGCCGTTCAAACAGCAAGATCGGCTAGAAAACACGAAGTATACCTTCAATTCAAGCATGTGTGATCAAATATTTGATTTGTTGTTGAAAAAGAATTACATTACAATTCTTGATCACCATGTTAAGCCATCAATCCAAGGACGAATGTATTGTAAGTTGCATGATTCATCCAAGCATAATTTTGAGGATTGCAACATGTTTCGTCAAATAGTTAAATCGGCCATTGAGAAAGGACGATTGAAGTTTGTTGAAACACCAAGAGATGACCAGTCTATTCCGATTGGTCCCGATGGCAAAAAGTTTTTGCATCGGCTGCTTCAAGCCGATCCATTTAAAGAGAATGTAAAAGTTGCAGGTGATGGGATTAAGCTTTCAAGTAAAGAAGTTGTTGAAGAGCATAACGAGCATAATCTTGAGGGCGAGAGTTCCATCGAAGCTACAATGGAGACGCCAAGGACTGGGGGGCAGCAAGCAAATCCAATGATCGATGAAAGCAAACCAAAAGAAAACAAAGGCCGGAATAAGCGCAAGTGTAAGAGATCAAAAATCACCTTCGCTGAACTATTGGATAAATATCAAAAGAAGAGTGAAGGCAAGAATTCTTATCGGCCAAATCATGCAAAGAAACCAAGATCACCCCCAAAGCGCAAGTATGAGGATCGACATTGGCAAAGTGACAATTTTTATGCAACGTATTCATATCCTTATTTTTGGCCACCAATGCCAATGCCGTGGATGCCTCCTTATGCTCAAGTAGATCCATATCCATCATGGGACAGGTATGATACAAGGGCGCATTCTCCATCTTATTTTAGATCATCTCACCAATATTATGAAGCTTCGAGGAGATCAACATTTGAACAATCACATGTTAAAAACCGTTTCAATCATAAGGAATCGGTCCGGAGCTCAAGGAAGAAGAAAGAGGTGGTCAAGCAAGTTTACCGTGTTAAAAGAGATGGTTGTAAGAGTGCAACTTCAGATTTGATCTCAAATGAAAAGGAGCCAATTAAAGTGTTGACATTGGCTACTAAAGGCAATGAGAGGAAGCAACCAATTATTGACAGTCAAAGTGCCAAATCTGAAGAAAAGAAGTTGAGAGTGCACAAAGCCAAAAAAGGATTGCCATTGGCCAAGACAAAATCGCAGCCGGGGTGCCCACTCGACTTATCATATTGGCAAAAGAAGAAACTACAAAAACTTAGTGCACAAGAACTTGAAGAAAGAAACATGGCATGGGTTCCCAAAGGAAGTGATCAAAATAAGAATTATGTGCAAGCTTCCATTACAAGAAGTGCGGCAAAGGTGAAGAAGGAAAAGAGTGAAAACTATGAAGGACGAAGCCGAAGGTTTCAACATCTTCGGTCTACACATTATCCATATTCTTCAACTATGCCATTAACGCCCATGTCATGGAATTCGTCATCAGGTATGATTGGTAACCCTCAGTGGGCTTATTTTAATCCATGGATGCCATATAATTTCTTACATCATGAAAGGGTATTACCAAGTCACTATACATTTGATTAGTTACAACTTTTGTTGCTGATCCAAAGGGCCAAAATACTTAGTTTGTCATTTCATTTATTTGTTTCGGCTATATGTGCTTTGAATGAGGTTTACATGGTAATGGCCGATATTTATCTATCGTCCTAAGAATATGTCAATGCATGGCCGGTGTAGTATTCTAGCATCGTCCTTAGTTCGAATGGAGAGCGAGACAAGGTGATATACATCTTGAGGCTTTCGGTGATTCGTTATGAGTAGTGCAACAAATATCCAAGGGTTATCAATGTTTTGACGAATCACTTATAGTTCATCTTGAGATATGTCTAGATGCAAAATTTACCTTGGGTTGCTTTAAAATTGTTCTTATATTTACACATGACAATTCAAAAGAGTTGGCACAGCAAGCATCCGGCTACTACGTTAATCATGGTGTATTGCATTTCTCTCAATAGCCGATGCTTCGTCTCGTCAACATAGGTAAGGCCGAACCGAAGTTCACAGCTTCGGCCACTAATGAATTTTGATGCAGGTGATACTAAGGATTGGAGAGAGTTTATTGATTATCTACAAAATCCTAGCAAAAGGGGGAACAATATGGTTCGGAGGATGACCTTGAGATACATATCTATGGAACTTTATCATCGGATTGTTAACGAAGTTGAGAAGGTTTCGCCCAAGTTTGCATCAAGGGTTCAAGAACAATAATGGCCGATATATAATTATTGTCCTAAGCATATAAATGGCCGATGGGGTGTTGACATCGTCCTTAGAACCAACATGGTACAAATTATTTTTCGGCACGCTTGCTTTGCCGAAAAACAGGGGGGCATGTGTTGACGCTCAAAAGTGGCACAATCGTAAAAGTTGCTTTAATCTATGTCAAGATTACTTCAAACTTATGATTGGAAGTCACCATGAGATGGCTTTCTTTGAGAAGATCAAGATGGATATGAAAGTGGTCTAAAACGGAGTCCGGATGCAAAAGTTATGACAAGTTCAGAGATGCTCATGATGACACCAGATTAAAGAATGGCTTGAAACCCAATAATGATGACTTCAAATGGAAAAAGTTTCAACATGAAAGTTGTGCGTCTCGTCGAAACGGTCGATTTTGATATAAAAATCGTCCCAATCTGAGTTCGTATGCAAAAGTTACAGCCATCCGAACACAGCCCTGTCACAGAGCCATAAGTGGCGCGCCCCACCAGCCACATGTCTCATGGGTAGCGCGAATAACAGCCTGTATTGCGTGACCGTTTTGGCCTAGAAGATGGCTTCAAATCGAAAAACGTTCAACATGAAAGTTGTTCGTATCATCGAAACGGTCAAGATTGCTTTTGGACTCTTTTCCATCCAAGGTCCTTTACCACCTCAAGAATTACCCGCAAGGTACAACCAGTTTAAACCGAACAGTTTTGAAAAGTTCGGATAAAACCAATCCGAATTTGGCTAGGGTTTTGGACGTGAATCCAAGCCTTTTCCTTGCATGGCAAGTCCAGCCGCCTCTTATATACCTAAGGGGTGACGGCCGATTGAACAACACACAATCGAACAAACACATCTACTACTTTTTCGTGTTCATCTATCCCCTACCCTTGTATCTTCTTCCTCGTTCTTCGTTCGTTCTTCTTCATTGCAGGGCGGCGAACCTCGAGGCCCTAGGGGCGGTCAGGCCGACCTAGGGTAGCCCATAGCCGCCGCGCGTCCAGACGGGGTCCCTCCCGGACGCGTGGGGTTTCGGGTCTTCAAAAGCGCCTGCCGGATTGCTTGCGTACCGCGCTTCCGGACGGGTCTCCTTCGACGTGAGCTGCGGTGCATCACCCTCGATGTCGGAGGTACACGGTGACGTGTTCGTGTGCGAACACCAGGTAGATTCCATCCGAATGAATTCCATCCAAGTGGATTCAATCCGAATAAAAGGGTGCGCCCGAGTGAAAATTTCATGCATCCAGCAAATTGAAAAGAATGGCGTCTTAAATCACCAAGTGTTGCAGCAGTCAAGTCAGGAAAAGGCAAAGGGAAAATGGATGTTGACTCACTTATCTTGGGCACCAAAACATTCCCCGTACAACAACCGAATGTGCATAACCACTCGACTGAGCCGATACTTTCTATCGCGCCAAAGCACTCGGCTAATGATCATGAAGCAAGCACCAGCCAAGTAAAAGCAAAGGATCCTAAATACACTCGGCCAAAGTGGTGTCCTCCAGGGCTAACAAAGACACAGAAGAGGAAACTGCAGAGGTTAAGGAGCCAAGAGATGGCAGAACAGGAGGCCAAGAAGCAAAGGGATAAGTTGTTCAATGACACTCGACCCATGGTTCCAGCAAAACAAGTGTGGAGGCCTAAACAAATACAAGATAAGGCACCTTCTACATCTATCACAGCAATACCTACACCACCAAAGGAGGACGATGCAACAACTATCACATCGTCTACGACACTTCTTACTTCTCCTTCACTCGGACAGATTTCAGAATCGGTGGATGCACTTGAGGCAGAGGATGATATATTAGATTATGAGTCGACGCCGGTTCATGAAGGTATGGATATCAATATGATTTATTACTTGCCTGCTGAGTTTCGTGCTGTAGATGAGGAAGGGGAGGTTGCTCAGCTGGATTTTGGCCCTAAAATGCAATATTTGAGAAGCCAAAAGACCCAGTAATGCATCTGAAACCATTGTATCTCAGAGGCCATATCAATGGATCACCTCTCACTCGGATGCTTGTTGATGGTGGTGCTGTGGTAAATCTGATGCCCTATTCGGTCTTCAAGAAATTGGGTTTGCCCGATGAAGAGTTGATAAAGACGAATATGGTGCTCAACGGATTGGAAGGCAAAGAGAAAACTGAAGCCAAAGCCGCGATGTATGTGGAACTTACAGTCGGAAGCAAAACTTTGGCTACTGCATTCTTTGTCGCAGAGGTGCAAGGTAACTACAATGTCATACTAGGCCGTGATTGGGTCCATGCAAACCAGTGCGTGCCATCCACTATGCATAAATTTTTGATCCAGTGGGTTGATGATGAAGTGGAAGTCATTCATGCGGATAACTCGGCCTGCGTTGCTTTGGCCGATGCATCGGTGGATTGGCAACATCCCAATGCTACTTGCTTGACGGGACGTGACTTGTCAGAGTTTGATTTTCTCAGCGCGACCAAGAATGGTTTCGTGCCCGTTTCTTTAAAGCCGACTGAATGCAGTCGGCTCCAAGGTATGATATGTTTGAATGGATTCTAGTTCCGAGTGGTTGCAAAAACGTCTTGTAAAATATCGGTCGAGTGAGAACGATATGTATGAATCTATAGAGGAATTAGATGATATGGATAAGCTTGGACAAGGTTTTACATCGGCCGATCCATTAGAAGAGGTAGATATTGGAGATGGTTCAGTCACTCGATCGACGTTTGTAAACAAAAATTTGAAAGTCGATTGTAAAGCTAAGTTGGTCGAGCTATTGAAAGAATATGTTTGTTGCTTTGCATGGGAATATCATGAGATGCCAGGTTTAAGTCGAGAGCTAGTGGAGCATCGGTTACCTATATAGGCTGGTTTTAGACCATATAAACAATCGGCCAGAAAGTTTAATCCAAAAACATATGACCGGATCAAGGAAGAGATCGGTCGACAGCTTAAAGCTAACACTACAAGAAATATGTCAACTTGTGACCACCACTATTGGTCACTGAATGGTCACAAATTTCCATTTGTGACCTTTTTGTGACCAAAAACATAAGGTCAAAAGCTGGCCGTCATAAACTGACTATAGCGACCTTCTCTGTGAGAAGGTCGTAGACGTTTTTGACCAAAACAAAAGGTCGTTGAACCAATGACCTTTTGTTTTGGTCATTGGATGTCTGCCCAGGCCACGTCGGATTCGACGTGGCAATCTGACGTGGCAAAATTGCGACCAATTGAAAAGGTCACTGATAAGATTCAGCCCGGTCCGATTAGGTGTCTATATGGGCCGAGCCCGTTAATTCAGCCCATTTATGTTTTTTTTCCTGCCAATTTTGGTCAACTGCTTTGGGCATTTTGCGGTCCATTTTAAATTTGGGCCTCACGATTTTTACAGTGCATTTAATTTTGGGGCCTTGGCCTTTTTGCAATCCAATTTTTGGGCCTTGGCCTCTTTGCGATCCATTCTTTTTGGGCTGTAGCCATTTCCACCAGTTTTTCATTTGGTCCAATAGACATTTCGGCCAGTTTTTAATTTAGGCCACGCCTCTTTGTTTCAAATACAAGTTACAGCATAGACATAGATTCAACCCAAATTCAATACCAATATATTCTCTTTTTGACCACTTTCAATCCAAGAATACATTTCAAATAAACATAGAATAATATTCCAAGGATTTGTACATATATCCTAGCATTTGAATAACAAGTTCAGCAAGCAAATATACACTAAATTCTCAGCAAGATCAACAATACATCCAAATTCCCAGAAAATACGGCATTACAACAAACATATAAAGCAAGTCGTTGACTTGGACTTCCAGCTTCTTCAAAAAAATTAGCACATAACTCTCCTGTAGATGAGAAGAAAAGCCACATGTTCAGTCTCGATATGGGTAATATATGCTAAAAATAAATCCAAGAACCGTGCAAGAGCCTAGGTTTTACTATCATTTGGACACCCAGATTGGCGATCCTTCCTTACCTAATGTGTGCAAGTCCAAATAAATTAATAAACAATCCATTTTATAGAGCTAATTGCTACAGATTAAACTGATGCTCTTCTACTACTAATTAAACCATTCAAGCTCATGGTCAGGATCAACAATACTAATAACCTGTAGGTACAATGGTACAACAGCAAGCAAATAGTGGAATAATCCCACCACAACGCATGAAGAAAAACACTATCCTACTGCCACTCTCATCCATTCAACTGACAACATCTATTTCATGGAGGAAGGGAAGGGAATAGATAGGCTAGTACCAGTTAATGATGGCGTCAACGATGATATGGATGAGGTTGGCGTCGGTGAGTAGGGATCCACTTGTGCATGCATCCACTCCTCCAGCTCTAAGAAACTTCCAAGACATGGTAGTCGTTGTTGAAGTAGGAGATCAGAACGACCGGACCCTGAGACAAAAAATGACAACATTGACATCATGAGCATCATCTAAACAAACATGAAACAAAACCTAAAGAAATAAGCATCTGCCAGCAAGAGAAATTCTACCAAGACGAGGGTCTGTGAACAAACTGATCATAGATATGAAACTTTGTAATGCTCATGTTTCAGCTAATAGGGATTCCAGAACTACCAAGACTCAGGCATCTCATCGACAAATAAACTTGAGTTACATTAGCTGGAACGAAAATAGAAAAACTGGAAGTTCAAAACAAATGGCCAAATACTATAAGATTTGTAATTTTAACCGATAGTTCAATGACATATTGATTATTCAGAATCAATGATAAAAAAAGGCTGCTAGGCATGCGCTTAAGCATGCCTAGGCGCAGAGTGATGGCAGAACACCTAACTGTAAGCACTGGTCGACATGCATTTAAGCATGCCTTGTTCAGAATTGTACCAGCAAAAAAAGCTTTCCAAAGGCGGCAAGCAGGACCTAGCGAGATGGGGGAAATTGAATCCAAGTTCAGTTTAAAACATCAACCAGTCATATAGACAACAACTCCAGCTTCTTAAATGACACAGTACTATCGTTCTCTGTTTCTGATTGGATCACTCTTCTTCCTTTTTTCCTCTAAAAAAATGTACTATCAATTTCTCTACCGGCCAGTCACTACCTGTCATCATCTAATTAGCAACAAATACTTGGTATCAAACAACACGGATCAAGCCATTCGCATTGGTTCTAGCAGTGCGAATAAACCACAGTAGCTAATGGAGTTATATGAGCTCAAGCAGTGCATAATTCTAGGATAACATCTCCCATACCTATATGCATAACACCGACAGAATAACAGCAGTATAAACAATGGTATAGAAACTTAAACAGTAGCATCACCTACTTAGTAGTGACCAGGAAATCAATCCACAGTTGGTAGAGCAAAACAAAATCACAAGCACTACGGGCAGTAGCACGTGTACCAGTAGATCACAGTCACTACATCCAGCATCACAATCTTGTAAACTGAAGACAGAATGTGTCCTGAGCTTACTGCCGAGCTTGACGTAGGCTTCGTCCGATATGGTGTACTTCTCGACGAGTGAGGTGTCCTCCAGCCACCCGCCGGAGGTCACCGACGAGGGGTCGAGGTCGATGATGTGCAAGCGGTACCTTCAGAGCAGACCACCATCAGACCAATAGCAGCAGTAGAAAGATAGCAAGAGGAGATGCGGGTGGGGGACGGACGGACCCGTCGTAGGGAGAGTAGGCGGCGAGGGGCGCGGCGTCGCGGTCGAGGTCGGCGACCCTTGTGCCGGCCTCGTCCCGGAGCTCCAGACGCATGGAAGATTGATCAAACAATTTGTACAACGGGAGGCATCACCAACTTTTAGAACTGCAGTAATTGAAAACAAACATTAGACATTAGCATCGCAGGATCATGTTTCTCATTCATTCTAGTGATGAAGCAATTTATTCAAGAGTTAACAGGGCAGAAAACCCGTATTAGTACTGTCACTATGGAAATATACGCATTTTTTAATATTTGTATCTCTTTCTGATTCAGTGTTGTTAAGAAAAGGAAGATTGATCTAACAATTTGTACAACGGGAGGCATCACTAACTTTTAGAACTGCAGTAATTAAAAATAAACATTAGACATTCAAGCGCCTTGGCATTTACGTTGTGCCGACATAAACATCAGGAGAAAATAGTGAGAATGGAATTGCAAAGAGAGGCAACATAGCAGGTTCTGGAGTTATCTATTTTGAGAGAGGCCTGTTGTTAGCCATCTTCACTGGGATCTTTTAAAACGATGAGTGAGGATTAGGACACATGTCATGCAGCATACATATTACAACTATCTTATGTCAATTTATGCTGAAGGACCATTTCAAGTCGGCTACAGTGCGGCAAGAATCAAGTGCTTACTTACTGGTTGTATCATGATGAACAGAAGAACCCAGGAATATATATACATATATGTGTGCTCACCTCATGGTGGTATCTGATTCCACCCTTCATAGGGCCCCTGGCATTGTCATGCTGCACCCTAAACCCAACATAGGATGCTAATGTCCCATCATCTTTCGGAATTGTGCACTCAACCTGCAACCACCCAAGCAGCATGTTACTGAATAATGGAACAAACAGTTCACCTCACATAGACAGGACACATGCTCGTAAATTAGAAGGATCCTCCCTACGGTTTAACCTTATAGAGAAAGTGGCTAAGAGGCCAGTTCAACAACCTTGTTTTGCCATATTCAGCAGGAAATCAGAATATATTAACATGGATACGCGCTACGGCAAGCAAGAGAGTGAGAGAGGAAAATCAAGTGAAGTTCCCCTATAAAAAATCAAGTGAAGTAGTAGGTTGGAAAATGTCAAATCCGAAGACAATCTGGTAACCTAACTAGAAGAAAGCCATAAATTTACGGACCAGATCAAAAACAATCACATGTCAACTTCCTCAAGGACCAAGGTGATAGTCCTAGTCCAGCTTCACTCATTCACAGTAAATGCTAGTGTTATGCTATGCAATCTAGAATGTAGCCCAAGGGGAACTAACTAGCAGCAGCTCATCTAGAACTCATATGTGTACTTCAATGGAAATAGCAACATCAGGAAGAAAAGAAGGAACCTTGTCCAACAGTAGCAGCAGATTGGTACAGATCAGGCAAGGGAACGGGAATAGATGGATACCTCGGCGCAGTCGTCGGCGTACTTGACCTCGGGGAGGTGGGCGAGGCGGCGGGACCTCCTCGGCGGCGAAGGGACGGGGGTCGCCGCGTAGATGATCCTGCGCCTCTTGTGCTTCTGCTCAGTCATGCGCAAACAACAAGAAAGGGAAACGCACAATTAATGGACGATTCGACGAACGGGGCGGCGAGGAGGGAGGGAGTTCACCATGGGGGAGGGGGTCTTGGGGGCGTAGGTGGCGACGACGGCGGAGAGGTGGCGCAGGTTGAGGTGGCGCAGCGTCACGAGGTCCCGCACGATGGCGTTGCCGAAGTAGTTGGCCGGCAGCTGCGGGTGCAGGTGCTGCCGGATGTTGTCCCCTGCGGCGGGAGGGATGTGTGCGGCAGCCCTGCGGTGGAGGGCGCCGACTAAGGCCTCTGGGACGGGCGGAGGAAGAGCGGCGGACATCCTCCGGGAGGCGAGGAGGAGCGGGTGGTGGCGCGCGGGCGCGGGCTGCGGGGTCGGATCTGAATCGGGGCGGGGTGGCGGCGGCGATGTGGGAGAGGGGGAGAGAGAGGTGGCGGCGGCGGGGGGCAATGGGGAAGGCGGAGGGGCCCTGGCTAGCTCGACGAAGAAGTGGGGGGGGGGACTGGGCTCGGCGGTGGGGAAGGCGGAGGTGGCCAACGCGCGCAGGATGGAGGCTGGGGGCTCTGGATTGGATCTGGGAGGGATTGGGAGAAGGGGGCTAGGGTTTTGTGGGTGGACGAGGGTGAGAGCGGCGAGGGGGGTGTGGGCTGCCGTTGGATTCGGGCGCATCTGACGGTGCTTAATCCATGATCCGCGTGAGCTCATTTTAGACCAATCAGAACACAGTATCCCCTTTGATGATGTTAAGACCATTTAAATTGGTCGTAATGGATTAAAAATAAGATTTTGAATCATGTCTGCTATTTGTGTCACCAAGTGTGACCTACTTTTCAGTAAAAATAACAAATTTTGAATAATGTTAATATCATTAAAAAAAGTGTTCTAAGATATGAGTTTTTTGTAAGAGAATCATTTTTGCGAGTGTCCAAAATGATATTTTAATAAAGAACCTAGCAAATTTTTGTTGCAAATTTGGAGCACATCAATTTTATAATTCACAATCATAGCACATGTGGAGCACATCAATTTGTAAGAGAATTCCAAACATTGTTGCCTAAGGGAGTTTTCATTTTCTTTGCACGGAAAATTCATTTTCCATTTTTCGAGTGCCCGAATTGAGCTCTTTTTGTGAAGGACCTACCATATATTTGTTGCAAAATTGGACCAAATCATTTTTCTAAAATACTAGACCATATTTGATTCACGATTAACAAAATCGTTGGGTGTAAAAAGTTTTGATCCACCTCTGGTGAAAAAGACAAATTCCCGCCGATTCAGCTGGAAGTGGGTCAAATTTGAACTGTAGCTGCCTCATAGTTTGCTATTTATTTTTTCCAAAAATCATTTCTAGGTACATAAGTATCTATTTAATCAGAGAAACACCAAAAAAATTCCAAGATTCAACCACTAGCTAGCAACGGTCATTCCCGCCGTTTAGACCGCATTTTGAAACGGGCATAAAAAATTCAAAAAAATTCAAAAAATAGGAAAACCTTCGCATTGTGTCATTATATATGACCAAGTTACCAGAAAAAAATATAAACTTGTAATACATTCATTCTTTTAAAAAAGTGTTCTCAGAAATGAGCTATCATGCGTGAAGATTCATGGCTTTCAAGCCAAATGATCAATCCTATGGCCACATTCACGGCATAGTTTGTTCAAATGATCTCATATTGTGCACAAGGGTGCATCTTGGAATGGCAAACAATGTTGCCTAAGGGAGTTTTCACTTTCTTTGGACGAAAAAATAATTTTCCATTTTTCGAGTGCCCAAAAGGAGGTTTTTTTGTGAAGGACCTCCCAAATAATTGTTGCAAAATTGGACCAAATCATTTTTATAAAATACTAGGCCATATTTAATGCACAATTGACCAAATGGTTGGGTGTCAAAAGTTTTGATCCACCTCTGGTGAAAAAGACAAATTCCCGCCGATTCAGTTGGAAGCGGGTCAAATTTGAACTGTAGCTGCCTCATAGTTTGCTATTTATTTTTTCCAAAAATCATTTCTAGGTACATAAGTATCTATATAATCAGAGAAACACCAAAAAAATTCCAAGATTCAACCACTAGCTAGCAACGGTCATTCCCGCCGTTTTGACCGCATTTTGAAACGGGCATAAAAAATTCAAAAAAAATCAAAAAATAGGAAAACCTTCGCATTGTGTCATTATATATGACCAAGTTACCAGAAAAAAATATAAACTTGTAATACATTCATTCTTTTAAAAAAGTGTTCTCAGAAATGAGCTATCATGCGTGAAGATTCATGGCTTTCAAGCCAAATGATCAATCCTATGGCCACATTCACGGCATAGTTTGTTCAAATGATCTCATATTGTGCACAAGGGTGCATCTTGGAATGGCAAACAATGTTGCCTAAGGGAGTTTTCACTTTCTTTGGACGAAAAAATAATTTTCCATTTTTCGAGTGCCCAAAAGGAGGTTTTTTTCTTGAAGGACCTCCCAAATAATTGTTGCAAAATTGGACCAAATCATTTTTATAAAATACTAGGCCATATTTAATGCACAATTGACCAAATGGTTGGGTGTAAAAAGTTTTGATCCACCTCTCGTGAAAAAGACAAATTTCAGCCGATTCAGCTGGAAGCGGGTCAAATTTGAACTGTAGCTACCTTGTAGTTTGCTCTTTATTTTTTACAAAAATCATTTCTAGGTACATAAGTATCTATTTAATCAGAGAAATACCAAAAAAATTCCAAGATTCAACCACTAGCTAGGAACGGTCATTCCCGCAGTTTTGACCGCATTTTGAAACGGGCATAAAAAATTCAAAAAAATTCAAAAAATTGGAAAACCTTCGCATTGTGTCATTATATATGACCAAGTTACCAGAAAAAAAATATAAACTTGTAATACATTCATTCTTTTAAAAAAGTGTTCTCAGAAATGAGCTATCATGCGTGAAGATTCATGGCTTTCAAGCCAAATGATCAATCCTATGGCCACATTCATAGCATAGTTTGTTCAAATGATCTCATATTGTGCACAAGGGTGCATCTTGGAATGGCAAACAATATTGCTTAAGGAAGTTTTCATTTTCTTTGGACGAAAAAATCATTTTCCATTTTTCGAGTGCCCAAAATGAGGTTTTTTTGTGAAGGACCTCCCAAATAATTGTTGCAAAATTTGACCAAATCAATTTTCTAAAATACTAGGACATATTTAATGCACAGTTGACAAAATGGTTGGGTGTAAAAAGTTTTGATCCACCTCTCGTGAAAAAGACAAATTTCCGCCGATTCAGGTGGAAGCGGGTCAAATTTGAACTGTGGCTGCCTCATAGTTTGCTATTTATTTTTTCCAAAAATCATTTCTAGGTACATAAGTACCTATTTAATCATAAATACATGGTTTGGTGGCGATACGTCGAGGTTTGGGCGGTGGTCGAGGGCCCCAACTCTAGAGCGCGTAAACTCGCATGCCCGCTGCGTGGTCACCGCGTGACTGTGGCGTTGCCATGTGTTCTGGGCGGCCTAGGCATGTCTAGTGGGTTGGCCACTCCCCAGGTAGGTGCTAGGAAGAAAATTACAACATAAGATTCTCACGAGGAGACCGATCAATGCTCAAACATGAATTAGCAGCCAAGTGTTTGATTAGTTGTACGGAAAATGCACATGGCTAATGGGCGTGAGTTTTGGTTGAGGATGATCAGTTACTAAGAAGACCGTCTTCACAAATTTTCAGCTCAAAAGGAGGAGTCTAGGTGGTACTTGCTTTGCAAAGTACCACACTGGACATAAATACGAATGTTGAAGATGGGCTCAAAATAATGAATGGATTGAGCTGGCATTTGGTGGAGGATAGTTATTTGGTCATAGGAAAGCACTGTAGAAAATGGATACCATTTGGACATGCCAAAGTGGTACTTCCTTCACAAAGTGTTTTTATGAACAGAATAGGAAAATGAATATTTTTGAATTATTTTTGAACTAGGCAAGGAAGGTTTTTTTACATATTTGACGAAGATATGACCCAAAGAATTTATGAGATTTTTTGGGGAATTTTGGGAATGACAGAAATATAGGTTGCTTCACAACCTAGGGCAAAAACTGCCACATGGACATGACACATAGGCAAAACTGATGAGGTGGCGCCTAGTCGTAGCAACCCACCACAATTTTCAAGGTTATGACCATCTATATTGGTCACGAACAGCTAGAAATAAGGCAGCGAACCAGTGCTATCTGCTTTGTGACCATTTCGTGTAAGGAAATTATGACCTTTCTGACCAAATTGGTCGTTATAGTTTAGGGTTTGGAGCCCCCCGAACAGCTTTTGGCCAATTGGTCTGAAATGGTCATAGATCTATGACCAATTCTTCCAGGGTCACTAACAAAAGGTCATAAGTTGACATATTTCTTGTAGTGTAATTTCATTCGACCTTGCAGGTATGCCGAGTGGATTTCTAACATTGTCCCAGTGGAGAAAAAGGGATCCGGCAAATTAAGGGTATGCATTGATTTCAGAGATTTGAATAGGGCTACACCCAAAGATGAATATCCCATGCCAATAGCCGATATACTTATTAATGATGCTTCTGGACATAAAGTCACTAGCTTCCTTGATGGTAACGCGGGGTATAACCAAATTTTCATGGCCGAAGTGGACATGTCCAAAACGGCTTTCCGATGCCCTGGTTTCCTTGGTTTATTCGAATGGACGGTGATGACATTCGGATTAAAAAATGTTGGCGCCACATATCAAAGGGCTATGAATTTGATTTTTCATGATTTACTTGGTGTCATACTTGAAGTTTATATTGATGATATTGTTGTCAAATCAGATGCTTTTGAATCTTTATTTGGACGATTTGCATTTAGCTTTTGAAAGAATGAAAAAGTATGGACTGAAGATGAATCCTTTGAAGTGTGCATTCGGCATGTCAGCTGGTAAGTTTTTGGGTTTCATTATTCATGAAGATGGCATAGAAATTGATCCCAAAAAAGTAGAAGCTATACAAAAAGTGGAAGCGCCAACATGCAAGAGAGATATGCAAAAGTTCCTTGGCAAGGTCAATTATTTGAGAAGGTTCATAGCTAATCTGTCAGGGAAAGTTGATGCATTTACACCTATCCTTCGGTTAAAGAATGATGTTGATTTCACTTGGGGGGCAGAACAACAAGAAGCCTTTGATATGATCAAGAATTATTTGTGCACTCCTCCGGTGATGAAAGCACCCAAGCATAAGGAGCCTTTTAAGCTTTACATTGCAGTAGAGGAAGGTGTTATTGGTGCTGTTTTGACTCAAGAAACCGAAGGAAAAGAGCATGCTATTACATATTTAAGCAGGCGCTTATTGGACACCGAGACAAGGTATACATTTATTGAAAAACTATGTCTATGCTTATATTATGCTTGCACAAAATTGAGACATTATTTAGTGCCGAGTACTTGCATAGTAGCTTGTCAAACCGATGTCATTAAATACATGTTGCATAGGCCAATTCTTAGTGGCAGAATTGGCAAGTGGGCTTATGCTTCGATTGAGTATGATTTGGCTTATGAATCTCTAAAATCCATGAAAGGCCAAATCGTTGCTAATTTCATTGTTGAGCATCGGATTAATGACAAGCATGACATTGATATAAACCTTGTCTCTTTAGTACCTTGGAGATTATATTTTGATGGTTCAGTTTGTAGCAATGGCCAAGGTGTTGGTATTGTTTATATATCTTCTCATGGTGCTGTTTTTGAGGCCTCATGCCGCTTGGAATACTTTTGCACAAATAATCAGGCTGAATATGAAGCTTTGTTATTCGGCCTAGAGATGTTAGTTGCAATAGGTGTTACACATATTGAGGCTTTTGGTGATTCGTTACTAGTGGTGCAACTAATATCGAAAGTCTTTTAGTGTTTGGACGAATCACTTAATGTTTATCTTGATAAATGTCTAGATATAATCTCTACTCTGGACAGTTTTAGCATTGCTCATATATCTAGGCATGACAATTGGAAAGCAAATGAGTTGGCACAACAAGCATCTGGGTATCATGTTGATCATGGCATGTTTCATATCTCTCAAAGACCGATGTCTTGTCTTGCCAATATGAGAGAGGCCGAACTTGAACCTACTGGTTCGGCCATTAACAAAAAGTCTAGTGCAGACGACAATCCCGACTGGAGGAAGCCCATTATTGATTACTTGAGCAATCCGAGTGAAAGGGTGGACAGGGATGTTCGGTGTATGACTTTCAAGTATACAATGGGAGATGATGGTCTTTATCGCCGAACAGTCGATGACGTTCTTCTAAAATGCTTGGATGAAGACCAAGCAAGAGTTGCTATGGGAGAGGTGCATGAAGGCATTTGTGGCACTCATCAGTCGGCTCCCAAGATGAAGAGGTTATTGCGACGTGCTGGGTTTTATTGGCCAACTATGATTAATGATTGCTTCAGATATTATAAAGGGTGTGAAGCTTGTCAAAAATTTGGTGATATTCAACTGGCTCCTGCTGCTATGTTACATCCTATTATCAAGCCGTGGCCTTTCAGAGGATGGGGTTTAGATTTTATTGGGAAAATTCATCCATCTTCCTCAAAGGGGCATCGGTTTGTATTGGTGGCAACCGATTATTTCACTAAATGGTCTGAAGTAGTACCTCTCAAGAATATGACACATACGGAGGTACTTCAATTCATAACTGAGCATATTATTCATAGATTCGGTATTCCTCAAACGTTAACTACAGATCAAGGTTCATCTTTCATGTCACACCAAGTCAGAGAGTTTGCCGAATCTTATAACATAAAGTTGCTCAATTCCTCTCCGTATTATGCCCAAGCCAATGGACAAGCTGAGTCTAGCAATAAAATTTTAATCAAACTCATCAAGAAGAAGATTGAGGATAATCCAAGGAGATGGCATGAGTTGTTGTCTGAAGCTTTGTGGGCACATAGAATCTCAAGGCATGGTGCTACAAAGGTGACTCCATATGAGCTAGTATATGGTCAAGAAGCTGTTTTACCAGTGGAGGTGAATTTGAATGCTTTGAGAATAACCAAACAGAATGATTTATCGGCAATAGACTTTTATAACTTGATGATGGACAATATTGATGAGGTTGCCGATAAACGTTTGGTTGCTTTAAAGGCCATAGAGAGAGACAAGTTGAGGGTAGCAAGAGCTTATAATAAGAAAGTTAAGTTGAAGAATTTTCAAGTTGGTGATCTCGTGTGGAAAGTGATTCTGCCGATTGGTTCAAGAGATAGAAAATTCGGGAAGTGGTCTCCAAGTTGGGAAGGTCCTTTTAGGATTACAAGAATAGTTCCCGGAAACTCATATTTGGTGGAACCCATACAAGGGACATTGTTACCTCGAGCTCTCAATGGCAAGTACTTGAAGAAATACCACCCGAGTGTGTGGCAAGAAGCCTAAGTAAGCAATGGCCGATATACGACTATCGCCCTTAGCACAAACATGACCGATACGTGATTATCGCCCCAAGAAATACAAATGGCCGATGAGGTGTTGACATCATCCTTAGAACAAAAACGGTACATATTATTTTTCGGCATACAAGCTTTGCCGAAAAACAGGGGGGCATGTGTTGACACCTGATTTTGGCAAGATATATAAAGCAATGAAGATGGTCCCGAGTGAAAGGGTTTTCAGCATGAAAAGATTCACGTCACCGAGTGGAACAACTTTGATGTTTCGGTTATCATCATTCGGTCTTATTTTAGGGACCGAAACTATATTCCGAGTGGCATAATTCAATGTTCCGAGTGGTTTTTTGCCAATCATGCATTCAAGACGACCTCGGATGAAGAAGCACTCTAAAGGAATTGTCTTCGTCTCATCGAGGCAATCGATTTTGATATATAAATCATCTCAATCCGAGTTCGTATGCAAAAGTTAGAGGCAATACACTGCAGACCGAAACTATATGGAAATATAGCGCGAGGTACCAGACAGTGGTGTGATAGGTTGCACGAGTAATTCGGCCGTCAGGACGGCCTTGAATCAAAAAACCTTCAACATAAAAAAGTTTCGCCTCGTCGAGCCGATCGTTTTTCATATAAAGTTTGTCTCAATCCGAGTTAGTATTCAACCTGGAGAGGCAAATCGAGATCAGGATGTGTTTTCAGTCGGGAAGGTCAAGTGAAAAGTTTTACCATCCGTGTGAAAACCTACCGATCGAGTAAAAGGTCGAGTGAAAACCTACCGATCGAGTAAAAGGTCGAGTGAAAACCCACCGATCGAGTAAAAGGTCGAGTGAAAACCTACCGATCGAGTAAAAGGTCGAGTGAAAACCTACCGATAGAGTAAAAGGTCGAGTGAAAACCTACCGATCGAGTAAAAGGTCGAGTGAAAACTTATCGATCGAATAAAAGATTTTCTTCCGACTGAAAATGTGGTCATTCATCCGAGTGAAAGATTGCCTTTCGAGTGAAAATATAGTCATCCGAGTGGAAAAGTCCAGTCGGACCATCCGAGTGAAAGACTCTAAGACCCGAGTGGATAAGCTCGAATCCGAGTGAAACTGAACATGTGCCCAAAAGTTTATCAAGATGATCTCGGATGGAGAAGTGTTCAATACGGAAGTTGTGCGTATCGTAAAAAAGGTGAAATTTGTTTTTGGAGTCATCGTCATCAGAGATAGTATATGGCATGCAAATTCACTACGAGACTCGGATAATCCAGTCTGCCGCAAGAACGAATCCGACTGGAAGGTAAAGATGACCTCAAAAGGTATTCAGGATTGCCTTATTTGAAAAAGTGATCAACATGAGAATTGTTCGTATCGTCAATGTGCACGATTTTGATATTTGGGCCGTCTTGATCGGAGATCGTATGCAAGCTCAGCCTCCCGCGCAAGAAGCAGGACAGAAGTTCGGACCAGATCCGGGCTGAATCCGAGTTGGAGTAAAACTAGGACTCTAGGACGTGAATTGATGTAATTTTCTTGTAAGGAAAGCCTAGATAAATCCTTTACTTGTACGGGAAGTCCAACCGCCTCTTATAAATGTTGGGGGTGACGGCCGATTGAACAACACACAATCGAACAAATCAATATACTACTTTTTCCAGTCTACATTTTATCCCTCCGTCGTTTTTCTCTCTCGTTCTTCGATGTTCTTCGTGTTTGAGAACTGTGAATCTCGAGGCTCTAGGGGCGAGCGAAAAGACCTAGGGCAGCCCATAGCTGCCGCACTCCCTGACGGGGTCCCTCCTGGGGGTGTGGGGTTTCGGGTCCGCAAAAGCGCCCGTCGACTGTCTTGCGTATCGCGCTGTCGGTCGGGCCTCCTTCAACGTGAGCTGCGGTGCATCACCCCCGGCGTCGAGGGTACACGTGACGTGTTCGTGTGTCAACAGCTACACCAACCGATCTAAAACAGGTCCAAAAGCTAGTAGGGTGTGTAGCGGCCTTAAGTCGCTTCATATCTAGACTAGGAGAGAAAGCATTACCACTCTATAGACTGCTCAGGCGCACATACAACTTTCAATGGATGGATGCGGCCACAACTAGATTGGAGGAAATAAAGACCCTATTAGTGGGCAATCCAATCCTAGCTGCGCCAAGTGTTGGCGAGGCAATGTTGCTCTATATCTCATAACTCACCAGGTTGTGAGTGTTGTGCTCGTCGTTGAACGAGAGAAAGAGGGACATAAATCCGCCGTCCAAAAACCAGCCCATTATGTATCAGAAGTTCTTACACCGTGCATGTCATGATACCCCCATTATAAAAAAAATTGCCTATGCGGTGTTTATGGCATCCCGGAAGCTCGTATGATGGCCGTCTGTAGAAAAAAAACCTGGAAACGAAGAAGTCAATCCGATGTGGCCAAAGTATGTCTTTTTTGTTTTAATGAACCAAAAGAAGATACGTTCAAAGTCCGAATAGGGTCTAGCCAAACTACGAACTGTATGCAGGTGCCCCCGGTCACTGCCCAAGGAATTTTTAGGGCACAATTATGTACTCGAGGCACATATGCTATCACCTTATGGGGCGGTCGACGGGGGCATAGCTGTCAATCTTGCTCAGGTTCATCTGAGTTGCCACACTGAGGCGTGTGCCGGACACGTTTAGCTATGTTCGCTATTGATACATTATCTGTCTTGAATAGGCCGCACTATACTTCGGCTGCTAAAACCGTAGTATCTTCTTCAATATGGAGAGAGCGCTCCATATTTCCATTGACCGTGATAACGCCACGTGGTGCAGGCATCTTGAGCTTTAAATAGGCATAATGGAGGACTGCATTAAAGCGGGAAAAGGACGTTCTTCCGAGTAGGGCGTGATAGCCACTTCGGAATGGAGCTATGTCGAAGAGTAGTTCTTTGCTTTGAAAGTTGTCGGGAGTACCGAATACAACCTCCAATGTTAAAGAGCCTATGCAGCGAGCTTCAACGCCCGATATCACTCCTTAAAGGTCATGCTACTTGGCTTGATTCTTCATGGGTCGATCCCCATCTTGCGGACAGTGTCCGGATATATCAGATTGAGACTACTGCCGCAGACCATAAGGACTCGGGTTAGATGATATCCATCCATTATTGGGTCGAGCACTAAGGCAGCCGAACCCCCATGCCAAATACTAGTCGGATGATCCCTGCGATCGAAAGTGATCGGACAGGCTGACCATGGGTTGAATTTTGGGGCGACAGGCTCAATGGCATAGACATCTCGGATTGTGCGCTTGCGCTCCCTCTTTGGGATATGAGTGGCATATATCATGTTCACTGTTTTGACCTCCGGTGGAAATTTCTTCTGTCCCCCTATATTCTACTGGCGAGGTTCATCCTCGTCTTCGCTCTGGCGGCCAGCTTGAGCCCCTTATGTTCCCCTTATGTTCGGCGTTTAGCTTGCCGGCCAGCTTGAAAACCCAACAGTTATGGTTGGTGTGATTGGCAGGTTTTTCTGGGGTGCCATGGATGTGGCAGGGCCTGTTTAATATTCTGTACAAACTTGACGGAACATCTTTGTTGCCTTAAAATGGCTTCTTCCCTTGACAGGGTCTGGAGCCACTAAATCCGGCGTTTACCGATGTATCATCTAGGCTTCGAGGATTGTTTCGACACTTGTTTTTATTGCGCCATGGCTTTCCATTGCCGTCTCTAACTTCAGATGTTCCAGTGTCGCTGGTGCTGCTACGAGCTAACCAGCTTTCCTCACCCGCGCAAAAGCGAGTCATGAGTGTACTTAGGGCTGCCATTGTCCACGGCTTTTCCTGTCCAAGGTGTCTGGGTAGCCATTCTTCCCGGATACTGTGCTTGAATGCCGCTAAGGCTTCGGCTTCCGGACAGTCGACGATCTGGTTCTTCTTTGTGAGAAACCGGTTCCAAAGCTTGCGGGCTGACTCCCCGGGTTGTTGTATGATGTGACTCAAATCGTCAGTGTCTGGGGGACGGACTTAAGTCCCTTGAAAATTGGCCCGAAAAGCGTCCTCAAGTTCTTCCCAACTCACGATGGAGTTTTCTGGGAGACTGTTTAGCCAGTGCCGAGCTGGTCCTTTTAGCTTGAGGGGTAAATATTTGATGGCGTGGAGATCATCTCCTCGAGCCATGTGGATGTGAAGAATAAAATCTTCTATCCAGACGACAGGATTCGTCGTTCCATCGTACGCTCCGGTGTTCACGGGTTTAAACCCTTCTAGGAAATCATGACCGAGCACCTCATCGGTGAAGCATAGAGGGTGTGAAGCTCCTATGTATCTTGCTATGTCATGGCGTTTGTCCAATGGTTGTGATGTTCGGTATTGACCCCGAACTTGTATGTCACTGGCGCGATTGGCTTGATAGCTGTCGTCCCGTGCGGGAGCTCGGTCTCTCGGTCAGAATATAGACCTGGTCTTGCTAGCTTTTTTTGTTTAGGTCCACACGCAGATCATGCTTTCAGACTTGGGCTGCATCCCCCTTTCCTTTATGGGGTGGGGGCTTGTTTACGCCATTGCTAGCGACTCTATCCCGTCCACGAGGTGGTCCGTCCGGCTTGTTGGTATTGTTATTTTTTGGGACGGGCGCAACGGCCTCATCGTCGAATTCAGGCAGCAGCTTGCGCTTGGGATAGCCTTTGGTTTGGCTGTTAAAGCCATGTTTCTGTTCGGCGTCTATCACCTCAGTCCATCTATCATTGAGCGTGTCTTCTGTAGCTCGAAGCTGTCTCTGTTGCTTTTTAAGCTCCGTGCGGTGGCTATAAGCCCCCGGTGGAAGCGCTTTTGTTCCGAGGGTTCTTCTGGGACGGTATATTCATCGTCATCGAGGCCAGCCTCTTCTTCGGAGATCAGTTCATAGTCACCGTCTTCGGCATCGCTGTCATCGGACTGCGGCTTCGGACTCTGTCCGTCGTCCTCTCGCTCCCGCTCTATCGCTGGGTCTGCGGGGTCTTCGGCTTGTTCTGGAATATCACCGTCATTAGTCACGGTGTTGTTGTCCTTTCCTTTACGAGATTTTGTTCGGCATTTCGGACTCCGATGCTTGGGAGGTTCTTTGGCGGGTTTATCCTCTACTGGATTGTTTTCACCGTTGCCTTACGACTCTTTGGGTGTATCCACCATATACACGCCGGATGAAGACGTAGCTTTCCACCGCCCTGTTATGGGCCTGCTCTGATCTGTATCTGCTTCAGCTTCAGGTCCATCCCGTCGAAGTCTTCTAAAGCGTAGTTTAGTAGATCGGTTAGATCTTCGACCGTGGCTTCCAAGCGGGTGGTGGGTGGGGAACGAAATTCTTCACCACCCTGGGTATAGCGCGGCTGTTCATCAGCCTCCACTAGTAGAAAACAAGGCTTTTGTTCGGCCAGAAAAGAGCATTAATCCCGGTTGCATTACGAACTGGGACTAATGTGAGCATTAGTCCCGGTTCGAGCGGCGAGGGCACCGTACATGCATTACTCCCGGTTCAAATGGGACCTTTAGTCCCAGTTGGTGCCACGAACCGGTACTAAAGGTCTGACCTTTAGTATCGGTTCGTGCCATCAACTGGTACTAATGGGGTTGAGACCTTTACTACCGGTTCGTGCCATGAACCGGTACTAATGGTGCAATTTTCAAATCCTACCTGTAACACCCAAATTTTTGAGTTGGTTTTTCTTGCAAACTTTTGGCCTTTTTGAAAGGGGATTGTTTGATCTTTTCTTTTGCCCTTCTAAAATCCCTTTTTGCCAAAGTTTGTATGTCTTCTCAAGCTTGGTTTTTAGCCTTGAAGTTCTCCTCTTGTGTTTGGCTCAAGCACAAGTTGAGATTCAAATGGAGTTGTTTGAGTTCACCACTTCTTGTTTTAAAATTCTCAAGTTTAGCCTTGACCTATCATCCCTCGAAACTTCCTCCTGCCATGATCCCAACAGGAACAATCATCTCCAAGACTCTCTTCACACCATGGGACAAGCATTTCATCAATTCCAGCAAGTTTGAACCTTATTGGGATTTTTCTCCTATTTATTTCACTTCAAAACAAATTCTGTCTTTTTTAGTGGACCTTGGTGATCTGCAAAGGAACCACCTGTTTCATCTACCTATTTGACTCCAAACCAACTCTCCTAGATAGTCCTTAATACCCACAACCTAGATCCATCTTGTTTCACTGGTCCACAGTTCAAATTTTTCAAATTTCACCTGCTGCAAGTTTGGACCAGATTTGCAAAATTTGGTGAAATTCATATTTATCTTCATCCAAAAATTCTGTGAAAAATCATGCAACCTCTAGGTACACCAAGAGCCCACTCCACCAAACATCAGCTCCAGAGACATTGCACAAATACCAGAAACATTTCATCAAACACCTAGCCTACACTATACTGTTAGCTGTTAACTGAAACTGTCGACAGTTTAACACTTCGTCAGTTTTGTCAGTTTCGACAGTCGTCGGGCACGGCGACAAAACTCCGTCTGTATCTCCCTTGGCTCGACGCTGTACTGTAGCTTCTTCTTATCCACGCGCCGCACGGTCGCTTGGCAGCTTCTAGGCGTCGGTGGCGCCCTGGCCCGACCGCGCCGGCGACTGCCACGGCCACAGCGCCGCCCGTGGCAGCTGACAGACGCAACGCCGCAGCTCCACGCCGTTTCGCGCCGCCCAGACCACCCCATTGCCCCGCGTGTCCTTCTCCACAACCAGCGCACGCCTGGCACGCCGTTGCCGTGGCCTGGCACGCGCAGGGCGCCGTTTCTGCCGCCGACGTGCCGCACGGCCGTTCCGTCGGTGACAGGTCATAACTCTACCTCTCCTGCTAGGTTAGGCGCGGGAATGGAACCACAACAGCTCCTGGAAGATGCTCAAGCTCCTAACCCCACCATCCGACCCCTGCAGCACCGTAATTGGCTCGCCGGACTTATCCATTCACGACAGCCACCTCGAGCCGCCTATAAAAGGCACCCCCGAGCTCGTGCTCGAGCACACACGCCTCCACTACGTCCCTAGACCACGCCCAACCTCTGGAAGAGCGCCGAGAGGCTTTTCTTCCCCGGCTCCGGCCAACTACCTCCGCCTCGGGCTCCAGCTCCGTTCACTCCGGTGAGGGCTCCTCCGCCGCCGTGAGCTTGAACGTAGTACCATGGCATCCACCTAGTCCTAACCCCCAGCCCAATTTCTCTCTAGAAACCTTCCCCGACGAGGTCCACGAATACCCGAGCCGCCGTCCGCCGGAGATAAGCTCGCCGTCGACGTGGGACTCGCCGGCACCCAACTCCACCACCGTTCGACGCGGAAGACCTCCGTGGAGCCATAGGTACCACTCCCCTCCCCTATCTCGCCGTGGATCGACGCTGGCGATCACCGCAGCACCGGCGCTGGCGCGGCTCTGTTTCTTTTTCAAACCTGACAGGTGGGGTCCCTCTGTCAGTCTCTCACATCCCCCCCTCGAACCATTTTCTGTTGGCGTATTTACGCAAAGTGCGTTTTCCCTCTACGGGTGACGTACTACGTACCGGTTCGCTTTGTCCTTTTCTGTTCTGGCCCCTGGATCTTTTTTGTTTCATTACAGATAGGTCCCTAGACAGAAACCTTAATATCTTTTAAACTAAAAGTGACTTTTAGTTGATTCTTTTTCTGTCCATCTTGGTTTTCTGTCTAGTTTTTTGTCATATTTATGTGGAAATATTTTGAGCAACTTTATTTGCACGTGCGGTATTTATCTTAGTATATATTTTTGTTTGAATACATAGATACCGGAGGCCGTGACGGAGACGCGAATCACGCCGAGTTAGGCTCCGACTTTTCAGAACCAGGCAAGCATGTTTGAACTCTTGATATGATGAGTGTGTTGCATGTTTGCTCGAGTAGCTCGTTCATAAGCATGATTATATGAGCATATGTGTATGTCATATTTCATGCAAGTGATGCTTCGGGTGAGTCCCAAAGGAGAATATTGAACCACCTCGGTCATATGGTGATATGATGGGGTGGAATACTGGTATTGTTGGAGCATGCCAGTAGTTGGCAACTCAGTATCAACGGAGATCATGTCAGGATTCCGTTCGTCCCCTTTTCAGTACTATCATAGGCCGTCCGTTGGGATTACGGTCTAGTCGGTTGTAAACCACTTTCCGAGTACACACCAAGTAGAGGGGCCGGGATGAGGGTTCCATGGCCCTGGATTAAAGCCCGTCATCCGGTCAGGGGGCATGGGTGTTTCCGGTTGGGACCGAGAGGGGGGCACCCCTTAGAGCGCGCTTATATAAATTTGATCCCATGCTTTCGAGGTTGTAGCCTCCCCGTCTTAAAGTTTTCCGTGAATGTTGTCGCGGGTAATTCCGGACGGCAGGATGTTAAATGGGTGTGTACTGGTTAGTTGGGTTTCTACTAAAACACCGTAGACGGGGCTAGCCCACGTGGCTAGTAGAACCCGTTGGCTATGAGTTATTAGTACAAGCTCTGCAGAGTTAAAATTCCTTCAGTAGCCATGTTTGTGGCCTAGGATATATTTTCATGTCAACCCGGTGACCGTCTCTAGGATATTCTTGTGAATAGCCAAAACAGCGTTGTCATCAGGTTCATTTGGTAAATGAACTCACCACCATCCCTGTATTGATTTTACTTTCCGAAGTATCTCATCATTACATCCTGTTATTTATAAGCCCTTTATATGATGTCGCTTAGACGTCCGACTGTGGCATTTTTGTTATTTATTTACATTATAAGCCCTTTATGTGACGTCTCTTAGACGTCCGACTGTGGCATCCTTGTTATTTATTTTTGTTATAAGCCCTTTATGTGATGTCGCTCAGACGTCCGACTCTGGCATTCTTTTTATTTTTATTTATAAGCCCTTTATGTGATGTCGCTCAGACGTCCGACTGTGGCATTCTTTTTATATTTATTTATAAGCCCTTTATGTGATGTCGCTCAGACGTCCGATTGTGGCATTCTTTTTATTTTATTTATAAGCCCTTTATGTGATGTCGCTCAGACGTCCGACTATGGCATTCTTGTTATTTATTTTTGCTATAAGCCCTGTATGTGATGTCGCTCAGACGTCCGACTGTGGCATTCTTTTTATTTTTATTTATAAGCCCTTTATGTGGTGTCGCTCAGACGCCCGACTGTGGCCTGTTATCATTTTCTTATTTTCCTACGAGGCATCACCCAGACCCTCGTTTGGTCCCGTTATTTTTATATTTTGGATTTCGGGAGGATTACCGCCCGACTACCAGTCTTTACTTTCAGTGCATCATATTTTATTCCGGTTGCATTTTTGCTGGAATACTCATATGCATTCATGTTGGCATTTGTTATATCTTAAGTCTGAACTATCTTGCGAGTACAGTCAAAGTACTCACCTGGCTTGTTGATTTGGCCAGATGTGGACGAAGGCGATCTCATGGATGAAGAGTTCGATAGCGAGTCCGACGCTTAGAGGAGTACCAGTCAGTCTCTTGCGATCCCGGAGTTGATCACTGTATCATAACCGCTTCCTCCTACCACCAAATAAATTCATCGGGTCTCACTCCGACACTCGATGAACTATAAAATATTGGAGTCACACCACCCACCTCACTGTGACATATTCCACCGCCTTTTATTACGAGTCAGTAGTATGCCACCCTGCCTTGTGCCATATCCGCCTCTATGTAATATATTGGCGCTCTTGTAATAAAATCCGTTGAGCCATCCCTAGCTCAACCTTGTATAATATTCAGTGTACTGGAAATTCTGTATCAAGGAATTTTCTGCCAGCAGGAATATTATTCCTCGCCGGTTTAATAAAGCAACCGGTCTTCCGGTAATTATTTTACCGAAGGACCGGTGGCGACAACCTTGGGATCAGAGCCAGGCTGACTGTAGGAAGCCACTAGGTGCGCTCGCTAATCGGTTATTAGCGAAAATCTGCTTTTCAGCATTTTTTACATCTGTAGAAATTTTCTGTTGGTCAGCATAAATTTATGGCCTGACTATTCGGAATTTTTGTCTAGTTTTGTAGATGGCCAGCAACGACTGTGATGCACATGTCTTCGCCAACATTCCTGAGGGGTTTGTCAAGCTCCTCATTGCCATCACCAAAGTCGCCATCGGGCCATCCACACGTCCCGAATTTACACTCTAACGTCACAAGCTCAATGACAGCGTGTCTATGCATCAGGCTGTGGTACACTTCAAAGGTGGGCGTTCTGAAGCGCGCCGCCTTCGATTTGTGGGCAGAGCCATGCCTACGGAGAGGCATGCTATGCAGATGGCTGCCCGAGAGGCGATAGCTCGTCTCCGGGACATTCTGACTTCGATGAAGACTCGTCGCTTCCGTTACCTCCCATGCCACGTGCCTTATACGTGCCACTATGCATTTGCATGTGCAAATGGGGAGCGTGACGAAGCCATTGAATCAATGGTTGAATACCTCAAGGCACTTGAGGCAGCCTTTGATAATCTGGTGGACGATCTGGTGGCCGCCCGTATGGAGATGGTCCAGAGTGGCTCCGCCAACAGGAGGGAGCTGCTCCATACCGCACCACCCATGACTTTTGTCTCGTCCGCAGCATCCTATGCACCTTCCATTGTAGCCACCGCTCGCCGTCTGCCTACCACTGAGGAGTTTGACCAAGTCATTGCTCCCACTCCAGTCAGAGCTGCACCGCCTGCTGCACCTGCTTCGACACCTCGTACTCACACTCCGCGCCTGGAGCCCATCAGTGAGGAGGAAGTTGAGCCTCCAGCACCACTGGGCCATACCCTCGACAGGCCGAGGGAAATCTTCAACATCTCCGACTAGCGCATCATTTCGCAGCGCGCCGCGCTCGCTTGTAATATTTGTGTGATATGTAAAATAGGTTGATGGGAGTAGTCTGTTTGCGCATCATGTAGGACCTTGGAGGAGTGCACTAGTTTCAAATAACATGTCAGGATGTGTGCGCACACCCTGAGTGACGTATGTATAATTAGGATCTGCGTGTAACATATGTACTACCAGCCTTCTCCGTGCGCAATCGACCAGTTTATTTCAAAAATCTTTTTCGAGCTCGTGTTTGACCGCTTTTGCAAAATCTTGGTTTATTTTGCTGCTCGGTTCTTCTCAGGTTTTCTGCTTTGCTACCCCAGAGTAAGAAATGACTCGTCCCTGGACACGTTCCATGCCAAGTCCGCCGGAAGAAAATTATGGCACGCAGACAAACAACAATTTCTCACAGGGGCAGTCAAGTGAGCAGGGCAGTGAGACAACATTTTCTCAAGTATGCCGCCTTTACGAGCAAAGCCAGCAACATCACCAAGAAATGATGAACCATGTCATTAACATGGGAAATCACCGCGAACCATACCAGCAGCACTCAAAATTGTCTGAATTTCAGAAGACGCGTCCAACAACATTTTCACACACAGACAAGCCTCTTGAGGCCGACGACTGGCTTCGAGACATTGAGAGGAAGTTAATCGTGGCACAATGCTTAGACCTTGAAAAAGTGTTGTACGCACCGCATTACCTCACGGGAGCAGCCGCGTCATGGTGGGAAAATTTTGTGCTTATGCACCCTGACATAAATAATATCACCTGGGAAGATTTCAAGGAAGGCTTTCATGGGGCACACATCCCTAAGAGTATCATGAAAATCAAGAAAAAAGAAATTGATGATCTCAAGCAAAGAGGCATGACAGTACAGGAGTACAACAGTCAGTTTGCGCAATTATCACGATATGCCAACGAAGAGCGAATGACAGAAAATAAAAAGATGGAGAAATTTCTGGACGGACTGGCACCAACACTGAAATGCCAGTTAGTCGTACACACTTTTCCAGATTTCAAGACACTGGTAGACAAAGCTATTACACTGGAAAATGAACGTCGCAGTCTGGAGGATATTCGCAAGAGAAAAAGGGATCAGACCAACCACCCCCGCAACAACAAGAATAAAATGAATTTCCAAAGGAACATTGTGAACAGACCCACGACCAACGACACATGTCCAAATAAGAATTTTCATGCAAGAGACAAGGGTTTCACCTATCGCCCGGGTGTTACCTGCTATGCATGTGGAGAAGAAGGACACTATGCCAAACAGTGCCCTAAGCCAAGAAACTCAGCGCCAAAGCCGAACAGCAACGGGAACAATTCCGCGCCCAAGTGTAACAATTTCAACCCCAATAACAATCACAGGAAAGGCCACCTAAACCATGTGACCAAGGAGCAGGCACAGGATGCACCAGATATCGTACTCGGTACGTTCCCTGTCAACACAATACCTGCCACGGTTTTGTTTGATTCTGGAGCTTCTCATTCGTTCATTTTGAAGAGTTTTGATTTGCAACATGGTTTTTCAATGCTTCCCTTGGGAAAATCAATGACCATCAAGTCCCCCAGAAGTAAGCAGATCACTCAAAATTATTGCCGAGGTTTGACCATAGAAATTGAGGGATTAAAATTCCACGCAAACCTCATCGTGTTGGAAAACAAAGGACTGGATGTTATCCTGGGTATGGACTGGCTGACCACCAATAAAGGATTTATCGACTGCTTCAACAGAACAGTGATTCTTACTCATCATCATGGGAAAACAATAAGAGTCGCAGCTCAGGAGAGACCAGTATCTCGGCAACCAGAACTGAACAAAGTTGAAGCCTCTGAGTTAAGCAAGGTTCCAGTTGTATGTGAATTTCCAGACGTATTTCCCGAGGAATTACCAGGCATGCCGCCAGACAGAGAAATATAGTTTATTATTGAGCTAGCACCAGGAACCACACCCATATATAAGAAACCATACAGAATGGCACCATCCGAGTTGGTTGAATTAAAGAAGCAAATAAAGGAATTGCTGGACAAGGGATTTATACGGGCCAGCTCCTCACCTTGGGGCTCGCCTGTATTATTTGCCAAAAAGAAAGATGGGACCACGAGGCTGTGTATAGACTACCGAGCGCTCAACATGGTCACAATCAAAAATAAATATCCGATGCCACGGATAAATGATTTATTTGACCATCTCGCACAAGCCAAGGTTTTCTCAAAAGTTGACTTAAGGTCAGGTTATCATCAGCTGAAAGTACGCACAGAAGATATCCCGAAAACAACATTCACCTCAAGATACGGACTTTATGAATTTACAGTGATGCCGTTCGGACTGACCAACGCCCCCGCATATTTCGTCCACCTCATGAATAAGGTATTTATGAAATTCATGCACAAATTTGTGGTGGTATTTATTGACGATATTTTGGTATATTCCAAAACACCGGAAGAACATGCGGAACACCTCCGCATTGTTCTGGGAGAATTAAGGAAACACCAACTTTACGCCAAATTCAGCAAATGTGAATTTTGGTTGAGACAAGTGGGTTTCCTAGGACACGTATTAACGCAAGAAGGAATTGCTGTGGACCCAGATAAAGTCAAGGCTGTACTTGGCTGGAAGTCGCCAGCCAGTGTGACGGATATACGCAGTTTCCTCGGTATGACCGGATATTACAGAAGGTTTATTGAAGGATTTTCCATCATAGCCAAACCAATGACCCAGCTACTCAAGAAGGATAAGAAATTCGAGTGGACTGAAGCATGTGAGAAAAGCTTCCAAGAGCTCAAAAAGAGGTTAACGACAGCCCCAGTATTAATTGTGCCAGACATACACAAGAGCTTTGAAGTATATTGCGACGCATCCCGGAAAGGCCTCGGATGCGTACTGATGCAAGAAGGCAAAGTAGTTGCCTACGCATCCCGGCAATTGCGAAAACATGAAGAAAATTATCCTACTCACGATTTGGAGTTGGCAGCAGTCATTCATGCACTCAAGAAATGGAGGCACTTCTTACTTGGAAATCGCTGTGAAATATATACGGACCATAAGAGCCTCAGCAATATTTTCATACAGCCAGATCTAAATTTACGACAACGACGCTGGATGGAACTGGTAAAAGATTACGATGTGGGTATCCACTATCACCCCGGGAAAGCAAACGTGGTAGCCGATGCTCTCAGCCGTTACCCGGACAGCGGCAGCATACAGAACCTAAGACCCGAATTTCAGCGAGAATTCGCCAGACTCAACCTAATAATGGTCACGGAGGGCGAAGTATCCAAGCTAGAAATACAGCCTACACTGATAGAGCAGATAAAGAAGGCTCAACTCGGACACCCCAGCATCGAAGGAATAAAAAGAAAAATAAGTCAAGGCAAGGCTTCAGAATTCACCATAGACCATGAAGGAATATTATGGTACGGAGACAGACTTTGCGTACCCAACAGCAACGATCTTAAACAGCAAATTCTAGCGGAAAGTCATACCACTCCATACTCAATCCAGCCTGGAGGTACGAAAATGTACAAAGATATCCAGGAAAGATTTTGGTGGCACGGCATGAAAAGGGATATAGCCACATTTATTGCATGCTGCGATTCATGTCAACGCATTAAAGCCGAGCACCAAAAACCCGCAGGGCTATTACAGCCAAATAAGATACCAGAGTGGAAATGGGATGATATCGGAATGGACTTCATTGTTGGACTACCACGGTCACAACACGGTAACGATGCCATATGGGTCATCACAGATAGACTGACCAAGGTGGCACATTTCATACCCGTCAAGACAACACACACCACTCAAAAGCTCGCCAAGCTTTACCTCGCCCGGATAGTATGCCTACATGGTGTGCCCAAGACTATAATATCTGAATGGGGCACTCAGTTCGTCTCGAAATTTTGGGACCAGTTGCAGCAAGCCCTCGGAACGCAACTAACATTCAGTACAGCTTACCACCCCCAGACTGGAGGACAAACAGAACGAGTAAATCAAATACTCGAAGCCATGCTAAGGGCATGTGTCCTCACCTATGGGGCCAGTTGGGAGGAAAGCCTACCATATGCCGAATTCGCATATAACAATAGTTACCAAGCTAGCCTGCAGATGGCACCTTTCGAAGCATTGTACGGACGAAGATGCCGTACTCCATTGAATTGGTCGGAAACAGGGGACAGCCGCATATTCGGTCCCGATATGTTAAAGGAAGCCGCGGAGAGAGTAAAACTGATACGGGATCGACTCAAGACCACCCAAAGCCGACAAAAGAGCTATTACGATCAAAAGCATCGGGAAATAAGTTTTGAGCCTGGTGACGACGTATACCTGCGTGTGTCACCGATGAGAGGACTACAACGATTCATAGTCAAAGGGAAACTAGCACCACGATTCATCGGACCCTTTCGTATAGTTGCATGAAAAGGCACAGTAGCTTACCAACTGGACCTCCCCAAGGAATTGTCCGACGTCCACGACGTGTTCCACGTCTCGCAACTACGGAAGTGTGTAAGCAACCCAGAGAAACATGTGTCACATGAAAATCTTGACGTGCAACCAGATCTTACATACCGAGAACACCCAGTGAAGATTTTGGAGGAGTCCGAAAGGAGGACCCGTCAGAAAACTATTAAATTTCTCAAGGTTCAGTGGAGTAACCACACAGAGGATGAGGCAACATGGGAAAGGGAAGATTTCCTTCGGACAGAACATCCGCACCTATTTGAGGATCAGCTGAAATCTCGGGGACGAGATTTTTCCTAAGGGGGTAGGTGTTGTAACACCCAAATTTTTGAGTTGGTTTTTCTTGCAAACTTTTGGCCTTTTTGAAAGGGGATTGTTTGATATTTTCTTTTGCCCTTCTAAAATCCCTTTTTGCCAAAGTTTGTATGTCTTCTCAAGCTTGGTTTTTAGCCTTGAAGTTCTCTTTTTGTGTTTGGCTCAAGCACAAGTTGAGATTCAAATGGAGTTGTTTGAGTTCACCACTTCTTGTTTTAAAATTCTCAAGTTTAGCCTTGACCTATCTCCCCGCCAAACTTTCTCCTGCCATGATCCCAACAGGAAAAATACTCTCCAAGACTCTCTTCACACCATGGGACAAGCATTTCATCAATTCCAGCAAGTTTGAACCTTATTGGGATTTTTCTCCTATTTATTTCACTTCAAAACAAATTCTGTCTTTTTTTAGTGGACCTTGGTGATCTGCAAAGGAACCACCTTTTTCATCTACCTATTTGACTCCAAACCAACTCTCCTAGATAGTCCTTAATACCCACAACCTAGATCCATCTTGTTTCACTGGTCCACAGTTCAAATTTTTCAAATTTCACCTGCTGCAAGTTTGGACCAGATTTGCAAAATTTGGTGAAATTCATATTTATCTTCATCCAAAATTTTTGTGAAAAATCATACAGCCTCTAGGTACACCAAGAGGCCACTCCACCAAACATCAGCTCCAGAGACATTGCACAAATACCAGAATCATTTCATCAAACACCTAGCCTACACTGTACTGTTAGCTGTTAACTGAAACTGTCGACAGTTTAACACTTCGCCAGTTTCATCAGTTTCGACAGTCGTCGGGCGCGGTGACAAAACTCCGTCTGTATCTCCCTTGGTTCGACGCTGTACTGCAGCTTCTTCTTATCCACGCGCCGCACGGTCGCTTGGCAGCTTCTGGGCATTGGTGGCGCCCTGGCCCAACCGCGCCGGCGACTGCCACGGCCACAGCGCCGCCCGTGGCGACTGATAGACGCAACGCCGCAGCTCCACGCCGTTTCGCACCGCCCAGACCACCCCAGTGCCCCGCGTGTCCTTCTCCATAGCCAGCGCACGCCTGGCACGCCGTTGCCGTGGCCTGGCACGTGCAGAGCGCCGTTTCTGCCGCCGACGTGCCGCACGGCCGTTCCGTCAGTGACAGGTCGTAACTCTACCTCTCCTGCTAGGTTAGGCGCGGGAATGGAACCACAACAGCTCCTGGAAGATGCTCAAGCTCCTAACCCCGCCGTCCGACCCCTGCAACACCGTAATTGGCTCGCCGGACTTATCCATTCACGACAGCCACCTCGAGCCGCCTATAAAAGGCACCCCCGAGCTCGTGCTCGAGCACACACGCCTCCACTACGTCCCTAGACCACGCCCAACATCTGGAAGAGTGCCGAGAGGCTTTTCTTCCCCAGCTCCGGCCAACTACCTCCGCCTCGGGCTCCAGCTCCGTTCACTCGGGTGAGTGCTACTCCGCCGCCGTGAGCTTGAACGTAGTACCCTGGCATCCACCTAGTCCTAACCCCAGCCCAATTTCTCTCCAGAAACCTTCCCCGACGAGGTCCACGAACACCCGAGCTGCCGTCCGCCGGAGATAAGATCGCCGTCGACGTGGGAATCGCCGACACCCAACTCCACCACCGTTCGACACGGAAGACCTCCGTGGAACCATAGGTACCACTCCCCTCCCCTATCTCACCGTGGATCGACGCCGGCGATCACCGCAGCACCGGCACCGGCGCAGCTCTGTTTCGTTTTCAAACCTGACAGGTGGGGTCCCTCTGTCAGTCTCTCACATCCCCCTCGAACCGTTTTCTGTTGGCGTATTTATGCAAAGTGCGTTTTCCCCCTACGGGTGACGTACTACGTACCGGTTCGCTTTGTCCTTTTCTGTTCGGGCCCCTGGATCTTTTCTGTTTCATTATAGATAGGTCCCTAGACAGAAACCTTAATATCTTTTAAACTAAAAGTGATTTTTAGTTGATTCTTTTTCTGTCCATCTTGGTTTTCTGTCTAGTTTTTTGTCATATTTATGTGGAAATATTTTGAGCAACTTTATTTGCACGTGCGGTATTTATGTTAGTATATATTTTTGTTTGAATACATAGATACCGGAGGCCGTGACGGAGACGTGAATCACGCCGAGTTAGGCTCCGACTTTTCAGAACCAGGCAAGCATGTCTGAACTCTTGATATGATGAGTGTGTTGCATGTTTGCTCGAGTAGCTCGTTCATAAGCATGATTATATGAGCATATGTGTATGGCATATTTCATGCAAGTAATGCTTCAGGTGAGTCCCGAAGGAGAATATTGAACCACCTCGGTCATATGGTGATATGATGGGGTGGAATACTGGTATTGTTGGAGCATGCTAGTAGTTGGCAACTCAGTATCAACGGAGATCATGTCACGATTCCGTTCGTCCCCTTTTCAGTACTATCATAGGCCGTCCGTTGGGATTACGGTCTAGTCGGTTGTAAACCACTTTCCGAGTACACACCAAGTAGAGGGGCCGGGATGAGGGTTCCATGGCCCTGGATTAAAGCCCGTCATCCGGTCAGGGGGCATGGGTGTTTCCGGTTGGGACTGAGAGGGGGGCACCCCTTAGAGCGCGCTTATATAAATTTGATCCCATGCTATTCGAGGTTGTAGCCTCCCTGTCTTAAAGTTTTCCGTGAATGTCGTAGCGGGTGATTCCGGACGGCAGGATGATAAATGGGTGTGTACTGGTTAGTTGGGTTTCTACTAAAACACCGTAGACGGGGCTAGCCCACGTGGCTAGTAGAACCCGTTGGCTATGAGTAATTAGTACAAGCTCTGCAGAGTTAAAATTCCATCAGTAGCCATGTTTGTGGCCTAGGATCTATTTTCATGTCAACCCGGTGACCGTCTCTAGGATATTCTTGTGAATAGCCAAAACAACGTTGTCATCAGGTTCATTTGGTAAATGAACTCACCACCATCCCTGTATTGATTTTACTTTCCGAAGTATCTCATCATTACATCCTGTTATTTATAAGCCCTTTATGTGATGTCGCTTAGACGTCCGACTGTGGCATTCTTGTTATTTATTTACGTTATAAGCCCTTTATGTGATGTCGCTTAGACGTCCGACTGTGGCATCCTTGTTATTTATTTTTGTTATAAGCCTTTATGCGATGTCGCTCGGACGTCCGACTGTGGCATTCTTTTTATTTTTATTTATAAGCCCTTTATGTGATGTCGCTCAGACG
>LR738713.1:828495191-828526862 GCA_902687465.1 Secale cereale
AGACGTCCGACTGTGGCATTCTTTTTATTTTCATTTATAAGCCCTTTATGTGATGTCGCTCAGACGTCCGACTATGGCATTCTTGTTATTTATTTTTGTTGTAAGCCCTGTATGTGATGTCGCTCAGACGTCCGACTGTGGCATTCTTTTTATTTTTATTTATAAGCCTTTTATGTGGTGTCGCTCAGGCGCCCGACTGTGGCCTGTTATCATTTTCTTATTTTCCAACGAGGCGTCACCCAGACCCTCATTTGGTCCCGTTATTTTTATCTTTTGGATTTCGGGTGGATTACCGCCTGACTACCAGTCTTTACTTTCAGTGCATCATATTTTATTCCGGTTGCATTTTTGCTGGAATACTCATATGCATTCATGTTGGCATTTGTTATATCTTAAGTCCGAACTGTCTTGCGAGTATATTCAAAGTACTCAACTGGCTTGTTGATTTGGCCAAATGTGGACGAAGGCGATCTCATGGATGAAAAGTTCGACACCGAGTCCGATGCTTAGAGGAGTCCTAGTCAGTCTCTTGCGATCCTGGAGTTGATCACTGTTTCATAACCGCTTTTGCCTACCACCAAATAAATTCATCGGGTCTCACTCCGACACTCGATGAACTGTAAAATATTGGAGTCACACCACCCACCTCACTGTGACATATTCCACCGCCTTTTATTACGAGTCAGTAGTATGCCAGCCTGCCTTGTGCCATATCCGCCTCTATGTAATATATTGGTGCGCTTGTAATAAAATCCGTTGAGCCATCCCTAGCTCAACCTTGTATAATATTCAGTGTACTGGAAATTCTGTATCAAGGAATTGTCTGCCAGCAGGAATATTATTCCTCGCCGGTTTAATAAAGCAACTGGTCTTCCGGTAATTATTTTACCGAAGGACCGGTGGCGACACTACCCCCCTGTGTATCGCCTTTTCAGTTTTGTAAAAAGCAAAAGAAAATGATAAAAACTTCAAAAGTTAAAATCCTACGAGATGTAGTTATGTTACCACATCTACTAGTTAGGAAAATTTAAAAACTTAAATTTGGACATGTTTTGCAAAAAGTGTAGGGAAAATGTAAAACGGCTATAACTTTTGCATACGATGTCAGAAAAAAAGGTATAATATATCAAAATGTTCAGCACAAAGTATTAGTGTTACTAAATAATTATTTCAAGTTTCAGGTTTGCAAATTTTTAGAATCCTCAAATTCCAAAAGGAAAAAAAGTTATGCTCAAATTTCAGTTTTTTTTTTAATTTTTGTTAAATCTGGTCAAACTATGGTCAAACTACTTATTCAAGAAGTATTTAGTGTTACTAAATAATTATTTAAGAATATTAGTGTTACTAAATAATTATTTCAGTTTATTTAAATTTTGGTCAAATCTGGTCAAACTGTGGTCAAACTGTGGTCAAACAATGGTCAAACTACTTATTCAAGAAATATAAGTGTTACTAAATAATTCTTGTTTTTTAGAACAATAGTTTCAAACTCAAACAGTGAAATGTGTGACTTCATGCTCAAGCTAAACTCCTGAGGGTTAATAGGATTGACATCTTACTATTGTCAGGAAAACAACAAGTGCAGACTTGGAAATGAGGGAGAATAGAACCCGGAAGTTAAGCATGCTCAGGCTGGGGGAGTGGGAGGACGTGTGACCGTTCGGGAAGTTAGATGATTTGGAATGATGAGGGTGATTAGAGATTAAATTAAGCAATGATGAGGGGTGATTAGAGATTAGAGGTTAAAATAATTCAGAAATTTGAAAATCGGGAAAATATTTCAAAAAAAAATCATTTTTTTTTCAAAAAAAATCCTTTAGTACCGGTTGGTGTTACCAACCGGGACTAAATGTGGACCTCCAGGCAGCAGCCACGTGGAGGGCCTTTACTCCCAGTTCGTATAATAACCGGGACTAAAGGGTGGAGCATTTGTATCAACCCTTTAGTCCCGATTCCAGAACCAGGACTAAAGGCCCTCTAGAACCGGGACAAAACGCCCTTTTTCTACTAGTGCTCGAGTTCGAACCGGATATAGTATGGCTGTGTGTTCTCGTCCAAGGAGAGAGATCTCTATGACCTTAACAAGTCACCAAGTGGTGAGTGCTGGAAAATATCTGCAGCACTGAATTCGGCGATACGCACCTGATTGGATTTGAGTGGCGCAGTTACGCGCAGTTCGGAATCAGAAACCGGAGCTGAGTCCGGGGTTCCGGTAACACAGCCCCATCAGTTGGGTCCGTGTGCGGCTCTAACGCCGTAGATTCTGCGGCTCCCGTGGTGGGGTTGAGGTTCCCATCTTCGAGTGATGCAGTTCGTTTTGGATCTAGGGCCAGAACTATTACAGGTGCTATTTCCTGATCCGATGACAAAGTTAAGTCATGATCATCATGGTGGCAGAGAGGGGTTGCCGCTGGCTCGAATCTGGTGAAGATCAAGTCCCCACGGATATCAACAACGTAGTTCAAGCTACCGAATCTGACATGATGGCCAGGGGTGTAGCTCTCGATCTGCTCAATGTGGCCTTCAGTGTTGGCACGAAGCGTGAAGCCGCCGAACACGAAGAGTTGGCCGGGAGGAAAAATCCCCTCAACATTGCTATTGCAGTTGATGACGTGATCCATCAGTCCTTCCCTCGATGACATAGTGGAACTCTCAATGAAAGCACCAATGTCGGTGTCAAAACCAACGGATCTTGGGTAGGGGGTCCCGAACTATGCATCTGAGGATTGATGTTAATAGGAGGCAGGGGACATGATGTTTACCCAGGTTCAGGCCCTCTTGATCGAGGTAAAACCCTACCTCCTGCTATATTAGTATGGATGAATATGTGTACAAGAGTTGATCTACCTCGAGATCGTAAAGTCTAAACCCTAAGTTTAGCCTATAAGGATTGTATGATTCTGATTCTCTAGCCTCTACGGACTAAACCCTCCGGTTTATATATGCACCGGAGGGGCCTAGGGTTTGTACATATCATCTTGCAGAGGAAGGAAAATCTACACCCGAGCCTAAACTTACCATTACAAGAATCCAGGAGTCCTATCTGGATAGGAGAGATGATCTTCTGTAATAATCTTCATGGCCCACCAGTCCAGCCCACCAGGAGTTTATCCGGCCACCTGAGGACCCCCGGCCCCTATCCAGGACTCCCTTAGTCGCGGGCGATGGAGCTCGGACCAGCGGGTCGCTCTTCGTCTCTCTAGGCGCTAGAGAGTTCCCCTCCGATTAGGAGGCGTCGGGGTGTGCTCGGGGAGGGCTGTAGGTCAGCAGGTGAGAAATACTATAAAAGCGTTAAAATGCTAAATAAACAAGGTGCAACAATTAATATATCCGAACAAACTCACATTTTGGTCGGGGCTTTCTCCCTGGGCTTTACCACAAAGCTATGTTTGGATGATGAGTCTGTACGAGCGGGCATGTTCAGCCTCCTCCGGTGTGCGGCCTTGCCTGCGTCAGCGGCGGTCGCCCTCTTCTTCCCCCTGCCTTGCGCAGGGGGCTCTTCTTCTTCTTCGTCATCCTCCTCCTCTTCGGAGGCGAGGATGTTGATCTCCACGGACTTCCCATCCGCAGGGCGGGGGCCGCCCAAGGCCTCCTTGCTCTTCTTCTTGGACTTCTTGTCCGGTGCCTTGTACGCTGCCGGGACCAGCATCGCCGTCAGTCGAGGCATCTCTGAGTCTTCTGGCAAAGGTGTCGGAGACTTAAGCCAGATTGCCTTCTTGATCCAGCCCTGTATATCACGCAAAAACTCCAATTCCTATTATCATTAAATAAGAAGGGGATATATGTTCGGGAGAATTTTTGATTACCTCTTGTGTGGTGAATGCGGTATTATAGCCCGCGTCCTCGGTTTCCTTCGGCCACTCCTTCTGGCTCTTAAAGAGATGCTTCTAGATCTCTTTGTGCGTGAAGCCGAAGAGATGCTTCAGGGGCCGATATCCTGCTGGTTCGAACTCCCATAGGAAGGAGTCCCGACTTTGTCAAGGAAGGATAAGCCGGGCCAGCATTACCTGGACCAAAATCAAGAGCAGATAGCCCTTAGAGATCATGCCGGACACATGGCCTTGGAGTGCCATCACCTCCACCTGAGACCCCCTAGTTCGGACTCTTATCGGTCCAGGAGGTTAACCTCTCCGGGGGTCCAGATCTGAAAGTAGGTTCCGCCGCCCATTTGGCGTTGCGGGGCTCAGTGATGTAGAACCACTCTTGTTGCCAAACCTTGTTCGTCTCCATGAATGACCCCTTTGGCTAGGTTGCATTCAGGAGCTTGATTATCATAGTGCCCCCGCACTCCGCGTGTTGCCCGTCCACCACATTTGGCTTCACGTTAAAGGCTTTGAGCCATAGGCCGAAGTGTGAGGGGGGGCGAAGGAAATCTTCACACACCACTATAGAAGCGGAGATGTGGATGATTGAGTTCGGGGCTAGATCGTGAAAATCTAGCCCGTAGAAAAAAACAAACCCCGAACAAAGGGGTGAAGCGGAAATCCTAGCCCCCTAACAAAGTGTGAGAGAAACACGACTCTCTCACCCGCCTCTAGGACAGGAACCACCTGCCCCTTGGTAGGGACTCGGTACGCCATGTTAGCAGCGAGATAGCCCGCGCTCTGGAGATCCTCCACGGCTTTCTCAGTAACCGTGGAGGCCTCCCACTTGCCCCTCACGCCGGAGCCAGCCATTACTGGGGAAGGAAGTGGTGGTTGAGGAGCGGAGAACTGCAGGTGCAAGAGATGAGGGAGCTGGGGCTAGGAAGATTGGAGAACTCAACCTTGTGGAAAGCATGGGGCTGATGAAAGGGATGGATATCCTTTTATAACGCTGTGAATACAGAACGTCTCCCCACTTTAGCCGCAAACCTCGCCGGTTCCGAAAGTGGTCATGCGTAATGCGCGGTTTGGATGCTCACGTCACATTGATAAGGATCCCCTAATAAGCGGGCATGATCTCTGCATTGATAGGACGTGCCAAAGGGGGTTATGCCTCGAAACGCGAACTAGGACCAAATAAAATGGTCTGGTATATTAGTAGGATCGACGTGATGCTTCACCAAAAAGTTGTCAGTACAGACACATTGTACATTTTATTTCAATGCCTTGCCTTCGAGGCTAAGAGATTTACTAACCATGCAGAGCCGAACACAATACACTTTTTGCAAAAGATATATTCGAAAGAAGGAACCCGCCTTGCAATGCCGAAGACAATACGGAAGCCGAAATCATCATCATCGAAGACAGGTTCAGGGGCTACTGAGGGAGTCCTGGATCGAGGGGTCCTCATGTGGCCGGATATACTCATGGTGGGCCGGACTGGTGGGCCGTGAAGATCATTGCTGAAGATTGTCTCTCTTATCCGGATAGGACTCCTGTATGCGTATAATGGCATGTTATAGGTTTGGGTGTAATATTTCCTTCCTCTGCAAGTTGGTTATGTACAAACCCTAGGCCCTCCGGTGCATATATAAACTAGAGGGTTTAGGCCGTAGATGCTAGAGACAATAAAAGAATCTTAGGCTAGCCTTTTAGGGTTTAGACACTACGATCTCGAGGTAGATCAACTCTTGTAATCATATTCATACAGATCAATATAGCAGGAAGTAGGGATTTACCTCGATCGAGAGGGCCTGAACCTGGGTAAACATCGTGTCCCCAGTCCCTTGTTACCATTGATCCTCAGACGCATAGTTCGGGACCCCCTACCCGAGATCCGCTGGTTTTGACATGGAGAACTTCCTTGGCCCACCTGACACGGAACATTGTCGCATCGTGCATTCCAACGTTGTTAAGCTCCCAGATCTCTTCGACCTTTCTGTAGAATCTTTCAGTTGTGCCGTTGGTGTGGTCACGCATTGAATTGTCACCCAGAGTTCTGGTAATCACTATCAATGTCTTTGGCCTCCGTGTGGAACATGTACCCATTGATATCGTAGGACTGATATGTCGTGAGCTTGGGCGCGGGGCCATATGCTAAGGTGTGTATGAGCAATCCGTACGAACTGCCCTCTTCTAGGGGATTTTCAAGAACTTTCTCTTTGAACCAACACAAGAAAGTGGCGTTGTGCTCTACAGTAACTTCCTCGTCTGTCTTGAGCATCCCTTTATCACGGTACTTCTTTGTGATGCTTTCTTTGTGTCATGCCACATAATCATCTACCACATCTAGGTGTTGTAGCACTACTAAGTTAGCCATGTCAAAGTCGTTCCGTCGGTCCGAGTAGTCCATGTGCAATTCCCTCCGGCCGTTGTTGTGACCATCTCCTTCGAGCTTCCCACCGTGCTTCTTGACGGGCAAACCAACAACAGGTTCTCCAACGCCTATATAATTCTTGCAAAAGGAGGCGCACTCATGCGTCAGATACCCATGGACGATGCTCCGTTCAGGACGGGACATGTTATGAACGAATCCTTTCATGACCCCATTAATCCTCTCTAACGGCATCATGCTGTGAAGGAATGTCGGCCCGAGGTCGATGATGTCATCCACAATGTGGACACACAGATGCACCATGACGTCAAAGAACCCGGGCGGGAAGTACATCTCAAGCTCACATAGTATGACAACGATCTCTTCTTACAGCCTTCGGAGCTGCTTCACACTTATGGACTTTCGGGAGATAACGTTGAAGAAGTTGCAGAGACCAGTAAGCGTGTCACAGACGTGCTTCTCCATTATCGCTCTAATGACAACCGGGAGTATCTGAGTCATGATCACGTGATAGTCATGAGACTTCATAACACTGAACCTTTTCTTCTTGGGGTCGAAAATTCTGCTTATCTTCCCACAGTAACCGGAACTGACTTTGATTCCCATAAGGCACTTGATGAATTGATCGATCTCCTTCGCACTTAAGGTGAATTAAGAAGGGGGGCAATAATTCTCCTCCTTCTTGTTGACTTTTCTGCACCTTTCCCCCTCATCCGTCTCTGTGTCCGTCTCCTACGTCGACTTTTTACGGTGGAGATCTTTCCCGATCTTCAAATCTTCCATTTCCTTGCCTTCGGCCCATCCTTAGTCTTCTCCGGCATGTTCGTCAGTGTGCCAAGCAAGCTCTAGAGGACATTCTTCGTGATATGCATTTGATCAAGGCAATGAGGCATGTTGTGAGTGGGCCAATACTCCAAGTCCCAGAAAACTGACCTCGTTTTCCATACCTTCAGCAGCGGCTCCGACGCCTTTTTGATCTTTCCCGGCACGGGGCATTATTCCCAGTTTCTCAACAGCTTGTCGATTTCGGCGCCGCTCCTCTTATGTGGGGGTACTCGAAGCTCAGCCAACCCATTGAATAGATCTCCATGCTTTCTCCATGGGTCATCCTTCTCGAGCCATCTACGATGCCCCATGTACACGATTTTCCCGGACCCGCCATGACGTAAGCTACTGAGACGTTGTATCATCCATGCACCTCGTGCATCCACAGTATTCGTGGCACACCTGGCCTGAGGTGTACCCATAACCGAGATAGTCATGCACCATCGTCATTAGCGCGGCTCTAATATGTAAATACTCTCCTTTGTTGGCATCCCATGTTCATGACGGTGTTTTCCATAACGTGACTAGCTCCTCTTGTAGAAGCCTCATATATAGGTTAATACTATTTCCGGGTTGTTTCGGCCCTTGAATCAACATGCCAATGTGTACATACTTTGTCTTCGTGCACTTCCACGGGGGGAGGTTGTACATCCATACAAACACGGGCCATGTGATGTTGTTGGTGTTCCGGTTTCCAAACAGATTCATGCCATCGGTAATCGCACCAAGCATGATGTTCCTTGGATCTTCTGTAGCAACGTATACGGCGTTGAATGCTCTCCAGTGGCTACCATCTACGAGGTGTCTCAGCCCCTATCATCGGGCTTCTTCCTCTCCGCATGGCAGTGCATGAGCTTTGCTTCCTTAGGATCTACGAAATACCGCTGCAGACAGGGAATGATCGGAAAGTACCATACAACTTTCTGAGGAGGTTACTTTCCTGCCTTCTTGTATCGAGAAGCATTGCACACTGGATAGCTGGTTTTTTCCGCATGCCCCCCCGATAAATGATGCAACCGTTGATGCATGTGTGGTACGTAATGTGCGGAAAATCAAAAGGGAATATGATTTTCTTGGCCTCCTCGACACTAGTAGGACACAGGTTCCCCGCGGGAAGAACTTTATTATGTAGATACTTCAAATGCTCATCGAGGCTTTTGTCTGTCCATTTGTTTTTGGCCTTTGTCCTTAGAATTCCGGGCATGAAACTCAAGCGGGTCACCTCGGGATTGCAACCGTCATACAATGGAGTCTTTGAGTCCACTTCAAGTTGCGCCAGCTTGGCCTCCTCTCTAGAAGCAGCTCTCTCGCTAGTCGTATTCTTGCGAAGGAGGTCTCGAATATGAGGGTCCTACACGACTGCACTTAGTAGCGTCGAAGACTGCGGCGTGACCGCCGACTCTTCTCCGCCTTGTCTGGATTCTTCTTCACCATGTCCGAAATCTTCTACGCTGTCGTCATTTCTAGACCCTTCCCCGCCGCCATGTCCGGCACCATCACGTTGTCAATCGGTCATCTCTTCATCGAGCCCCATGTCGTTATTCCCTCCCATGTGGACATCCTCATCATCATCTTCTTTACTTATCCACTGAGTATAGCTATCCATGAAACCATTCATTAGCAGGTGCGCCTTCAAAGTGCCATGATCAAAAGGGTCCAAAAGGACTCCTGCCTTGCATCTTGCACACGGACATCTAATCCTTGTCCGATTATTTGCGTACATGTCCATCACCGCGGATTGCATGTACCACTCCATGTTCCATCCACTCACCTTCATGACCGACTGCACGGTATAACAAGCAAAGGGTTATAAAATAAATAATGCATGCATGCTTCAAAGTCATATAAAATTTTGGCATGACCTTGCCTAAAAATAGGACATATTGAGTTTGCTCGAAATTCACCGAAAGGGAAATAAATCGACATTTCGGCAAAACATATGCAACTCGAGGGCATGTCACTCACACAAATCTCTCCATATATCCCAAACACACATATTCTCATTCACACACATATTCCCATTCTTGAAATGAACAACTTTTTACTCAGCTATATATCTCCCGAGAGAGACCGACCGAGAGAGCACGCCGTTAACTAGATGTTGAGAGAGACCGATCGAGAGAGCACGTGTGGATGGCTAAATAGCTAGCTAGATCTAGTTGTTCGGGAGGAGAGGTGAATCTAGCTAGCTAACTAATGGAGATGGAGTTATGGTGGAGGGGGTCATTAATGGGGAGAGGAAGAGAGGTAGGAGAAAGAGAGATGTGAGCGAGGCCATTTATGGAGGAGAGTTATGGTGGAGGTGGACATTAATGAGGAGAGAAGAGAGGTAGGAGGAAGAGAGAAGAAGAGCAATAATGGCGGAGAGTGGAGAGGGAAAAGGAGGGGGAGAGAGGTCAAAGTGGGGTAGTGGAGGGGGAGGGGTGGAAAGTTGGCACCGGCCGCAACTAGCAGTAGCGCTGCTTACCGAAACGTGCTGCTGCTACTGTATTTAGTAGTAGTGCATTCCTGTAGAAGTGCTACTACTAAGTGCGGCCCATTAGTAGTAGCGGCACAATAAAATACATCGCTACTACTAAACTGTTAGTAGTAGTGCTGGATTCTATACAACGCTGGTACTACAGCTACCGTCGGTGGCCTCGTCTGGTCCCACATAGTAGTAGCGTGTTTTTGGTTTCCAGCGCTACTGCTATAGACAGAATAGTAGCGCTTCCCTGGATCAGCGCTACTGCTAACTAGCAACAACGGTGACTATTTTCCAGCGCTACTAATAAGCTCATGCGTATAAGCATTTCCCTAGTAGTGTACTGCCGTATCGCCCTAGGTTATGACTGTCACATGATGAATATCATCCAGCAAATTGCTGGTCCAATGCCTACGAATTTATCCTATATTGTTCTTGCTAAGTTACTACTGCTATCGTTACTATTGCACTTGTTACAAAACTACTGCTATCACTGGTACCGTTATTATTGATGCTACCATCACTATCAAAATTATCATATTACCGTGCTACTGATCACTTTGCTGCAAATAATTAATCTCCAGGTGTGGTTGAATTGACAACTCAGTTTCTAATACGTACAAATATTCATTGGCTCCCCTTGTGTCGAATCTATAAATTTGAGTCGAATACTCTACCCTCGAAAACGGTTGCAATCCCCTATACTTGTGGGTTATCAAGACCTTTTTCTGGCACCGTTGCCGGTGAGCATAGCTATATTTGTTGAGTCACTTCGGATTATTATCAATTTATCACCATGAAGAATCTAAAGGATGCTAATACTAAGATTTTTCCCTCCAAGACGAGGGGGATGTAAGGAACTGCCATCCAGTTCTGCTTTAGATTCACCCTCTGTTATAAGTAAACTTGCAACACCACAACATGCTATTACTCCTGATATGTCACAAGTTATTGATGATGCTACTTCTGCTATGAATGATACTTATGATGATGCTAGTACCTTGCATGATGATGATGTGCCACTTGGTGACTTTCTGGATGAACAAATTACTAGAGTAAGACAACATGATGTTGTTGAATCTGATGATGAGCATGAAACTAAAAACTTTGAAACACCTGCTAAAACTAGCCTTCTTAGATATGAATTGCCTAAGGTACCTGAAGGTTATGTTATGAGTGAGGAAACAACTTGAGATATTCTTGCTTGTAATGATAGAGATGATCTAGAGAAATTATTATGCAAGTATAAAGAAAAGTCTCTAAATGTTAGAATGAAATAAGATCCTAAGTTTGCTACCTCACCTATCTTTATTGATGATAAGGATTATGAATTCTCTGTCGACCCAAAGTTAACCACTCTGGTTGAATCTGATCCTTTCCATGGTTATGAAACTAAAGCTGTTGTGGCACATCTCATTAAGCTAAATGACATAGCCACCCTCTTTACTCATGATGAGAAAACCCGTTACTACTATATTCTCAAATTATTTCCGTTCTCATTAAAGGGTGATGCTAAAGCTTGGTACAATACTCTTACTCCTGGTTGTGTGCGCAGTCCCGAGGATATGATTTATTACGTCTTTGAAAAATATTTTCCTGCTCAAGGTGTCTCTGATCCCCAAACACATGACATAAACCGTTCATGGAAATCTGGATTATTTTTCATGGTGGCACCAACTTTTTCAGTAAGCTTCATGAGGATGTGCCACATAAAAAGTCTATGTATAGTGTTTGAAAAAACTTGTTTTATCCCTATTCTCATGCTTTGGTCTTCAGCAGTCATGATTAACTTAGGTGCAACCCCACACATTGCTATCAAGAAAGTCTTGAACAACCATATATAAGATTCTTTCTTCTCATTCCATAAAAAAGCAGCACCAAACATAATGCAAGACATGTGGTTGTTCACTCCAGTGAAAGGGGAAAATACCAAGTTATACCTATTAAAGCGATATGTCGAGTCAAAAGGCACAACTTCCCCAAACAGTGAGTAGTTATTTCTGTAGATACTATCTGCCCAGAAAATATTTATAAGTTTACCATTCTCATTGAATTGGTAATCAAAGTAGAAAGCTGGATTGACAGCCTGCTCTTTTAAAATCACGGTGACAATTTTGGAAGTCACGCTTTGTGCAACCTACATTTTTCTGACCCCCCTTCTTCTCTACACTAAGCAAGCGATATGTTGCAGATGTTCCAACTATTTCTTTATGACATGTAAGTATTTTCCTCCTCAACTCACAACTTATTTCTCTATTTGACTTGATGAGATGCCTCTTACTTCACAAAATAAGTTGGCGAGTCTATGATTGAACAAACCAGGCTACCACATATTTGCCGTCATCCTGCCTCTTCGGTCCAATCATCGCTCACAACCACACCTGGTTAACTTGAATTTTTGTTTAGGCTTTATCCTTTCCTGTTCCTGAGCCACCTTCCTCCAACCCTACCTAGCACAGACAAACCTCTTCCACACTGCTACACCATGTTCATCTTTGTGTGTTGTCCATGTGCGAACCGAGAACCCGACATCATGAGCATACATTTTGTAGAATGTCATACCATCCTCCCATGTGTCAAATTGCATGCCAATAACAGGTTTTAAGTTATCATCACACTCGGCTTCAAATGTTGACCCCTAGATATGCACAATAGAAAGATGTTCAGTTCATCAACTAAAGATCAAGCATTAGACATGAAAAGAAAATCTTCTTACACAAAATGGAAGACTACGAGTACATTTTGGTGTGTGCTAGACATTTCCATCATTTTTAACTAGCCGGATCATACCCTTGAAATTGATAAAAAATCCATCAGGTCACATTAAAAGTGTGATGTACGTATGTGACCAATACAACAATGAAATTACAACGGCGAAGCTGTTGGCATCATCGTCATCTCCCATTGCCGTAGTTGACCCAATGCTTGGAGCAACATTTGCCATGGACTCCATGGTTGATTATTTTTCGTGCAGATATAACACAAAACATCACATGCAGGTTAAAAGTGGATAACTATCCTACTACCAGGTACTAGAACACATCAAGACTTTTTACTTGAGAGCATAGCTACAATGTGGATTGCAGCAAGAAAAAAATGTGGAACATGAACAACTAGCATTGCCATACAAAGTTTAGTTGAACATTGCAAATGCCGTTTCCATTTCATATAAGCAATGTGGAAGAAGCTCATATAGTACATTAGTAGTTCATGTACAAGAACGCCACAGGAAAAACCAGTAACTAACCACTATTGCCATGTAGTAGTCTCCTGGGAAATCAATATTTCACATACATGTCGAGTCGTTCACGTACGGACCTTACTATTAAGTTAGCAAAGGTATATGAAAATTGTATAGAAAGGACCAGAACACATAGAGTAGAGCACATCCCCTCAACTATTTGCACATAGAGTAGAGCAAAGGTACATACCTTACTATTCATATCTACATCTGACACATCAATTTCGTGCCCATACTATTCATATTCACAAATGCCACTGTCTTCAAACACATGGGAAACTGATGGCCTAGAAGAACAAAACATGACAGTGCATGGATGAAAGAACAACCAAATTCAGTGCTCATACCTCGGATCCTGAGCTCTAAAGGACGATGGACAAGCCCTATCAACCGCACAGCTGTACAAATCTTACTTTAGAGTTTGCACAAATATGGTTTTTCTTTACTTCAAATTACATATTAAGGTTCAGAACACTACTTATTCAATTTTTCATAGGAATTTTTGCACTGCAATATCGGCAGCCATGTATCTCATACATAAATATGGTGCTCATACTACTTATTCAAGTTCGCAATGACTAATGAGAAAGAACCGAATATGATCATGATAAATGGATATAATGGGATAAGAGAACATACCCTAAGATCCTCGAGGCGGAAAAGATAGCCGGCTTCTTTGGTAGTTCCTCGTCATCCCCCGGAGCTACAACACACCGCCGCTATGTTTACTCGCTCGCCAGCGGCAATGGCTTCCTCGTTGGGGGTGACTCAGAGGAGAGGAGGAGAGCTTGTGCTTCAACATCGCGTCGGCGCTGGAACTAGGTACATTGTACTTCGGCTGCTAAGGCCGCAGTATCTTCCTCCATACGGAGAGAGCGCTCCATATTTCCATTGATCGTGATAATGCGACGTGGTCCAGGCATCTTGAGCTTTAAATAGGCATAATGCGGGACTGCATTAAAGGAGGCGAAGGCCGTTCTTCTGAGTAGGGCGTGATAGCCACTTCGGAATGGAGCTATGTCGAAGAGTAGTTCTTAGCTTCGAAAGTTGTCGGGAGAACTGAATACAACCTCCAATGTTAAAGAGCCTCTGCAGCGAGCTTCAATGCCCGGTATCACTCCTTTAAAGGTCGTGCTACTTGGCTTGATTCTTGATGGGCCGATCCCCATCTTGCGGACAGTGTCCTGATATATCAGATTGAGACTACTACCGCCGTCCATAAGGACTCGGGTTAGATGGTATCCATCTATTATTGGGTCGAGAACTAAGGCAGCTGAGCCCCCATGCCGAATACTAGTCGGATTATCCCTGCGATCGAAAGTGATTGCACATGCTGACCACGGGTTGAATTTTGGGGCGACAGGCTCAATGGCATAGACGTCTCAGAGTGCGCGCTGGCGCTCCCTCTTTGGGATATGAGTGGCATATATCATGTTCACTGTTTGACCTCCGGTGGAAATTTCGTTTTTCCCCCTATATTCGGCTGGCGAGGTTCATCCTCATCTTCGCTCTGAGGCTCTTTCCCCTTGTGTTCGGCGTTTAGCTTGCCGGCGTCCTTGAAAACCCAACAGTTACGGTTGGTGTGATTGGCAGGTTTTTCTGGGGTGCCATGGATTTGGCAGGGCCTGTCTAATATCCTGTCCAAACTTGATGGACCGTATTTGTTGCCTTCAAATGGCTTCTTCCGTTGACCGGGTCTGGAGCCGCTGAATCCGGCGTTTACCACTGTATCGTCTAGGCTTCCAGGATTGTTTCGACACTTGTTTTTTTTGCGCCGTGGCTTTCCATTGCCGTCCCTGACTTTAGATGTTCCAGGGTCGCTGGTGCTGCTACGAGCTAACCAGCTATCCTCACCCACACAAAAGCAAGTAATGAGTTTGTTAGGGCTGCCATTGTCCTCGGCTTTTCCTGTCCAAGGTGTCTGGCTAGTCATTCGTCCCAGATACTGTGCTTGAATGCCGCTAAGGCTTCGACGTCCGAACAGTCGACGATCTGGTTCTTCTTAGTGAGAAACCGGTTCCAAAGCTTGCGGGCTAACTCCTCGGGTTGTTGTATGATGTGACCTAAATCGTCAGCGTCCGGGGGCCGGACATAAGCCCCTTGAAAATTGGCCCGAAAAGCATCCTCAAGTTCTTCCTAACTCCTAATGGAGTTTTCTGGGTGACTGTTTAGCCAGTGCCGAGCTGGTCCTTTTAGCTTGAGGTGTAAATATTTTATGGCGCGGAGATCATCTCCTCAAGCCATGTGGATGTGAAGAATAAAATCTTCTATCCAGACGGCAGGATCCATCATTCCATCGTACGCTTCGATGTCCACGGATTTAGTCCCTTCTGGGAAATCATGACCCAGTACCTCATCGGTAAAGCATAGAGGGTGTGAGGCTCCTCTGTATGTTGCTATATCGCGACGTATCTCCGATGGTTGTGGTGTTCGGTATTGACCCCGAACTGGTATGTCACCGGCGCGATTGGCTTGATGGCCGCCGTCCCGTGCGGGAGCTCGATCTTTGGGTCCGAATATAGACCTGGTCTTGCTAGCTTTTTTGTTTAGGCCCTTGCGCAGATCATGCTTCCGGACTTGGGTAGCACCGTCCTTTCCTTTATGGGGTGGGGGCTTGTTTATCCCATTGCTAGCGACTCTATCGCGTCCGCGAGGTGGTCGGTCCGACTTGTTGGCGGTGTTATTATTCGGTGGGACGGGCGCAACGGCCTCATCGTCGAATTCGGGCAGCAGCTTACGCTTGGGATAGCCTTTGGTTTGGCCATTAAAGGCATGTTTCTGTTCGGTGTCTAGCACCTCATTCCATCTATCACTGAGCATGTCTTGTGCAGCTCGAAGCCGTCTCTGCTGCTTTTTTAAGCTCCGTGCGGTGGCTATAAGCCGCCGATGGAAGCGTGTTTGTTCGGAGGGTTCTTCTGGGATGGTATATTCGTCGTCATCCAGGCTAACCTCTTCTTTGGAGATCGGTTCCTAGTCACCGTCTTCGGCATCGCTATCATCGGACTGCGGCTTCGGACTTTGTTCGCCGTCCTCTCGCTCCTCCTGCTCTATCGCTGGATCTGCGGGGTTTTCGGCTTGTTCCGAAATATCACTGTCATTAGTCGCGGTGTTGTTGTCCTTTCCTTTACGGGATTTTGCTCAGCGTTTTGGACACCGACGCTTGGGAGGTTCTTCGGCAGGTTTTTCCTCTACAGGATTGTTTTCACCGTTGCCTTCCACCTCTTTGGGTGTATCCACCATATATACATCATATGAGGACATAGCTTTCCACCTTCCTGTTATGGGCTGGCTTTGATCTGTGTCTGCTTCAGCTTCGAGGTCCATCCCGTCGAAGTATTCTGAAGCGTAGTCGAGTAGATCAGTTAGATCTTCAACCGTGGCTACCAAGTGGCTGGTGGGCGGGGAACGAAATTCTTCATCCCAGTGGGTATAGCGCGACTGTTCACCAACCTCCAGTTTGAACCGGATATAATGCGAGTGTGTGTCCTCGTCCAAGGAGAGAGATCTTAGCGACCTTAATATGTTGCCAAGTGGTGAGTGCTGGAACATATCTGCATCACAGAATTCGGCGATAGGCGCCTAATTGGATTTGAGGGGCGCAGTTACGCACAGTTCGGAATCAGAGACCAGAGCTGAGTCCGGGGTTCCGTTAACACATACCCCATCAGTTTGGTTCGAGTGCGGTTCTAACACCATAGAGTGTGCGGCTCTTGTGGTGGGGTTGAGCTTCCCATCTTCGAGTGAGGCAGTCCATTCTGGATCTGGGGCCAGAACTATTACAGGTGCTATTTCCTGATCCGATGACACAGTTAAGTCATGATCATTGTGGTGGCAGAGAGGGGTTGTCGCTAGCTCGAATCCGGTGAAGATCAAGTCCCCACGAATATCAGCAACGTAGTTCAAGCTACCGGATCTGACACGATGGGCAGGGGCGTAGTTCCTGATCTTCTCAAGGTGGCCTTCAGTGTTGGCACGAAACGCGAAGCCGCCGAACACGAAGAGTTGGCCGGGAGGGAAAATCCCCTCAACGTCGTCGTTGCAGTTGATGACGTGATCCATCAGTCCTTCCGTTGACGACATAGTGGAACTCTCAATGAAAGCACCAATGTCGGTGTCAAAACCGGCGGATCTCGGGTAGGGTGTCCCGAACTATGCGTCCGAGCACTAGTAGAAAAAGGGTCAAACGTGAAGAACATTAGTGTCGGTTTGAATATGAGCCGGCACTAATGTGTACACTAGTGCCGGTTCCAACGGCTAGCCAGGCCGCTCTCATTAGTACCGGTTCGTGGAGAACCTTTAGCACCGGTTCATGCCACGAACCGGTACTAATGAGAGTGGTGGCAGGATGTTGTCAGTCTGGGGCCCCTCCAGCACCTTTAGTATAGGTTCTTGGCACGAACCGGTGCTAAAGGTGGTCGTACATAAACCCTTCGTCCCCCCGAGCTCGCTCTGTTCTTCCCCTTTCCCCTCTCCCTCTCTATTCTTCCCCTCTTCCTCTCCAGCTCATCACACATTTTGCCCAAAATTTGTTAAGATTTGAAGGCCCCCATCCATTCAAATGATCACAAAGGTTAGCAACTTTGTCCTTTCATATCTCATTGCTAGATTAGCTCTTGCAATGCTTTATATAGTGATTAATTTGTGAGTTTAGTAATTTGGGAGGAAATATATGTGCTAGTATTTGATTTATATGCAATTTGAGGTCCAAAATAACACTTAGTTTGCATATCTAGGAGAGGTTAAATTTAGTTGAAAGAGAAAACGAGTACTTGAAAGAAAAATTGAAAAGAATTGAGGACGAGAAGATGGAATTGGAGTTGCATCTTGCCGATGTCGTCGATGATCACAAGATCAAGATGGAGAAAATGCGCTTGAAGATTAGAAAGATTAGAAAATATGCCATCGATAGTGAGGCTTGGTATCATTATGCTGTTGGATCAATTGTTACCTTAGTTGCGATCTTGATCGCATTTGTTGTTGCATTTAAATGCTTTAGCTAGAGAGTTATTTGTTTGTTGCATTTAAGTGTTGTATGAACTTTATGTATGAACTTGTATTATGTTGCTGTGTTTGGTGCTGTGTATTGAAGATGAGCCGACAATGGATGTACGATGACCGATGCTCTCCCGAGTTCATTAATGGCGTGCAAACTTTTCTGCTTGCGGCCGAGGCAAACAAGCGGGTGGATGGTTTTAGGCCTTGTCCATGTGCTGTCTATAAGAATGGTCAAAATTACTCTAAGTCAAGAACATTCACGTCCACCTGTTTAAGTCCGGTTTCGTGCCCCACTATAATGTTTGGACCAAGCACGGAGAAAGAGGGGTTATGATGGAAGACAATGAAGAAGAAGAGGACGACGACATCTATCCTGGCCATGGGTTCCCTGAATACGATGATACAACAATGGGGGAAGAAGCTGAGCCGGTAATGCGGGAAGAAGCTGAGCCGCCAATGCGGGAAGAAGCTGAAGAAGAGGCATCAGATGAGCCCGTTGATGATCTAGGTCGGGCCATTGCCGATGCAAAGAGAAACTGCGCAAGTGATTTGGAGAAGAAGAAGTTGCAGCGCATGTTAGAGGATCACAAAAAATTGTTGTACCCGAATTGCGTAGGTGACAAGAAAAAGCTGGGCACCACACTGGAATTGCTGTAATGGAAGGCAGAGAATGGTTTATTTGACAAGGGATTTGGAAAGTTGCTGGTAATGATAAAGGATATGCTTCCAAAGGACAACGAATTGCCCGAGAGTACGTACGCAGCAAAGAAGGATGTCTGCCCTCTAGGGTTAGAGGTGCAGAAGATACATGCATGCCCTAATGAGTGCATCCTCTACCGCGGTGAGTACGATGATTTGAACGCTTGCCCGGTATGCGGTGCATTGCGCTATAAGATCAGCCGCGATGACCCTGGTGATGTCGAGGGCGAGCGCCCCAGGAAGAAGATTCCTGCCAATGTGATGTGGCATGCTCCTATAATACCACGGTTGAAACGTTTGTTCCAAAACAAAGAGCATGCCAAGGCGATGACATGGCACAGAGAAGACCGTAAGAAAGACGGAAAGTTGAGAGTACCCGCTGACGGGTCGCAGTGGACAAAAATCGAAAGAAAGTACGGGAAGGAGTTTGCAGATGACGCAAGGAGCGTATGGTTTGGTCTAAGCGCAGATGGCATTAATCCTTTTGGGGAGCAGAGTAGCAACCATAGCACCTGGCTGTGACTCTATGTTTGTATAACCTTCCTCCTTGGTTGTGCATGAAGCGGAAGTTCATTATGATGCCAGTGCTCATCCAAGGCCCTATGCAACCCGGCAACGACATTGATGTGTACCTAAGGCCATTAGTTGAAGAACTCTTACAACTGTGGAATGGAACAGGTGTACGTGCGTGGGATGAGCACATGGGGGAAGAATTTGACCTAAAGGCGTTGCTGTTCGTGACCATCAATGATTGGCCTGCTCTCAGTAACCTTTCAGGACAGACAAGCAAGGGATACCGCGCATGCACGCACTATTTGGACGATACCGACAGTATATATTTGGCTAATTGTAAGAAGAATGTGTACCTGGGACATCGTCGATTTCTTCTGAGCAGGCATCCCGTAAGAAAGAAAGGCAAGCATTTCAAAGGTGAGGCGGATCACCGGACGAAGCCTCGCCACCCTACTGGTGCTGATGTACATGATATGGTCAAGGATTTGAAGGTGGTCTTTGGAAAGGGTCCTGGTGGACAACCTGTTCCGAATGACGCTGACGGACGCTCACCCATGTGGAAGAAGAAATCTATATTTTGGGACCTGCCCTATTGGAAAGACCTAGAGATCCGCTCCACAATCGATGTGATGCACGTGACGAAGAATCTTTGTGTGACCCTGCTTGGCTTCTTGGGCGTGTATGGGAAGACAAAAGATACACCTGAGGCACGGGAGGACCAGCAACGTATGCACGGAAAAGACGGCATACATGAGGGTCATGCAAGTTACGCTCTTAACAAAGAAGAGAAGGAAATCTTCTTTGAATGCCTACTCAGTATTAAGGTACCGTATGGCTTCTCGTCGAATATAAAGGGAATAATAAATATGGCAGAGAAAAAGTTCCAGAACCTTAAGTCTCATGACTGCCACGTGATTATGACGCAACTGCTTCCGGTTGCATTGAGGGGGCTTCTACCGAAAGACGTCCGATTAGCCATTGTGAAGCTATGTGCATTTCTCAATGCAATCTCTCAGAAGGTAATCGATCCAGAAATCATACCAAGGTTAGAGAATGATTTGGTGCAATGTCTTGTCAGTTTCAAGTTGGTGTTCCCACCATCCTTCTTCAACATCATGACGCACGTCCTAGTTCACCTATGCGAAGAGATTAACGTTTTGGGTCCTGTATTTCTACACAATATGTTCCCCTTTGAGAGGTTCATGGGAGTCTTAAAGAAATATGTTCATAACCATGCTAGGCCAGAAGGAAGCATCTCCAAGGGCCATGAGAATGAGGAGGTCATTGAGTTTTGTATTGACTTTGTTCCTGACCTTAAGCCGATTGGTGTTCCTGAATCGCAGCATAAGGGCAGACTGGATGGAAAAGGCACGCTAGGAGGGAAACAAATAATATGTATGGACGAACATTCTCTCACTGAAGCACACTACACAGTTCTACAGAATTCCACCTTGGTGGCTCCGTATATGGATGAACACAAGAATTTGCTACGCTACAAACACCCGGAGCGGTCTGATGACTGGATTACACGTGAACAAACCAGGAGTTTCGCCAGCTGGTTGCAGACACGTACCATGCATGACACCTCTATTGAAGATGACCTGTACTTGCTGTCCCAGTTACCATCTTCGAATATAATGACTTTCAAAGGGTACGAGATAAATGGTAATACATTTTACACGATCGCCCAAGCTAAGAAGAGCACCAACCAAAACAGTGGTGTCCGCTTTGATGCAGAAACCAAGACGGAAAAGGAAACATATTATGGTTATATACAGGACATATGGGAACTTGACTATCGACGTGGTTTGAAGGTCCCTTTGTTTCGGTGGAAATGGGTCAATATGACACGAGGCGGGGTAAGGGAAGACCCACAGTACGGAATGACAACAGTGGATCTCAAAAATCTTGCGTATGCAGATGAACCATTCGTCTTAGCCAATGATGTGGCACAGGTTTTCTTTGTGAAGGACATGTCTACCAAGCCAAGAAAAAGAAAAGATAAATAAGGAAATGCATCGTATGATGAGCCAAAGCGGCACATAGTTCTTTCTGGGAAGAGAAACATCGTGGGAGTGGATGACAAGACAGACAAGTCAGAAGATTATGAAAAGTTTGATGAAATTGCTCCATTCACAATGAATATTGACCCGAGCATCCCGTTAAATGATGAAGATTTTCCATGGTTACGGCGCAAAGGGACACACGCAAAGAAAAAGTTTCACACCCAAAGATCTGGGATGTGATCGGCTTCACTATCATCACTTTCTTCTGTGCTTCACACCCAGAAGGGAATCTCTGTAATAGTTAGGGTAGTTATGTGTTTTGGCATTTGAAACGCGAAGAAATTTTATGTGCAAACAAATTCTTTCATGCATTTACTGATTTTTCAACTAAATTGAAAAACACTTCAAATGAACTCCGAAAAGGTTGAAAGTTGGCATGGTATCATAATTTCACTGTAACAGACGAAAACTCATCTGTTACAAAGGCATTTCATTTTTTAAATAACCTAAGCATTACCAAATTAAATATAATGATAAAACACACTAATATTAAACATAATAAAAAATAATCACTGAAAAATGAATTTTTAAAGTTAAGTTATTCACAAACTAGTGATTCACACAAATTTCAAATAATTCAAAATTTAAACTATTCAAATTTGAAAACTACCGACACTAACAGAAAGTTAATATTTTTTGTACGTAAAGCAAAAATATTTACAAAGAAACTCTATATACAGCAAAAACAACTAATAAATAAATAAAACAAAATTAATAATGCAGAAAAGAAAAAAAGAAAAAAAGCCAGCCTACTGGGCCACAGCGGCCTGCATACAACTAGAAACCCAACCTGTTGTTGGGCCAGGATGCAGGCCCGCCAGCCCAATAGGCCCCACATGGCTGAGTAGCAGAGGTAGGCCCAGAAGGCCTGCATTTGAGACGAGCTCAATGCAGTGCCCGCGCCGAGGCTTATAAACTGGTCCTGGCGCTCTTCGACTAGCGAGGTGGGACTAAACATATGCACCCCTCGCCTGCCAGTGCACCCCCCATTAGTACCGGGTCGTGGCACCAACCGGTACTAAAGGGGGCGGGGGAATTTAGTACCGGTTGGTGGCTCCAACCGGTACTAAAGGGGACTGTTTCCCGCCGCTTCACCTAGCAAAAATTGGCCTTTAGTACCGGTTGGAGCCACCAACCGGTACTAAAGGCCCCTCCTATATATATGACACTTACAAAAAATTCAGTTCCATCGACCACCACTTCTTCTTCTCAACGCGACATCTCCGCTGCCGCGGCGCCATCGCCCACCGCGCGCCGCCCTTGCCGCCACCACCGCGCACCGTTGCCCCCGCTGCCCGTCGTCGCCGTCTCGCGCCGCCGCCCCTGTCATTGCCGTCCCCTTCATCGCCGTCATCGCCGTCTCGTGGCGCCGCCCCCGTCATCGCCGGCCGTCCCCTTTGTCGTCGTCGCCGTCTCGCGCCGCCGTCCCCGTCCGCCCTCGCCGACCCCGTCGTCGCCGTCTCGCGCCGCCGCCCGTACGCCGCCGCCCCCCGCTCGTACACACACACACACATACACACACACACACATTATTTTTTACTTATTTTCTGTTTTCTGTTGTTTAGATTAATGTTAGATGAATTACGTAGATATATACGAATGTGTTAGAATGTTAATGTTAGATGAATTATATGGAAAAGCTGTTAAATATTAATGTCAATTTTAGATGAATTAGCTAGATAGATTTGAACTAGTTGAATTAATATAACTAGTTTATTTTTAGAATTAAAATTAATAGAACAAGTTTATTTTTAGTATGAAAATTTAGGTATATATGAGATTATTTGAACTAGTTGAATTAATATAACAAGTTTGTTTATAGTAAATGCGGAGTTGAACTAGTTGAATCAGTACAACTAGCTAGTTTATTTTTAGGTATATGAGATTTGATGTTCTAATTAAAATATTACTATATATAGTTAATTTATATATTTTAGTAAGAAAATTAATAGAACTAGTTTATTTTTAGTAAATTCTTAGTTGAATTAGTTGAATTAATAGAACTAGTTTATTTTTAGTAAGAACATTTAGATATCTGAGATTTGATGATCTAATTAATTGGAAATGTCATCTGACGATGAAAATGATTTCATTAAGTGCGAATACTGTGAAGACCAGCGCGGCCTGTGCGACAGAAATTTCCTTGTTGATGATAGGCGCTTCAGCATCAAGCTGGATGAGACCTTCGAAGTGGATACAGTAAGTCACAACGACAAGTCTTTTTTCGTAATTAAGCATGACTTATATATGCTTCATTTGCTTTAACTTATAATTTTAAATTTTCACTATTCTACTAGCGCATCCCCTGCCATGCAAGAATTTTTGTCTTGGATAAGATAGGTTTCAGTGTTATGGAAACTATGGAGGTTAAGAGAGTTTACCTGAAGACCGAGCATGGTTATACTTTCAACGTCAAATTATACAATGCATACATGTACACCTATTTTTAATGCAAAACTTGGCAAGCACTATGCAAGGCTTATGCATTTGAGCCTGATATGGTTATCACCTTTGATATTCGTCCGAAAGATGATATTGAAGGTAATAGAGACATCTGGGTCGATGTGCAGACGCCTCCAGTTCTACCACTATGTGAGTTTCTCAACCATATTTATGTCTTTGATATTGTTTATTCAAAAATAGTTGACAACTAATTTCTATTGACAGCTTATTTTCATTCAAGCAAACATGTCCGGCGCTTGGTAGATAGGACCTACTACTGTCCCGGAGCTGAACTAAACTGCGAGGAGATAAGTCATTATGTTTCATGGCTTGAGGATCTTCATACTGTCAAGACAAATTATCTTCCTGCACTTAGAAATGTTAGTACTCAAAACATGCGACCAATAGTGATCGTCTTGAACTACGATCACATCTATTTACGAGTGATGGTAAGATTTTTACTATTTGTCCTCAGTGCATCTTTTGCATACATTATTTTTTTCTTAAATTTTATTGCTAAGTATATTAATTACTATACGATGTTCTTCAATAGGGACTCCCGATGACAGTTGTGCCTCAGTGGATCGAGACTAAAGGTCACATTTCAATGGTTAGCTTACGGCCAAGATATCCTACATTGCACATGAGTGCATTCAGGATTTCTAAAAGGGATGAATGCTTAATAGTGAAAGATTGGATCAAAATTGTTAACGATCCCAGAGAAGTACTAGGAGGCAGCAATGAGAAGCGTAGCCCACGATTAGGAGACAGGTTCATCTGCATGCTCCAGTATGATGAATCAGGAGAGCTATACATGTTCTATGCTATTTTACCTGAGAGAGAGCAGCAGGAGTGATTTAGCTAGTTCATGCTCTTATAGTACTTTGTCCTCTCATGTCCGTGTTCTTCGTCCTGAACTTAATTTCAAAGGATGATTTGCTTTTGTGGTGTTATGAAAGCTTGTAATATCATGACCATGTTGAACTCGATGATATCCTTGCTTCTGGTACAAGTGAATGATTTTTCTTTAAGCTATAGTGTTGGTGGTGATTAGATAGCGGTAATGACTATGATGATTAAACAGCAAACAAAAAAGAAATCATAAGATTAAACAGCAGGAGTGATTAGATAGCGGTAATGACTATATATACAATGTGTATAGTATCGTAAAATACCAGCAAACAAAAAAGAATTAAATGGAAAACACAAAATTAAATGAAAAAGAAATCATAAAACCAAAAAAAAAACCTTGTAGTACCGGTTGGTTTTACCAACCGGTACTAAAGGGCTCCCGGCCCCCGGAGGTGGCTCGTGCCACGTGGTTGCCCTTTAGCACCGGTTCGTGCTGAACCAGTACTAAAGGGGGGGGGGCTTTAGTGACCACACTTTAGTGCCGGTTATGGAACCGGCACTAAAGGGCCTTACGAACCGGTGCTATTGCCCGGTTCTGCACTAGTGGAGGATTGATGTTAACAGGAGGCAGGGGACATGATGTTTAGCCAATTCCAGGCCCTCTCGATCGAGGTAAAACCCTACTTCCTGCTATAGTACTATGAATGAATATGTGTACAAGAGTTGATCTACCTCGAGATCGTAAAGGCTAAACTCTAAGTTTTGCCTATGAGGATTGTATGATTATGATTCTCTAGCCTCTACAGACTAAGCCCTCCGGTTTATATACACACCGGAGGGGCCTAGGGTTTCTACATATCATCTTGCAGAGGAAGGAAAATCTACACCCGAGCCTAAACTTGCCATTATAAGAATCTAGGAGTCCTATCCGGATACGAGAGATGATCTTCTATAATAATCTTCATGGCCCACCAGTCCGGCCCACAAGGAGTTTATCCGACCACCTGAGGACTCCCCTATCCTGGAATCCCTCAAATTAGCACTATATTTAACATGAATTTAACTGCATGCTAAACGTGTTGAGCGCTCGACATTGAAGCAGTGTAGGTCGTTGGATTGACATGATTTCATGGCCGATATTAATTGGATCAGCCCCTCTGGGTCTTTTTATATTTGTATAGATATGTTCTCAGGTCAAGTGACCTCCCCTTCTCCTCGATCCTTCTGTCCCTCTCTCTCTTTCCCATGGTCTGCTCGATCTACTTGATTTTTTTAATTCACCCCTCCACTTGTGAACTCTTCTACAAGTTGGTCCCTAGATCAGTGCTAATTGCACTATTTTTCCACAGAAGTTTGGATGGATAAATGCACCAGTTCTGCAAAATACGAAGTGTTGTGAAAATATCATAATAGTAATATCTTTTATAGACAAGAATATTTCTTCGGTGAGTAGTGTGATAATATGTTTTAATTATGATGCAAAAGGCTGAAAAGGCTATATGCAAGAAATGTGCTATCATCAGTCTGTAACCATGGAGTGCTTTACACATGTAAATTTTCATTGAAATAGCGCAAAGTATGAAAATGCTCTTCTAAGCATGAGGTCAAGTGAGCTTGGATGAATAGTTAAATCATGAAAAAAAAACAGTGCATTCCTTTACTAATTTTTATCATTTTACTGTTCATCCGAGCTCATGTGAGTTCATGCTCACAAACACCATGTCTTCCAACGCCCATATAGAACATAGACAGAAAACCATCATCGAGTGGGGGATAGGTGGTACATCTATATTTATGCACTCTCATCCAATATCAACATCGGAGTTAGCAAAACCTAGCAAAAATCAACGTAGAAGCGCCCTCTTAAGCCCATCTCGGGGGATGAACTTCTGAAGTTTTTGCTAAAACAAAAGGGAAGACTTTTTATTTGCTATACTCCTAAAGAGGCCAAACTAATTCTAATAAATATGTACAATTGACTCTAATTCACACAAAAAACTACATGTATGTTTCAACACCCTTGAGTTCACACAAATGTATTACATGTGTTTATTACTATAGTGTTTAAATGAACAATTACATTTGGAATTTCACACTTGAGGTTATACTATACAAAAGTTATTTTTCAATATTGTGTGTTCTCAAGGTTAAAATATATTATTTATTTTATTCTAATTTTGGATTCACCATATGTAATCAATAGGATCTGACCTGATTCCAAAAAAAATATGATACACTTTTTATATTATATAATATATAATCTATACGATCAATAGGATCTATGACCTGATTCTCAAGGTTAAAGATCCTATATGATTCAATGTTTTATCATGATTTGTTCCTAATGTAAACTTTACTATATGGAAATAACTATTTTTATAATCAATAGGATCTGTGACCTGATTCCAAAAAAAATTAGGTCTACATAGACTTATTATTCACTCATTTCATTTAGTTGGCGGCACGTAAAGATTTATGCATGCTGAAATTAATTCCTTATATTTGTGGGAATTAAATAAAGATTTGTGTCCATATTCAATCAATTTTGTGATTCGGTTTGATAGGTAACAAAGAAAGATTTTACACATTATAGGCATATAGATATCATATGGTTTAATGGCATTAAAGTAATATTTAAGAACACAATAAAAAAGATTTGGACAATTATTAATAAAATATATGTTGTAATTAAATGCTCCTTTTTATGAAAATATTCATATCTCCTCTATAAGACACTTAGGCTCTATATATAGTCTAGTGCACATGGTGATCTTCATCTTTCACATATCAATATGTTTAGGCTTACTCTAGTTCGAAGAGCGGTAGCTCTATGTTTCTTTTATCATGCGCTTCAAGCTAGAGGTGTGCGGTTGTTCCATACTATTCAAGAGGTAATGATATTATATATTGTAATAGTGTATGTATTGTTTTATATATAATTATTGCAGGTTCCGTATTGAAGTGGGAGGCTAGTATTCTCCAAAGAGTCACAAATTTAATTATGGTGTGGAGCATTATAGGGAAAGCAGTGCGATGGTTGGGGTCTATAGATGTGCAAGGAGCTGAGTGTGCGTATTGATTTATAAAGAACTTAGATCCTAAGGTTTTAGTATTTCTAAGTAGATGACTCACATCCAACCATATGCATCCAAAGCAGCATTAGTAGAACTAATGTTATGAAAATTGTTTTGTTGTACCCGGTAGCTTGCTATTGTAGAATCCATTCACTATTTTTGGACCTTGACCCATTGGGATGTGAAATTTCTATAGAGCACTAAGAATGCTATTGATGACCCTTGTTGTCAACATCTCTTGGTTTGGTTAGTATGAAGGGTTGGATCAATGTTTTCAACGTGTGTCGCGATGTGACACCATACTAGTTTCTTATGGCTAGATTAGTCCACTACTTTGTTGGGCTTTATTAGCAGGATGGATTAGTGGGTTTATTTTCCCCACCATATTTGCTATATTTTCATATACTTACTTATATTATCATTTAAACCGCATCAAGGTTCATAATAATCATGCAATAACATGAAATAATTAACCAACAGAACCACCACAAACACATACCGATGCTGGAAGGACCAAATACATTAGCCGATGTACACTCTATAACCATTGGATTCCAACCAAATACTTGTATTGAAATTATGAAGACACTATGTTAGAGTACACTATTGAAGTGGGTTAATGTCCTTATTAGTGACATGACAACAATAAAATTAAGCTATCAAATTAGAATTATATTCGAGTTCTTACTTCTACAGAAGATCCTTTATATAATTTGTTTCCTACTTAACATACATTTTCATTATTACTTATAGGGAAATGATTCACTAGCACAAGATTTTTTCCATGGTCCGGACAAACGAATTCTGACATGTTTCAAGTCAAACTCCACTGAAGTACATAATTTTGGACAAGGTTCTAATTCATGGCATGAAGCATATGTGAGTTACCCTTTCTTATCTTCACTATTTTTAATTATTTTATCTAGGATTATCTAAAGGTAAATTGAGGTGCAATAAATTACATATCTTCTCTTGACGCTGATAAAAACATGTCTTTCAGTAAGACCAAGCAATAAGATTATACATGTAACTGCCCCCAAAAAAGATTATACATGTAACTAAGTGTTGATAAAAGGAAGTACAGTGTATTGAATACAATCTATAAGTTTTTCATCATTTGACCTTATGTCCTTGCCCACTTTCTTTTGAAATATGGCATATATAAGGCTCCAATCAACATCATGTCATGGCTATCTAGGTGTACACTTCTATGGCAATCTTCTAGTAAACCACTTATTTGGTAGTAACTTGGTTGTGAGGTTTATGTAATAATATGCTAGTCTTCATTGATATAAGAAGATGTCACAGAATTGACCTTATGAAGACAGAGTTTGTGCCTTCGAATAAATATTCATTGACATGTTAATGTGTGAGGGAGTAAATTAGCAAGCATAATTGTGCCTAGACCCCATGTAATAACTTTCAAGCCACTCCATTACTTCTACTATTTATATTTTACGTGCCTTCATTCACACACTTTAATACATAACCAAATGGTGTATAAATTGTGAACTATTCAGTAAGCAAGTTCTTGTTTCCAATAAAGAGTTTCCCATTCCGGAATAGTTTTTTGTCTAAGAATTATGCATTTGTACACTCACCTGAATCTCTAGGTGTTGTGTTGATTATGTGAGTACTTTCATCTTGCAGTTTGCATCACACCTAACATCTTCCGGAGGTCCTAATGACAACTACTATGGATTACATGCCACCATGGATGTGTATGGCCATGAACTAAAACCGGGTCAGTGGAGTTCAACTTCCTTTTGGGTTAGTCATACCGGAGATGGTACTAAATCAAGCTATAATGCAATTCAAGTTGGCTGGCATGTAAGTGTCATTTTAGTTCCCATTCACATAGCCTCTCCTTTCAAATAAATTTTGTATCATAAATTGCTTCAAGTATGATATTGCATAAGAACGTGATATAAATACATCATGCCAACTTTCCAAATTTCCTATACATCCTTGTGCTTAATTTAAATATTCATAAAAAGGAAACATTACTTCATCATTTTTATCCGTGGGCACCTTAATTAAAAGGCCGAAAATTGGTGTTATTGTTCTCTAAAGATATATAACACTTAAAAATAACTTGGAGCATAACGAATATATGTGCAAAGTTACCAGAAACTCAAAAACGCTTCGCTCAAATGCCCCCTTCTTTTCTCTCCACAAACATGTTTTAAAAGTCTAAAATTATTATATCTTGTAAATCATAGAAATAGTTCATTCATTTTACATTTATTGGATTATCTTCTCACATCTTCCCCATTTGTTAACCTTTACATTGGAGGCATGTTTATATTATGTGTACCCTTTGTTTAACAGATTCGTCCAGATCGTTATGGCGACTCGCATCCTCACTTCTACACCCTTTGGACGGTACTGTGATAATGACGATATAAATTTTGCTTTGACAAAGTATATTACTCTTTCCAACAAGAAAATAATCATGTATAATAAGTTTTTGATCCAAGCACAAAATACTATATGCAACAGAGAGATGGATATGATTCAACCGGCTGCTATAACATGGACTGCCCTGGTTTCGTACGGGCAGACCGCGGTGTGATAGCTCCAGGTGATGCTATAAATCAAGTTTCTCATGTCCCCCATGGGCCTATACAGAAAATAACACTAAGGGTGCTTAAGGTATAAGTTTCCTCCTTTTTGTATGCATTTTATGGTAATGTTATTTCCCTCCTTAAAATTGTACTAATGGCCAATATAGGTGTATCATTTATTTATAACCCAAAAAATTGGTCATAACTTATGTGACAAGTATAAAATTGAATATGAAGGGCCTTAACTTGAACGCTAATCAATTTCAGGACAAAACAAGTGGAGACTGGTGGGTGTATTACGGCTACAACAAAATCCCCACCGGGGTGGGATACTTTCCAAAGTCGTTGTTCAGCTACTTAGCACATAAGGCAAACGGAATGACTTTTGGTGCATTTGTTCAATCAAAAGGAGGACTTCCAAATCCTCCAATGGGTAGTGGTGCCCTACCAAATGGTGGCAAGGGTCGTGCTGCATCATTCACCGACCTTCGATTCATTGATCAGGACGGGAATAGCAGCCCAATCACGGCAGACATACCCACGTTTGTTACAGATGCCAAATGCCACTCCATTACTCCCATAAAAAATGGCCAATGCTTTTATGGTGGGCCTGGAGGTTGCGTGAGATAAGATTGCTAGCTCTGAGCTTGGCCTCAATGTCATGCTTGTAGCTAAATAAATCACTGTGAATTGAATAACTAGTTTACTTAACACTATGAATCCTTGCTTGCACCAAACATGTATCACTCACGATTAGATTGTTCTAACTATCGAGGGTGGTATATGAACATTTTGTTTTCATATGAGTCAATATAATACTTTGTCAAGACCTAGGATCGAAGACATGCAAATCTAGATGTAGCGGACCATATTGGAAACCGTGATTCACGTCTGGACAACAACAACCATATAGAACAATCCATGAGCAACATATACTCTTGGAGATCTCGTAATGGTCCTACATTTGGATCAAATCAATAGATATTGGGGAAGCCATTTCTCCCCCACAAGTCCTATCCATGGCTGAGACTGAAGGCCCAACGCATAGCCAAGTTGCTTCACCCTGTATTTGATCGACTACTAGAAATTTATATCAAAGATTCCTACCCGAGATCTAAATCATAGAAATTGAGTGGGCACGGTCATATAGAAGGCTAACACAATGCAATTGGCTCGCAGTGTCAGCACCTAACATGGTTTTATAAAGTCATGGGCTCCTAGTGCATGTGTTGCTCGGTGTATCTGAGCCAGAGCGTTATCGCATGTCATAGCGTGACTAACTCACAAGCTCTCAAAACACATGAGTCACTCCTATCTATAGAAAATCAGCTAGCCAATACACCACCCATACTTAAAACCCCTCGACACAATGTGCACTTTATGATCATACACTAGTAGAAAACAGGGCTTTGGTCCAAGCCGGGGAGGCCCATTAGTCCCGGTTCACTCACGAACCGGGACCCATTGGGGCATCTGTCCTGGTTCGTGAGGCCAGGAGGCCGTCCGGGCCTTGATGGCCTCGCAGAAAGAGAGGTCGATCACTTCTTTATGTATATGTTCATGACAATCTTGTGTACTTAATGGTTTCATTCATTTACTTACTAGCTAGTGTGTCGAGTCTCTCTATACATATAGTACGTAGCGTCGCCAAGCACGGAGATAACAGAGGACACTTCTCTCTATTAGCTAGCTAACAAAACATATGAAACCCCTAAATTAACACTACAAAACCCCC
>LR738713.1:828538269-828601473 GCA_902687465.1 Secale cereale
CTGTCCATGCAGAGGCAGCATCGATCGGCCTCAGTTAACAGCAGTAGCGAAGGAATCGCTCGATCGGGTTCAGTTATCAGCCATCGATCGATCGCTCGGGTTTAGTAACGCATAGCCTGCAGTGCAACGGGTTCAGTTAGAGCCCAACGCCTCGCTCGGGTTCATTTAGAGCCCAACGCCTCGCACCCACGTGCGTGCGTGTACGAGAGAGACGCGCATCGTTCGGCCCCAACCACCCATCGTAACCGGGAGCACCTTGATATTTTCGTCGCCCTCGCTTCTACCATGGTTTTTTCCGTCATGGACGTCCCAAAGAATGTCATACAGCTGCGTCTCCGTCCCGCCAAGGATGAAAAGCCCATTTTCTGTCATGATTTTTTGTCATAGAAGTAGGACCCCACCACATCTATGATGATACCGGGTTTTGTCACAATTATGGTCATAGATGTGTCATAAGTATGACAGAAAAAAGTTTCATTCGGCCCAAAATGTCACGGATGTGTCTTTTTTTGTAGTGTAGTCCGTTTTGTACACAAAGTGCATCCAGTTTTAGCCGTAACCCTTTCAACTTTTTAGCACATGCTATGTGGGTGAAATGATGATGCCATGCCAACTTTCAACCTTTTCGGAGTTCATTTGAAATGATTTTCAATTTCAGGGTCATTTAGCTCAAAGAATGAACTAATATAAAATAGAATGAACTGGAAAACTTTTATGAAACTCTAATAGCAAAAATAATAAACTAAAAGAATGAACTAGAAAACTTTAATGAAACTCTAATAGAAAAAAGAATGAACTAGAAAACTTTAATGAAACTCTAATAGAAAAAAGAACGAACTAGAAAATTTTAATGAAACTCTAATAGCTAAAGGAATCAACCAAAAAGCTTTTGTAAACCGAGGATCTTATTGGAACTAAAATTATATAAAATTTATGCAACTAAAATTATCAAAGTATTTTCTGTTCAAAAAATTAAAAGCAAAAAAACAATTTCCATAAAATAAATAAAGAAGCAAAAAATAAAATAAAATAAGTAATATAAAAATAAAATAAATAAGTAGAAACAAAATAAACTTTAACAAAGTAAAATAAATGAACTTTAATAAAGTAAATAAAAATAGCAACAATAAGTATTTTGTTGAAAGTAGAAACAAAATTGAAAAAATAAAGCAACAAAGAAAAAAAGTGCCACCTACTAGGCCACCACGGCCTGAATACGACTAGAAACCCAACCATGGGCCAGGATTCAGGCCCGTAGCACGCCTAGTAGGCCCACAAGCACACAGTCACAAATTAGGACCCAAAGCCTGCAGTTGAGAGGAGCTCGAGAGGGTGGGCATAGTAGCGCTTATAAACCACTCTCGAGCTCTATCAACTAGCGAGGTGGGACTAAACTTTTGGCCGCAATGCGGGCAGCACTAGGACGTTGGTCCCGGTTGGTGGCACCAACCGGGACTAAAGGGGTGCATTAGTCCCGGTTGGTGGCACCAACCGGTACTAATGCCCCCCTTTTAGTCCCGGTTGGTGCCACCAACCGGGACCAAAGCCTCTGCTTCACGCCCTTTGGGCTGCTGAAAAGAGACATTTGGTCCCGGTTGGCGGCTCCAACCGGGAATAAAGGGGGGCATTGGTCCCGGTTGGAGCCACGAACCAGGACCAATGGCTTTGCTATATAAGCAAACACTTAGCGTTTTTCATTTTCATCTCTGCAGTTCCCCACCCCGACGACGCCGCCAGGCTGCCCGAGCTCGTCCCGTCGACGCCGTCGCCGCAACCGTTGCCGCGCGCTGCCCCGTCGCCGCCCGCGCCCGCGCCCCCCCAACGCCGCCGCCGCGCGCCACCCCGCGCCGTCACCGTCCTGACACCATCGCCATCACCTCCCCGCGTCACCCTGATGCCATCCCCGCCCCGCGCCGACCCGCGCCACCGCTGCCCCGACGCCTTCGTCGCGCCACCCTATGGTCTGGTGGCCTTCCGATGATGTTATTTTTTCATATATGTGATGATGTTGATATGTTGTTTTTTTCATATGATGTTTTTTGTGCATATGATGTTTTTTTCATACGATGTTTTTTCATATATGTATTAATTTTTTATTTAGGTTGTTAATTAGTAGATATCAATTTTAGGTTAGTGCATTTTAGGTTAGTGGAGAGGAAAAAGTAAAATAAGGAAAAGGAATAAAAGAGGAAGAAAGAAGAAGGAAGAAGAAAAAAAAGAACGAGAGGAAAAAGGAAAATAAGTATAGAAAGAAGGAGAAGAAGGAGGAGAAGAAGAAGGAGAAGAAGAGGAGAGAGGAAGAAGAGGAAAAAAGAAGAAAAAAAGAGGAGAAGAAGAAAGGAATAGAGGAGAAGAAGAAAAAATAGAATATTCTATTTTTTCTTCTTCTCCTCTATTCCTTTCTTCTTCTCCTCTTTTTTTCTTTTTTTTCTTCTTCTCCTCCTTTTTTTTCTTCTTCTTCATCTTCTTATTTTTTATCAGGTATGTCGTTGTCGATATACCCCCTCCCTGATAACTTCGACATGAGGGGGGTCGCCCTCCCCGATAACTTTGACATGAGGGGCGGTCGATATACCCCCTCCCTGATAACTTCGACATGAGGGGGGGAGGGGTCGCCGAGGGTTCGAGGGGCGAGGGTCAGAAACTAGCTAGGGTAGAGGGTCAAGGGTCACCGAGGGGTCGAGGGTCGCCGAGGGTCAAGGGGTCGAGGGTCACCGAGGGGTCGAGGGTTGCCGAGGGTTCGAGGGTCGAAGGGTTGAGGGTCGAGGGTACGAGGGTCGTCGAGGGGCCGAGGATTCGAGGGTCGAGGGTCGTCGAGGGGTCGAGGGCCGAGGATCGCCGAGGGGTCGAGAGGTTGCCTAGTGTCAAAGTATTGAAGAAATCCATGACTTCATCATTTGCCGGAAGTAACCAGGGCATGTTGGTATGAAGTTATGCAAAGTTATTCGGGAACGGAGTCCCGGATAGGATAATCCGTCCTTTGGTACGAATTTTATCAAAGGCCTTCCAAATAGCGATACTCGGAAGGCTTTTGCTGAACTTTGACCAAAAAGTGAATTATCCTATCTAGGACTCTGTTCCAAAATAACTTTGGAGAGCTTCGTACCATCGTGCGCCTGTTAGTTTCGCCTAATGATGAAGACATGGTTTTCTTGAATCATTTGAAACTAGAGAAACGTGACATGAGGGTGTCGAGGGTCGGGAACTAGGGTAGAGGGTCGTGGATCGCCGAGCGGTCGAGGATCGAGGGTCGTCCAGGGGTCGAGAGGTTGCCTACTGTCAAAGAATTGAAGAAATCCATGCCTTCATCTTTTGCCGGAAGTAACCGAGGCATGATGGTAAGAAGCTTGATACGTCTCCAACGTATCTATAATTTTTAATTTGTTCCATGCTATCATATATTCTGTTTTGGATGTTTGATGGGCTTTATTATACACTTTTATATTATTTTTGGGACTAACCTACTAACCCAAGGCCTAGTGCAAATTGCTGTTCTTTTTGCATATTTCAGTGTTTCGCAGAAAAGGAATATCAAACGGAGTCCAAACAGAACGAAACCTTCGGGAGAGTTATTTTTGGAACGATATCAACACAAAAGATTTGGAGTACACGCCTGGAAGCGAGAGAGGCGGCCACGAGGGCAGGGGGCGCGCCCAGGGGGGTAAGGTGCCCCCCCCTTGTGGGCCCCCTCTGGCTCCCCTAACGTGCCTCTTTAGCCTATATATACTCTCATACCCTGAAAACATCGAGGAGAGGAACGAAAACCCTAATTCCACCGCCATAACCTTCTGTACATGTGAGATCCGATCTTGGGGTCTGTTCCGAAGCTCCGCCGGAGGGGGCATCGATCATGGAGGGCTTCTACATCAACACCATAGCCTCTCCGATGAGTTGTGAGTAGTTTACCACAGACCTTCGGGTCCATAGTTATTAGCTAGATGGCTTCTTCTCTCTCTCTTTGGATCTCAATACAAAGTTCTCCTCGATCTTCGAGAAGATCTATTCGATGTAATATTTTTGCGGTGTGTTTGTCGAGATCCGATGAATTGTGGGTTTATGATCAAGATTATCTATGAACCATATTGGAATCTTTTCTGAAATATTTTATGTGTGATTATAATATCCTTGCTAGTCTCTTCGAATTATTGGTTTGGTTTGGCCTACTAGATCTATAGTTCTTACAATGGGAGAAGCGCTTGGCTTTGGGTTCAATCTTGCGGTGTCCTTTCCCAATGACAGCAGGGGCAGCAAGGCACGTATAGTATTGTTGCCAGCGAGGATAAAAAGATGGGGTTTATATCATATTGCTTGAGTTTATTCCTCTACATCATGTCATCTTGCTTAAGACATTACTCTGTTCTTATGAATTTAATACTCTAGATGCATGCTCGATAGCGCTTGCTGTGTAGAGTAATATTAGTAGATGCAGAATCATTTTGGTCTACTTGTCACAGACGTGATGCCTATATACAATGATCATGCCTAGATATTCTCATAACTACGCGCTTTTATATCAATTGCTCGACAGTAATTTGTTCACCCACCGTAGAATTCGGCTATCATGAGAGAAGCCACTAGTGAAACCTATGGCCCCCGTGTCTATTCTCATCATATTAATCTTCCATCAAGTATTTACTTTACTTTTCATTATTTACTTTCAATCTCTATACCAAAAATACCAAAAATATTATCTTATCATATCTATCAAATCTCACTCCCGTAAGTGATAGAGAAGGGATTGACAACCCCTTTTATTGCGTTGGCTACGAGGTTCTTATTTGTTTGTGCAGGTGCGATGGACTCGCGCATGGTCTGCTATTGGATTGATACCTTGGTTCTAAAAAACTGAGGGAAATACTTACGCTACTCTGCTGCATCACCCTTTCCTCTTCGAGGAAATACAACGGAAGCTCGAGAAGTAGCAAGAAGAATTTTTGGCGCTGTTGCCGGGGAGATCTATGCATAAGTCATATACCAAGTACCTATCACAAACCCTTGTCCCTCACATTACATTATTTGCCTATCGTTTACCTCTCCCCCACTTCACCTTTGCCTTTTTTTTGTTCGCCTTTCTGTTTGCTTATGTTGTTATGTGCCCTCTATTAGCTTGCATCTTTGCTTGCTAAATTATGGATCCTCATCCACTTGCTAATCTTTTTAAGAGATCCAATTATGATGTACCAATTGCTAGTGAGTTGCGTGCACTAGATTATCTTTATGAGGTTTTGCTTGAAATTCGTGAATCTAAAAATTGTGATGAAGTGTTGAAAGAAGAAGATTATAAAGTGGTTCACGATAGCTCCTTGAGTGAAAATCATGATTGCAATGATGTTATTATAAATTCTATTAATGTCAATTGTGCTAATTATATGTAAAACCCTAAGCTTGGGGATGCTAGTTTTGCTATGTCTACTTCTTGTTGCAAAGACCATGATTGGAGTGATTCTTCTTATTATCTTGAAAATTTATTTAAGCCCCATGATGAATATGAGATTGAGAATAATGATTTCCATGATATTGAAAGTGGGTCTGAAAGAATGTCAACTTTTGATCCCACTACTTTGGATATTGATCAATCTTATGAATTTTTTGATAAAAGTGGTGTCGGGGGAAACTGTCCGCCACGAACACCTATGGGACCGGAGCCCCTTGTCTGTGCGGTACGAGGGCGGAGGGAGCACAAAGAGCAGATCGAAGCAGACACGCGGGCAGTTTTACCCAGGTTCGGGCCGCACGGATGCGTAAAACCCTACTCCTGCTTGGTTGTGTATTTAGTTGGGCGCTCGGGATCTTGAAGAAGCAGCTACACCGTGCGTGAGAGTAATCTAGGTTGCGAACCCCCTCCACGTTGTGCATGGGCCTCCTTTTATAGTGCAAGGGGTCACCGACAGGTGTCAACGTAGGAGAAAGGGGTAAAAATGTAAAAGAGGTGGTAGTTGTAACAGTGCGGGAACAGTGGAGCTACAGTACAGAACAGTGGTCTATACCTACTTTAACAGTGGGGGACAAGGGCATTTAATGCCCGTCGCCGTCGACCCCAAAAGCTCCCGCCTTAGCGTCTCCGTCCGCCACGGCGACGGATTTATCGCCGTGGAGTGCCACCGTGTACCCCAGGCTGCACAGCCATCCGCCACGCGTCCCTGGATAGGCCCCAGGGCGACGCGTGGGCCGATGAGCTGGAGCGCGGGCACACAGCGCAGCCTTCCCGGCAAGCACCTTGCCGGGGCCTTGATCTTGCCGGGCCCGGGAACTTGCCGCTCCCCGGGCCCCTTGCCGGGGCGCGCATAGCGCCGAGGCGATGTCTTCTAGTCTTCCTGGCAAGCTCCTCTTGCCAGGGTCTTGTGTTAGTGGAACAGTCTTGAGCCTGGAACGGCCTTCCCGGCAAGCTCCTCTTGCCGGGGTCTCGGTCTTATGTCTTGTATACTTTGTTTTTGAATGGTTTAATAAGGAGCAGGAAGGTCTCCGGCGAGCCCGCAGCAAACCTTGCCGCGGGAAGCTGCAACTGCCCGTGCACAAGTTGGGGTACTGAGGCACCCCTACCTTAGTACACCGACAGGAGCCCCCGGGCCTGGGCCACACACGGTGCCGAGCGCTGTTGGGCCAGGCCCAAAACAGTGCACGGGCACCCGCGGCCCGCGGCGCGCCGAATCCACTTCCATATCCGCCGCACCCCACGGTAACGGCACGCGTCGATTGCGGTGCCGTGGGATGGGACGTGCCCACGATCTCTTAATGGAAAGGGCGAAACGCCCCCCACTCCCCCATAAAAGCAGAGGTAGCAGGCGCGGTTCCCCTCCCTGCGCTCTCATTACGTCGTCTTCCACCTGCAAAAGATTCCTTCTTGCGCTCCGCCTCCACACCTCCGCCGCCGCCGAGCTCTTCGTCCCCTTCCTCCCGCCGCGTCCGCCATGGCCCCAAAGACCGACAAGGCGAAGGCGGAGAAATCCAGGAAGGAGAAATCCGAGCAAGCGGCCAAGCTCATCGCTTACCGGAAGCGGCACGTCGTCTTCCCGCCGAAGCTCGGCGTGCAGGAACTCTGGAACAAGTATTACTTGTTCTGGTCCAAAGGAACCGATGCGCATCCCCGCACGCGAGCATACCCGGCCGCCGCCAAGGACAGCTATCCCGGCGGGTATCACTTCTTTGCTGCCTTTTTCCATTGTGGTCTCTGTCCTCCTTTTTCGAACTTCTTCTGTGATATCATGAACACATACGGCTTCCATCTGCTTGATTTCACCCCCAACGCCATTCTCACCATGGCTGTTTTCGCACATATGTGCGAAAACTTCATAGGAGTCCACCCCAACGTAGCCCTCTTTAGACACTTTTTCACTCCTAGAGCCGAGGCCGATGCCCCCCTCTCCGGAGGAATTTCTTGGGTCTTCCGTCTCAATAAGAAAGGGGCGTACTTGCCGGGGGAGCTCCGCGGCAAGTGGGAGGAATGGCGAGCGGAGTGGTGCTGGATTGTAGAAGACCAGCCGCAAGCCTTCACTGCGCCGCGCACAACGCCCATCGTGCGCGGCAGGGATTGGAGTGATCTAGACTCCGACGACGTCAAGCTCGACATCGCCCTCGTCCGGATTCTTCGTCTTCGGATGGCCCGGCTGTCGGTTGCCGAGGTGGGCGCAGATTTCCTCCGCCGGCGCATCGCCCCTCTCCAAGACCGGAAGAGGCCGGCCTGGGAGTACGGCGGCCCGGCAGACATCATGAGGCTGCGCCCCGGGCTCAACTTCAACTTCACCACTCTGGAGCTGCGCGGGATGGTACGGGAGCTCTTCAAGTACGACCCGACGCACCCTGAGTGGTTCAGGACTCCCCGGGAAGTGGTGCCGCTCTGCAACAACGCCGCGAGGGACCGGATCCTTGCCATGATGCCCATGTGCGACTCACATGGCTTGGACCGCTCGTGGATCGCCCCGAAGCCCATCGACGTCCTCAACTTCTACGACAACCTCACCGAGGTGGCGAGTAACAAGGAGGACCTCAAGCTGCACACGCGGGACACCACCGACCAGGAAATCGCCTATATAGCTTCTCGGGCTGAGGAGGCCGCCGCAGCCGCGGCGGCAGGAGTCTTCGGGTTCTCGCCGGAGGAGGCGGAGGCCGAGGAGGCGTCCACCCAGGCGGAGGAGGCGGAGATCCGCAGGTTGCTGAACCTCCCACCCGACGCGCTCGCCGGGGTCCCCTCGTTGAGGCACTCCGGGATCCATGGGATCGCGACGGAGGCCGCGGCAATGGAGGGCACCGCCGGAGGGAGCAGAGGCGCCGCGAGGGGCGGAGGCGCCAAGGGAAAGAGGGCCGCAGGGCTGGACGCTGGGCCCAGCGAGCCGGCCGGGGCAGAGGAGGAGGAGGAGGAGGAGGCCGAAGACTCCGGCGGATCCACGGAGTTATACGCCGACGACCTCTCCTCGTCGGAGAGCTCCCCGCCCCCGGCAAGCCCGAAGCAGTCCCCGGCGAAGCGCCTCCGCAAGGCGGCGACTGGGGAGAGGGCGCAGGCGCCCCGGCAACAGCCACCTCGGCGGGCGGCTCCCCGGGGGAGTCAAGCCGCGCCAAGGCCGTCCGGCGCACCAGCCGCAGCGGAGGCGGCTCGTGCGCGGGCCACTACGGAGGCGTCCCGCAGGCCGGCAGCGAGCCGGCAGGGGTCTTCTCGGAGCGGAGCAACGGCTCCGCCCGCTCCTCGGGCGCCGGCAGCCACAGGGGCTGGGTCTTCGCAGCCCCCAGCCCCGGTGAACACCAAGCGCGCGAGGGAGTCTTCACCTCCCGCTCCTCGCGCCGACGCGCCCACGGTGGAGTATGACTTCTCCGCCCTGAGCGAGGACGACGAGGAGGACCAGGAGTAAGGATCCGAGATTCTACATCTTCTTGATTTTTGTCTTGAACTTCTGTTGATGCTGACTCTGTTTACTGTTTTGGTTTCAGGACCCTGGCTCACCGCGCAGCGAAGAAGGCCAAGGCGCCCGAGGCCGAGGTCGCGGAAGGCTCAGCGGCAGCGGCAACAGAGGGTGTGCCGGAGCCGAGCCTGCCGGACTCGAGCACTGCTCCGATGAGCAGCCCCCAGCGCAGCCCGCGGCGCAGCCCCCAGCGTAAGTCTGGGGTTCTCTTTTCGCTTGTCGGGGTACGCCTGAGGCTTTGATTTTGTCTTCACGTATTGACATCTCTTGTCTTGTTCCGTGCAGAGGAGGAGCCGCAGCGGGAAGAGTGCCCGGAGGCCACAGCTGAGGAGCCGCAGGCCCCGCCATCCTCGCCAAGGCAGGACTCTCCGGCAAGGGAGAGTGCTCCGTCAAGGGCGGGTACTCCGCCAAGGCAGAGTACCCCGCCAAGGACGAGCAGCCCGGCAAGGGCGGCCACCCCGCCAAGGCCAAGTTCCCCGGCGAGGGCGACTACTCCGACGAGGCCGAGCTCCCCGGCGAGGGAGCCCGCCGCTGAGGACGTCCGCCAAGGTAATCTTTGTGACTTGTCTCCTTGGCTTGTCTCTTTTTTGGATATTTGCTTGAGTCTTGAATTTCTTTCTCTTCTTCTTCTTTCTAGATCTTCCTCCTCCTGTGCCCATGGAGACGGAGGTGATTATCCTCGAGGAGGAGGACGCGCAGGGCGGCGGCGGCGACGCTCCAGTTGTCGAGGAGGTAACCGAGGCCGCCGAGCCGGCCGCGCAAGAGACTGCTCCGGCTGCAGACGCAGCGTCCGGGGAGGGGGACGGTGGCCGCACCGCCGACCCGGAGGCGGCGGGAGCATCGGATGCTGCACCGGCCACCGGTCCCTCCGCCGGCGAGGAGCAGAGGTTCTATCTCGAGGACCCCAACGGCGTCTTCATCCAGATGCCGTGGGGGTCTTCGTCGCGAGCTCCTGCGGAGGGCGAGGCGTTCGACGGAGAAGTCCTCGCCTCCGCAGGCCTGAAGATCGTCCAGGCGCCCGGTGGAGGTGAGGGGCCCGAGGAGGAGCGGTTGCTTCATCAGCTCCTGGCCCTTTACCGGGCCAGGCAAGCAAAGCTCGCTTCCCGGGAGGCTCTTGCCGCCAAGGCCGCGGCAGAGATGGAGAAGCGTGCGGCGGAGCTCAGCGCCGCCAACCAGGCTGCCCTCCGCCAGGTGGCGGAGGAGCGTGAGCGTCTCGCCGGCGAGTACCAAGAGTGGGTGCTCGAGAAGGCTGAAGCCGATGAACAGCAGCGTCTCGCCGGGGTGGAGATGTCCCGGCGAGAGGGAGAGCTCGCGCAGCGGAAGGTTGAGCTGGACTCCCATGAAGAAGACCTTGCCGCTCGCGAGGCTGTCCTTGGCGGGGAGCTGAAAGAGGCGAAGGCCGCCGCGGTTGCCGCGGAGGACGCCAAGAAAGAGCTCGCCGCCAAGGTCGAACAACTGGAGAAGGCGATGAAGGTGAGCGCCGAGAAGGTTGCCGCGCTCATCTTGGAGCGCGAGAAGGATGCTCACACAAACTCAGAGCTTCAGGTGAGTTTATCCAAGAGGGGTGACGAGCTGAAGGCCGCCAAGGACTCCATCGAGGACTTGGAGCTGAAGGTCACCACCCTGAAGGAATCGCTCGATGCTGCCCGGGCCCAGGAGACCAAGTTGAAGGATGAGCTCCGCAAGGAGCGAACCTTGATGGAGAGCGTCAACAAGGCATCCGAGCTCTTCCGGCAGACTATTGAAGTGTGGACCGAAGAGCTGGTTTCTTCTGCGTCCAATATTGACCAGGAGTTGCTGGCATTGAAGGTCGAACATCTTATCTACTCGCCGGATCCAGATCTCCCGCACAGCGCCAAGCTCAGCCTCTTCTTCAGAGGCGTCGCTCCAGCTCTTGCAGGTCTCCGGAACCGCATCCCCGCGCAGCTGGCCGAGGAGTCGCGCCGGCTCTGCGCGGGAACTCTGGAGCGGGTCTTGACGAAGATCGTGTACCGCAACCCGGGAATCAACCTCACGAACGTTCTTCGCACCCTGCCGGCAGATGCAGACACGGAGGCCCTGAAGGAGCAGGTCGGCCACATCATCGCCAAGGTGGCAAAGCTTGGCAGGAAGGAAGGCGACCGCGTAGACTAGGGCCCCATTTATCTTTATCTTTTTGTTGCTGCACATTATACTATGAACTCATTAGTCCATCGCGACAAACTATCCTCTGTAAGATATTTGCTTTACTTCGATCAATCAGTGCAATGTTATCTTCCTTGTTCCAATCTTTGACTTTGTATGTTTTTCACCCTACGCTCCCGGGGAGCTCGCCGACAAGGGGCCCTTGTCGCGAGCGCTGAGCGCTGGACTCCAAGCAGCCTGCTGGCCAAGGTCCTCGCCGGCAAGCAACCTTGCCGCAGCTAGTCGCAACGCACTTAGCTTGCTGAGCGTACTCGGAAACGAGGCAAGGGCGCGACACTTGTCGCAGCTCACTTAAATCGTTGAGTGAACTCGAAAACAAGATAAGGGTGCGGCAAGCTACGGGTAGGTTCCTCCGCGCACAGGTTTTCCATACAAAGTGTGATCGTTCAAGGAAGACAACCAAAAATTTAAAATTTGAGCTGGTCAAATTCTAACAACTTATCTTTCATATGCTGTTTGCTCAGATTGCTTGCTTTCCGGTAAGGCTTCTCTTTCTTGAACAGCACTTGGTTCTTCCTCCACCTCCTTCCCCCCCGGCAAACTTGTGCGCGAGGACCGTTCCTTCTGTTTAAGAGGAAAGAAAAAGGGAGAGGGAAACAAGTATCTGGCCTTTCGGCATAATAGTGCTTACCGTATATCTGAGTGTTGCATCAAATGCCAAACAGAACATGCAAATAGCAAAGAGAAGCATGCGAAAGGCAATCGATGCGAGAAACACGAAAGCTTTACTGATGCACGGGGTCTGCGCCCGGCTTTGTACAAAGGGTTACATGCAACAGCGGCAAAGCTTGTACAAAAGGTGGTTGCCGGAGCGGATCACGGCAACCGCGCCTTAGGGGTGAAACTTGCGAAGATGCTCTATGTTCCAGGAGTTGCTCACCGGTAAGCCTTCTTCGGTCTCGAGGCGGACAGCGCCGGGCCTCGTAACTTGTCTCACCCGATAAGGGCCTTCCCACTTCGGCGTCAACTTGTTGGAATTCTTGGCGGACTGAACACGCCGAAGAACAAGGTCGCCTTCCTCGAGACTCCTGGCCTTGACTTTGCGGCTATGGTAGCGGCGCAAAGCCTGCTGGTATCGAGCAGCTCGTACAGCAGCCTGGAGACGTCCCTCCTCAAGGAGCAATGCGTCATCTTGCCGCAGTTGCTCTTGCTCGAGCTCATCATAAGCGAGTACTCGAGGAGATCCGTATACGAGTTCCGTGGGGAGAACTGCCTCTGCTCCATAGACTAGAGCAAAAGGTGTCTGTCCGGTGGCTCGACTTGGTGTCGTCCTGATTGACCAAAGAGCCGCCGGGAGCTCCTCTATCCAATTCCTTCCGCACTTGCGCAGCCTGTCAAAGGTCCTTGTCTTGAGTCCGCGCAGCACTTCAGCATTTGCCCTCTCCGCTTGGCCGTTGCTCCTCGGGTGAGCAACAGAAGCGAAACAGACCTTGGCGCCAAGGTCTTGGACGTATTGCATGAAGGTGCGACTAGTGAATTGCGTACCGTTGTCGGTGATGATCCTGTTCGGGATCCCGAAACGGCAAACAATCGACCTGAAGAACCTGACTGCTGACTGTGCTGTCACCTTCCTCACCGGCTCTACTTCTGGCCACTTTGTGAACTTGTCGATTGCAACGTACAAGTACTCAAAGCCCCCGACAGCGCGAGGGAAAGGGCCGAGGATATCGAGCCCCCAGACCGAGAAGGGCCATGATAAAGGGATTGTTTGGAGAGCTTGAGCTGGCTGATGAATTTGCTTTGCATGGAACTGGCACGCTTCACACTTGGTTACTAGTGCAGTTGCCTCTTGGAGGGCTTCTTGCCAAAAGAACCCTTGCCGGAAAGCTTTCCCGGCAAGCGCCCTTGCGCCAATGTGGTGGCCGCATATGCCTCCGTGTATTTCTGCCAACAGCTTCTGTCCATCTTCTCTGGAGATGCACTTCAACCTGACACCGTTAAGTCTTCTTCTGTATAGCTCGTTATCCACGAACTGATACATACTTGACTGCCTGGTTATCTTCTCTATCTCTTGAGGGTCGTCGGGAAGTTCTCCAGTTTGCAAAAAACGGACGATCTGCTGCGCCCATGCCGGAGCCCGAGGCTCGACGGCAAGGACTAAAGGCTCGAGGGCCGCTGCGGGAACCTCAGCTTCTACGGCAAAGACCTCTGGTTCTGCCGGAGCTGACGGTCCCCCGGCAAGCTCGCCGGGGCGAGGCTTGTCGGGAACACTTGCTTCAACTGCACAAGCCCGAGGGCTTGCAGGAGCAAACTGTTCCTCAGCGTTGTTGTTGATCTTGGGAACTTTAGCGGCGGTCTCAGGTAGATCCGCCGGCAAGTAGTCGCCAGAGACCAACTTTCTCTTCTTGGACTGCCCAATTGATGGTGTAACTGATGGCTGAGTCAGCTTGAGCAAAAAGGTCCCTGGTTCCACAGGTAACTTCATCGCGGCGCACTTTGAAAGGCCATCTGCAATCTCATTTTGAGCTCTCGGGACGTGCTCCATCTGCAAACCTTCAAAGTGCTCTTCAAGCTTTCTCACTTCATCGACATAAGCTTCCATCAAAGGGCTCTGATAGCTCTTGTTAACTTGTCGGACCACCAACTGGGAATCGCCCCGCACAATCAGCTTTCTGATCCCAAGTTCGGCCGCAATCCTGAGGCCGGCAAGCAAGCCTTCATATTCTGCAGTGTTGTTTGTCGCTTGCTCCCTGGGAAAGTGCATCTGGATAACATATTTGAGGTGCTCTCCGGTGGGCGCGATGAGTACCACGCCGGCACCGGCGCCTTGCAGCGAGAAGGCACCGTCAAAATACATTACCCATTCACTTGTCGCTTCTTGCACGGGTGCGCTTGTTTCTTGAACTTCATCTTCTGGTGTTGGGGTCCATTCGGCAATGAATTCTGCCAAGGCTCGGCTCTGTATGGTTGAAGTACTTTCAAACTTGAGTCCAAAGCTCGACAGCTCCAGTGCCCACTCGACGATCCTGCCTGTTGCCTCTGGATTGTGTAATATCCTCTTCAACGGAAAGCGAGTGACCACTGTTATCTCATGGGCTTGGAAGTAGTGGCGCAGCTTTCTTGAGGCCATGAGGAGGCCGAAAAGCAATTTTTGCACACCAGGGTACCTTGATCTAGCCCCCTGGAGAAGGGAACTTACAAAATACACCGGGCGCTGCACCATCTTCTTCCGCACCTCTCCTTGTTCCTGCGCAGAGTCTTCCTTGTCGGGGCCAGAGCTCGTCGGGACAGGCCCCTGCTTGTCGCTAGATTCGCTCGCCGGTGATGCTGACTCCTCGTCGGACTCCCTCTCCGCCACTAACGCAGCACTAACCACCTGGTTGGTTGCCGCTAAGTATAGCAACAACTTTTCCTGTGGTCTAGGTGCGACAAGTGTAGGAGTGGAGGACAGGTACTGTTTCAAATCCTGCAACGCTGCCTCCGCTTCCGGAGTCCACTTCATGGGACCTGCCTTCTTCAAAATTTTGAAGAAAGGTAGGGCGCGTTCTGCAGATTTTGAAATGAACCTACTGAGGGCAGCAACACAACCTGCAAGCCTTCTGACATCCTTGACGCGCTTCGGGGCCTCTATCTGCTCAATGGCTTTGATCTTGTCGGGGTTGGCTTCAATCCCCCTCTGTGATACAAAGAACCCGAGAAGCTTGCCGGAGGGGACTCCAAAGACGCACTTCTCGGGGTTCAACTTGAGTTGTATCCTGCGCAGGTTCTGAAACGTTTCTTCCAAGTCTTGAATCAGGGTTTCCTTGCTTTTGCTCTTCACCACGATGTCATCCATGTAAGCTTCTACATTTCTGTGGATCTGTGGCTCAAAAGCAGTGTACACTACCCTTGCAAAGGTTGAGCCTGCATTCTTCAATCCAAATGGCATGCGGATAAAGCAATAAGTGCCACATGGAGTGATAAACGCAGTCTTCTCTTCATCTTCCTTGGCCATGAAAATCTGATGATAGCCTGAGTATGCATCAAGAAAACAGAGTAGCTCACATCCGGCGGTGGAGTCAACGATCTGGTCAATGCGCGGCAAAGGGAAGGGATCCTTGGGACAAGCTTTATTGACATCGGTGAAGTCTATACACAGTCTCCACTTCCCGTTGGCTTTGCGCACGACGACTGGGTTTGCCAACCACGTCGGATGGATCACACCTCTAACTAGACCTGCTGCTTCTAGTTTCTTGATCTCCTCATTGATGAACTCTTGGAGCTCCACGGCTTGCTTCCTCACTTTCTGCTTGATGGGCCGCGCATGAGGACAGACAGCAAGCTTGTGCTCAATCACCTTCCTGGGAACACCGGGGATGTCAGATGGTTGCCAAGCGAACACATCGACATTCGCCCGCAGGAAGGCGACGAGCGCGCTTTCCTATTTGCTGTCAAGGGTGGCACTGATGGTGAAGGTACCACCAGTGCCATCCTCCTTTGCGGACACTTTCTTGGTTGCCGGAGGAGCAGCCATTCCTTTCTTGCTCTTGCCGGTGGAGCTCGATGGAACGTCCTCGACGGCAGCGCAGCACTCCGAAGAGGTGCGGTTGCCGGAGTGGGTCCCAGAGCACTTGCCGGACTTGGTCTTCGTCTTCTTCCCCCCGGGAGCTTCAGCGGCAAGAGTATCCTTCTCGGCCGCAGCTGCCGCATCCCGGTAAATCTTGTCGGCGCAGATAAGCGCATCCTTCTTGTCGCTGTGGACAGTGATGACGCTTATCGGCCCCGGCATCTTCAGCACGTTGTAGGCATAGTGGGAAGCTGCCATGAACTTGGCGAGGGCGGGACGGCCGAGTATTCCATTGTAGGGCAATGGAATATCAGCGACGTCAAAGGTGATGCGCTCAGTCCTGAAGTTGAGCTCCCCGCCAAAGGTCACCGGCAGAGTGATCTTTCCCTTGGGCTTGCTCCTTCCCGGGTTGATTCCTTGGAATGAACCGGTCTCTTCGAGCTCGCCATCTTGAATTTGGAGCTTCTCGATCACAGCAGAGGAGATCAAGTTCAGCCCGGCCCCGCCGTCAACCAACATTTTGGTGACCTTGAGGTTGCGGATGGTGGGAGAAACCAGCATCGGCAAGCACCCGACCGCGGTGGTGCGGTCAGGGTGATCCTCAAGATCAAAAATGATGGGCGTGTTGGACCATTTGAGGAGCCTGCGCGACTCCACGGGCGGTTCCGCTGCATTCACCTCACGCACCCACTGTTTTAGCTGTCGGTGGGAGGTGTGCAGGGAGGCGCCACCGTCGACGCACAGGACCTCCGTGGCCTTCTGGAACTCCTGCTCGCTGTTCTCGTCATCCTCCATGTCTTCATCGTCGTCTTCGTCGTTGTCGCGGCCCCGGGGAGGTCGATCCCCTTGCCGCTGCTTAGCCTTGCCGCGGCGCCCTCCCCGGCCATTGAACGGCCGCTTCTTGCTGGGCTCTTCCCCGCCACCTTGGGCCTTCTCCTTGTCGCGCCTCTCGTACTCAGCTTTTTGCTGCTCGACGAGGTATTCGACGCGCTTGCAGTTGGAGAGATCGTGACCCTTGGTGCGGTGAATCTTACAGTATTGCTTGTCGGAGCTACCCGGCTTGTCGGCCGCCGCCGCAGGGGCAGGCTCCTTGCCGGAGCCGCCAGCCTGCGCTTGCTTGGCGGGGGCCTCCTTGCCGGACTTCTCGACGGCAAGCACTTCCTTCTTGCCCTTCTTTCTGTTGTTCCGCCGCCGGCTCTTCTTTGCCGGGGCGGCATCGTCGCTGTCGCTCCCCCCCGCGCCAGCATCCTCCCCGGGGAGTTTCCTCCCCTCTTCCGCGCGGGCGCACTTGTCAGCAAGAGCGTAGAGCTCGCTGACGTCCCGAATCTTCGTCATCGCCATCTCTTCACGCATGCGGCGGTTACGCACGTTCTGATGGAACGCGCTGATAACCGCGGCAGGGTGAACGTCAGGGATGTTGTGTTGCACCCGGCTGAAGCGTTGGATATATTTGCGCAGTGGTTCGCCTTCCTTCTGGGCCAAGATGTGGAGATCGCTCTCCTGGCCATGGGGTTTGTGGCCGCCGGTGAAGGCGCCAACAAACTGATGGCAGAGGTCGGCCCAAGAAGAGATAGAGCCTTCCGGCAAGTGCATGAGCCACGAACGGACGTTCGGCTTCAGCACGAGCGGGAAGTAGTTGGCTAGGATCTTCTCGTCGCGCCCCCCGGCAGCTTGTACTGCGATAGTGTAGACGCTGAGAAACTCCGAGGGGTGCGTCTTGCCGTCGTACTTCTCCGGTACGTCGGGCTTAAAGTTCTTCATGCTGGGCCACTGGACGCGCCGCAGCTCGCGGGTGAACACAGGGCAGCCTGCCGCGTACGGCAAGTCGCCTGGTTCGCCGGGCGCGTGTGCGTCGACAGTGTTCCCAGCTCTTTTGTCGGATTGTCGCCGAGCTTCTCGGCGGCGCTCGATCGTGGTTCGAGCGTCTTCGTCTCGCCGGTCGTCGAGGACCTGGCGCTGGTCCCGACGGGCCCGCGGGTCCGACGAGGCTGTGGAGCCGTCGTCGGGGTTGCTCCGGCGGGGCGGCGTCTTCTGTTTCTGCGGCGGGGAGTGCACGCTTGTCGCACCCCCGGCAGTCTTGTCGCCGATAGCCTTCGTCTTCTCGGCTTGCCGCGGCAGCGAGGCCGACGGCTGCTGTGGAGAGTCGTTGTTGGCGAAGTCTATCAGGCTCCGGATAGTGGCCCTCCATTCTTCGGCCTTGTCGGCCGCCGGAGGAAAATCGAGGAGCAGCTGCGCCCTTGCGAGCGCTTCTGCCGGAGTAGTGGGGAACGCGGGTGAGCGGTGCGAGGAGCGGGATACGCTCGGACTTCTAACGACGTTAGAAGGAGCGGGGTCCCGCGCCTGCGCCTTCGCTTTGTTTGTGCCCGGACGGGGGTCCGGGGCGTCCCGCGAACCTCCAGTTTGGCCTTGTCCCAGCAAGCGGATACCACCTCCCGTGGTATGGCGCTGCGGGGTCGTCGTGTGCTGTGATGGACGCGGCGCGTCCACGGAGACCGAGGTTCGGTCGTCCGTCCTGTTCTTGGATCTGGTGGCACCGTGAGTGTCCTCGCCGGCAACCACCCTTCCGACGGCGTCTCCCCCGCCCACCGTTGGCTCTGGTGGCGGCGGGTGAGACGCAGACGGGCCTCCGACCTCCGAAGGCTTCTTCTTCGGGGCCATGGAGTTGTCGCTGATGAAGTTGCTGATGAAGCTGGAGAGGTTGATGAAGAATGCGCCCGCGCGAACGCCGGATCAGGTTCGCACAACCTCGACGCCCCCTACCTGGCGCGCCAAAGATGTCGGGGGAAACTGTCCGCCACGAACACCTATGGGACCGGAGCCCCTTGTCTGTGCGGTACGAGGGCGGAGGGAGCACAAAGAGCAGATCGAAGCAAACACGCGGGCAGTTTTACCCAGGTTCGGGCCGCGGTAGACGCGTAAAACCCTACTCCTGCTTGGTTGTGTATTGAGTTGAGTGCTCGGGAGCTTGAAGAAGCAGCTACACCGTGCGTGAGAGTGATCAAAGTTCCGAACCCCCTCCACGTTGTGCATGGGCCTCCTTTTATAGTGCAAGGGGTCACCGACAGGTGTCAACGTAGGAGAAAGGGGTAAAAATGTAAAAGAGGTGGTAGTTGTAACAGTGCGGGAACAGTGGAGCTACAGTACAGAACAGTGGTCTATACCTACTTTAACAGTGGGGGACAAGGGCATTTAATGCCCGTCGCCGTCGACCCCAAAAGCTCCCGCCTTAGCGTCTCCGTCCGCCACGGCGACGGATTTATCGCCGTGGAGTGCCACCGTGTACCCCAGGCTGCACAGCCATCCGCCACGCGTCCCTGGATAGGCCCCAGGGCGACGCGTGGGCCGATGAGCTGGAGCGCGGGCACACAGCGCAGCCTTCCCGGCAAGCACCTTGCCGGGGCCTTGATCTTGCCGGGCCCGGGAACTTGCCGCTCCCCGGGCCCCTTGCCGGGGCGCGCATAGCGCCGAGGCGATGTCTTCTAGTCTTCCTGGCAAGCTCCTCTTGCCAGGGTCTTGTGTTAGTGGAACAGTCTTGAGCCTGGAACGGCCTTCCCGGCAAGCTCCTCTTGCCGGGGTCTCGGTCTTATGTCTTGTATACTTTGTTTTTGAATGGTTTAATAAGGAGCAGGAAGGTCTCCGGCGAGCCCGCAGCAAACCTTGCCGCGGGAAGCTGCAACTGCCCGTGCACAAGTTGGGGTACTGAGGTACCCCTACCTTAGTACACCGACAAGTGGGCTTGGAGAAGTAATGTCTTTGTTCTATGTTAATCCCACTATTTTGAATGAGAGTCAACTTTGCATACATATGGATCATGTAGAGAGTAATTTATGTGATAGCTATATTGTTGAATTTTCATACATACAATTATTATGAGAGGGGGAAATACGGTTGTAGAAATCTTCATGTTACTAAATTACCTCTCGTTATGTTGAGATTGCTATTGTTTCTCCCTTCTTCCTTGCATATGCAAGATCTTGCTTGTTTTGCTAATTTGTTTTCCTATAAAAAGCCTATGCATAGTAAGTATGTTAGGCTTATATGTGATTTTCACATGCTATATGATGCTCTTTTTATGCTTCAAGTTTTGCTCTCATGTGAGCATTATTAAAATTAGCATGCCTAGCTAGGGGCCTTAAACAATAGCGCTTGTTGGGAGGCAACCCAATTTTATTTTCTTTGTTTTTGCTTCTGTTTAGGAATAAATATTTCATATAGCTTATGTTTAGATGTGGTTTTGTGTTTTAATTAGTGTTTGTGCTAAGTAGAACCTTTGGGAAGCCTTGGGTGAAGTTTATGCGATCATGCTATAAAAATATAAACTTTAGCGCTCATGAGATTAGCTACCATTTTTTACTGGAGAGTGATTTTTAGTTGATTCTTTTTGAAGATGATTAATAGAAAAATTCCCCACGTCCACCAATTTATTTCAATATTTTTAGATATACAGAAGTATTCGAAAGTTATAGATTGCTATAGACTGTTCTGTTTTTGACAAATTCTGTTTTTCGTCTGTTGTTTGCTTATTTTGATGAATCTATGAGTAGTATTGGGGGGTATGTGTCAGGGATATTACTACCAGGTATAAACCGCCCAGGAGGGGCCAGTTTATCTCTATCAATATTACTTTTACTACAGCCCAGCAGAGCATGGAGCAAGACGCTTTAGCCCAGGAGGTTTAGAGCCCATGTGTTAGGGCCCATGATTTGTAAACCGCCATACTGCGTGTAACTTGTGATGTAAGATAAGAAGGATAGATACCGAGACGGACACGTTTATGAGCCGGCCTCGGGATTCTGTAAACCAGACCGGGCATCACCTCGTGTATATAAAGGGATGACCCGGCGACGGTTCAAGGGCAGAGAACAACAGATCGAGACACAGGCAAAGCGGATTCGCTCCCTAGTCATCGAAACCCCAGCAATACCACACCAAACTAGACGTAGGCTTTTACCTTCATCAAAGGGACCGAACCAGTATAAAAACCTTGTGTCCTTGTCCGCTTTAACCCCTTTACACGACTAAGTCCTTTCGCTAGGAGATCTGCCGTGACCAAACCACGACAGTTGGCGCCCACCGTGGGGCTATCACACGATGGTTTCGAGTTCTTGAAGGGAAGCTTTGAAGGGCTCAAGGGCTATGTAGTGGGCCAGATGACTAAGAGTCGTCGCGGCAAAATCTACATCGACGATCCAGGCTGGGGCCCCGAGGCCGATTCAATCGAATACGGGTACCGGGTCCCCTTTGGTGGCATCCACGTCTTCATCGGCAAGATCGGCGAACCGGGCCCTGAGCCGGACATCTTCCCCAACATCATCGAGCCAGCTCCGCGTGCGAGACCTGTTCGGATTCAGCCCGCCGTGAAGCACGTCTTCGTTGGAGCAGTTCATGGAGTTCAACCTGAGGACGGATCGGACTCTCGCGGTGAGACTATTGTCTATTCTGACGACGAATCGTCCTCTGGAGAGACATAATCTTTATACCTATTGCAGGATGGCCGGTCTGAGGGCTGCTCCGATGGTGATAGTATTCCGGGCCCCCTTGATCCGTCGAACAGGGTTGCCGTCTTCATGGTCAGATCACAACCTATGCAGCAGTCATCAACTACAGCGGCATTAACATCGGACACATCGGGAGCTAGGTCTAGTGGTCCTGATTCGTCGCTGGCCGAAACTTTGTCCACTTTGGTCGATACTTTGATAGCACTATTAACAGCAGAGGTAGCCCAGGCTGATAAGGAACAACATGATGCGGAAGTCGCTCAGGTGAAAAGCCGGATAGATCAAGCCAAATTGGACCTAGCTGCTGAGAAAACTAGGATGGCTGCAAAACAGGCCGAGCTGGAAGCTCAGGCTTATCGACTCATGTTGGATCAGACCGCTTCACACGAGGTAATGTGGAGAAGGCAACGATCTCGCCTGCCGCCAGTTTATGAAGCAAGGAACCTTTTTAGCACGCCAGGAGCAGGGACCAGTAACCAGCCGGAGGTAAACCGGGGAGGAGCACCGGGCACAGGAGCGTCAGTCCAGCCACAGGCTATGGAGCCAACCCGCTAGGTTGTCCCATCACAACATGTGCCTACCCCTCCTGGTCATTACTCCAATCCATTGGACAACATAGTTGCCGCCGCTTCACGACTCGCCGCCCTTCCCATTGAAGGAACATCCCCCATAGCGGTGGAGGCACGGCGGGCCAGGGAGTCTCTGGAAATGGCGCTAACACAACAGCAAGCTTATTCTCACAGCCGTGAGAGGATTCACTCCACCCCTCGCCCAAGCCGGAGTTATACTAGGCCCCTGGATGAACCGGCTGTGTCAAGCAGCGCGCGAAGACGTAACCCGCCACGGAGATGTGAATGCTCAGGACGTGGTGGATCAGGGCAGGCAGCGCCGGGAGGCCGAGTTAGCAGCACAGTACGAAGCCCGTCAACCGACGCCGTTTCGTCCTTCTACCTCAGTTGAACCGGGGGTTATGTCTAGCTCCTTGGGAGTGCCTTGTCTTACTCCTGCTTAACGCAACGTAAAACAGCCCAAGGATTTCAAAGGACCGCGCAAGGTGCCCAACTATACTGCGGATTTATCCCCCGAGACATGGGTTGAAAGCTATGAGATGGCAATGGAGATGCTGGACGTAGATGATGCAGCGTGCGCTATGTACTTCACTATGATGTTGGAGGGTACACCTCGCACTTGGCTGTAGAGCTTGCCACCTAATTCCACCGGATCATGGGCTGAATTACGCCGCCGGTTTATTAATAACTTCGAAGATACATGCAAACAGCCAATGTCTATCGTTGATCTAGCTGCCTGTGTTCAGGGGGAGCACGAGTCAGCCAGCCTTTGGGTGCGTCGAGTGTCGGAGATCCTACATTCTTCCAACAGCATCAACGCGGGCACAGCAGTTATAACCTTGGAAGGAAACTGCCGGTTTGAGCCTCTAAAACTGAAGTTGGGACGACTCAAACGTAATTGTGATGACCTGGGGACGCTCATGGGCGCCTTGGTGAAATATGCAGATTCAGATAGCGCAAAGTACCTAGATTCTGATGAGGAGAAGTCAGGGAAAGCAAAGAAGAGCGGTAAAGCACCACAGCCTAACCCGGCAAATCAAGGATACATCGGTAAGCGTAAAGCGGATAGTAATTCGGATTTCGTGGCTAACACCAATGCTCAGGAGAATGGCCAGCGCCGCAAGGGTAGACCGCACCCACGGAATGGGAGGCCGCCGATCAATCTGGAACGCCAGATGAACATACCTTGCCCAAGGCACGGTACGGCGAAAAAACCAGCTACACACCTCTGGAAGGACTGCTTTATTATGAAGGGAATCATGAACCGGTCCCAGTATGACCATGGACCGTCCGGTGGATCACGGCCTAGTTTTCACGGCCGGGTTATCAAGGTGGTGGATCCGGTTCAGGGTTCCAAGGTAACCAGAGTAACCACAACAACCAAAACGGGCATAATCAGCATAACCAGCAGCATGGCCAGGGTGGTTATAACAATCAAGGCAATCAACAGCAGCAGCAGTCCGGATATCAGAGTAACCCGAAGCAGTTGAGTAGTGGGGCAGTATCACGTCTTCACCACAAGCCTATGTAAGCGTGATCAGAAAGTTCACAAAAGGGCAGTACATTCTATTGAACCGGCAGTGCCACGCTACCTGCGTTGGTCAGAACAGCCCATTGTGTGAAGCCGAGAGGATCATCCTCCCCGGGTTGACAATCCGGGTCAGCTAGCTCTAGTTGTGGCACCTCAGGTGGGTGGCTACAAGTTTACCAAGGTGCTTATGGACGGAGGCAGCAGCATCAACATTCTATACTACGAGACTTTCCGGCGCATTGGGCTGATAGATAAGAAGCTTCGGCAATCCAACACAGTTTTTCATGGTGTGGTGCCTGGTAAATCGGCATATCCAGTTGGTAAGAGAGACTTGGAGGTCACTTTTGGAGAGGAGCATGATTCCAGGTCTGAGACTTTGACCTTTGAAGTGGTAAAGATCAAGAGCCCGTATCATGCCTTGTTCGGGCGGCCGGTTTACGCTAAGTTCATGGCGAGGCCTTGTTATGTTTATCTGCAGCTCAAGATGCCAGGCCATAAGGGAACCATTACGGTCCATGGGAGCCGCAAAATTGCTTTGGAGTGCGAAGAAGGTGATGCAGCTTATGCTGAGGCAGTTTGTGCAATTGAGGAGCTGAAATTTTATAAAGATAATGTTGATCCGGCGAATATGTCTCCGTTGAAAAAGCTAACCACAGAGCATGATCCGGCCTTGAAGTTCAAACCAGCTGAAGAGACCAAGCAGGTTGACTTTGTTCCCGGCGATTCATCCAAGCAGTTCACCATCAGTGCTAACCTAGATCCAAAATAGGAAAGCACGCTCATCGAGTTCATCCGTGAGAATAGGGACATTTTTGCATGGAAGCCTTCTGACATGCCAGGTGTACCGAGGGAACTCGCTGAGCACACTCTCAACATTGATCCTAAGTTTAAACCGGTTAAACAATTTGTGCGCCACTTCAATGAAGAAAGGCGCAAGGCTATTGGTGAAGAAGTGGCTAGGCTCTTGGTGGCAGGCTTTATAATTGAGGTGTTTCATCCAGAGTGGTTAGCTAATCCGGTGCTGGTGCTTAAGAAAAATGGCACTTGGCGAATGTGTGTTGATTGCACAGATCTGAACAAGGCTTGCCCAGCTGATCCCTTTGCCCTCCCTCGTATTGATCAGATCATTGATGCTATGGCGGGTTGTGAGCGCCTAAGTTTTTTGGACGCATATTCAGGTTATCATCAGATCAAAATGGCAGTTAAGGACCAGGAGAAAACGGACTTTATAACTCCCTTTGGAGCCGTCTGCTACGTGTCTATGCCATTTGGGCTTAAAAGTGCCCAGGCGAACTATCAGCGTTGTGTGCAGAACTGTCTTCATGGACAAATGGGGCGGAATGTTCATGCGTATGTGGATGACATTGTGGTAAAATCCAGGACAGAGGCAACGTTGATAACAGACTTGAAAGAAACCGTTGATAATCTCCGGGTGTATAAAATGATGCTTAATCCGGCCAAGTGTGTTTTTGGTGTTCCGATAGGCAAACTTCTGGGATTCCTAGTTTCAAACAGGGGAATTGAAGCCAATCCGGAGAAAATCAAGGCGATTACATCCTTGGATAAATCGGCATGCATCAACGGCGTCCAACGCTTGGTGGGCTGCATTCCGGCGCTCAGCCGGTTTATCAGCCGTTTGGGGGAGAAGGCCATCCCGCTTTATCAGATGATGAAAAAGACAGACCATTTTGTCTGGAGTGATGCTGCTGATACTGCATTTGAAGATTTGAAGAAGCAATTGGCAGAGCCGCTGGTCCTCGTTGCCCCAGTTGGTAATGAGCCACTGCTGTTATATGTGGCTGCTAATGCCCGAGCAGTAAGCGTTGCCATTGTAGTAGAGCGCAAGGAGGCAGGAAAAGGAATATCCGGTTCAACGGCCGGTTTACTACATCAGCGAGGTGCTCATTGAGTCAAAGCAAAGATATATGCATTGGCAGAAATTGGTATATGGAGTCTTCGTGGCAAACCAGAAGTTGAAGCATTACTTTCAAGGTCATCCAATCACCGTGGTCAGTTCAGCCTCTCTGGGCGATATAATACAGAACAGAGAGGCGAATGGTCGAGTTACAAAGTGGGCCATTGAACTTAGTCCTCACAGATTGAAATATGTGCCCCGTACTGCAATCAAATCCCAAGCATTGGTGGACTTCATCAACGAATGGACGGAGCTACAAGCACCAGAGGAGAAGCCGGACCACGCGTATTGGACTATTCACTTTGATGGATCCAGGCAATTGGAGGGCTCGGGGGCTGGAGTCGTATTAACTTCCCCACGAGGTGATAAGTTAAGTTATGTCCTCCATTTAATGTTCCCTTGTACTAACAATACAGCTGAGTATGAAGCTCTCCTCCATGGTCCGCGGATGGCCAAGGAGATGAATTTAAGCCGGGTTAAATGCTTTGGCGATTCAGACCTGGTGGCTCAACAGGTGTCTGGTAAGTGGGATTCTAAAGATCCACTTATTACAGCATATCGACGAGAGGTAGACATTGTTGCTATACACTTTAAGGGTTATCAAGTGGACCATATAGACCGGCGAAAGAATGAAGCGGCTGATGCGTTAAGCCAGCTGGGTTCTCAACGTAAACTGGTTCCACCCAATACCTTCCTGGATGTATGATGTCTACTACACGCTTCTATTCCTGTCGACAGTGTTGGGCCTCCAAGAGCAGAGGTTTGTAGGACAGCAGCAAATTTCCCTTAAGTGAGTAACCCAAGGTTTATCGAACTCAGTGAAGTGGAGGTTGAATGTACCCCTTTCAAGCAACCCTGCAATCAAGATACAAGAAGTCTCTTGTGTCCCCAACACACCTAATACACTTGTCAGATGTATAGGTGCACTAGTTTTGCGAAGAGATGTTAAATGGCAAGTGATATGGATGGCAAAAGATGTATTTGTAAATCTGAAATAAAAGGTGCAGCAAGCAGACATGTGGTAAACGTGAGCACAAATGGTATTGTAATGGTGGAAACAAGGCCTAGGCTTCATACTTTCACTAGTGGCAACTCCCAACAACATTAACATAATCGAATCACATGATATTTCCCATAAAACATGCAAGGGGGACGCACTCGGAGGTCATTCCTTTGTGGTCAAGTGAGGACGAGAATTATGTAGGGCTACAAAAGCACACCTGTAAGTTCGTAGTTCTCAATCTATGGATTTCCCAATGTCACCTCGGCCATCCAAAGAGAGTACCACAATCACCACAACATATCTCAAGGATAGTCAAAGACAAGCACTAAGAGACTCTCAATCTTCAATCCACACACAAAAGAGGAAATCACTCATGAAAATATTCTTCTAATTCATGTCCAATAGACCGCTGTCACCTTGGTCTCGGAGATTATACTAGATAAAGACAAGTGAGTACATCAATCCAATACATAGAGGAAGGGGAAATATCATGGGATCACCCTAGATTAACATAGCCTATGATCACAACGAAGATCACATCATGGGAGAGACAATGGACCACATAGCTATTGGTAGAAAACCTCAGCCCCGAGGAGGAACTACTCCCGCATCATAGAGGGAGGAAGCAACGTCGATGGAGATGAATCCGGGGGCACTTCCCCGTCCCGGCAGGATGCCGGCACAGGAATTCTGGTCCCCCAAAACTTGGTGGCGATGGCGGCGGAGATCGGAATAGCTTCTAGAGAAAAGGGTTCTGGAATCGAGGGTTTCGGGACGCGTGGTAAATATATGCCAAAGGGGGTCACCAGAGGCGGAGAGGGGGGCCCAGGAGCCCCCCCGGCACGGCCAGGAGGGGGGCCGCGTGGGCTGCCCCTGGCTCCCCTCTGGCCCCACTTCTGGCGCGTGAAAGCTTCCGGAGCGCTGATTTTTTATATATTTTTCCCGGAATTTTTCTGGCAATTTAAGTAATGGGAAAACCTGAAATAGAAAAACAGCATAAAACAGAAACTGGCACTGGGGTGCACTGAGTTAATAGGTTAGTCCAAATATGATCAAAAGTGTATGGAAGTGCATAAATATCATAGCAATATCACACAAAAGAGGCATGGAGCAAGCAGAAATTATACATATGTTTTGGACGTATCAACATCCCCAAGCTTAATTCCTACTCGTCCTCGAGTAGGTAAATGATAACAAGCATAATTTCTGTGGTGACATGCTACCAAAGAATCTTTCACAGTCACATGACAAATGCTTACTGAGATAATGAATCTTTAGTAATTAAGTTGCCTCATGAGAATATCACAAAGAACTGAAAGTTTTACAATATGATACTGAAACACCCAATAGATTTGTAGTGAGCATGGTGTGCAAACATGACAAAGTGATACCTCGCTTGCCCCCTTTAGTGAAGCAAAACATAAATACAGGAGCACCTCCGAAGTTTAAGTGACGACTAGATACAATGATTTCAGAATAAACGATATCATAATCATGCAGAAGACAATGTTACTTTGGGACAATGCACATTACACTCAGAATGACAATCATGCTCTCAATAGTTGGTGCTTTGAAGAAAGAAGGTGGAGACTCTCGAACCGTGGATTTTGATGGCAAGGTTGAAAACCCGTTGTTGGAAGCAAAGACTAAACATGTACCAGAGCTCTTGGTTTTTAAAAACAGAGGTAAAATTGATTTTTGGGAGATGCATATTTCGTCAACGAATGCTAGTAGATAACTCAATTACTTCTTGAGCTGGACAAGTTTCGAGGAACGGCTCCCGCACGGGGACGATCACATCCCCTTAATCTCCTTTGTTTATCACTGCCAAAAGTTTTCTGATTTCTCATGAACAAAGCGTGAAGGAGGGTTTGTTTGTTGTATTTTTTTATGAGCCGGGCGCACTCTTGCCAGTTCCTTCTTGTATTAGGGGTTTGAAGATTAGACATGCAATCCCGGGGTAAAACTTGTCCAACTTAAAAAGATCATGAATTAACTACTACTTCCTCATGAGCTAAAACAGAGGCACAAAAGAGAAATGCTTTTGAATAATTTTGAGATGGTACAAGAAAGTCTTCGTTAGGAATGGCAAGTAAATACCATATATAAGAAGGTATGGTGGACTCATATGGCATAACTGGTTTCAAGGATTTTGAATGCACAAGCAGTCAGTCCGCTTAGTACAGGTGAAGTCTAGCAAAAGACTGGGAGCGACCAACTAAGAGAGCAATGACGGCCATAATCATGCAGAGCGACAAAGCAACATTGAATCGGGCATGGAAGTTATATCACTACTCAGAAATTAAAGATCATCAAGGCTTGATAGACTTTCTTTACAGTCTTAAATATGCGTGAGCATATGCCAAGTCAATCAAAATAAATTCTTGGAGGAAGATATCACTAAACCATACCACATCATAGGCAAACAAATCATGCTGGTACTTCAATAACACATTAAGAACCCCAGCTATTTGAGACTAACCATAAGAAAACATGAACTACTAAGGACCATTATGCACACAACCAGTGCCACAGAAGCCAACTCTCTTAACAAGATAAGCATGATAACTCAAGAGAGTTCCAGAAGCAACAACCTAAACAAAAGCTCTTAAAAGATAAGCATGAAAACTAAGAGCTAAGCATGACAGCAGCTATGAAGAGATAAAGAACACACAAGAAGATACGCATGCAAGCCTATGTTGTGTTCTACAGTGGAGTGGAGCGTATTTCTATCCCAAACAATGAAGGCTAGGATCTAACTTATTATGAACAGCAAGCAAAGCTAAAGAAAACTAAAAAGGAAACTAAGAGCAAGACGCTCCAAGCATAGCACATAACGCATGAAGTGATTAAAATATAGTGGAACGAAAGACGAACTGATAATTGTTGATGGAGAAGGGGATGCACGGGGGCATCCCCAAGCTTAGAAGCTTGAGTCTTCTTGAATATTTTTTGGGGGTGCACGGGGGCATCCCCAAGCTTGAGCATTTGGCCCTCCTAAATCTTCTTTTATCATCTTCCCTCGCACACTTGAAAACTCCCTTCATACAAAACTCATCATAATCTGATTAGCGAGGTTAGTACCCACAATAAAATAATTTTTCCCTACTGGAAATAAAGATAATCTTGAAGACCTACTTATTCTCAAGATTGCCAAAAGGTTTTTGCAAAGAAAAAGCAAGCTCAAGGTTTGCAAAACGAAGGAAAGGCAAAACATGATAGAATCTGTGAAAAACAGACCAGTAGGTAGTAAATAATTTTTTCGGGGCACTTCTGCAACTCAAATCGAATAACTCAGAACAGACACCCGAAAGCCAATTGTATAGAGCACGCTGTCGAAACAATTCAGACCAAAAACATGATCTGATGATTTTATACGAATTTTTCTGTCCAAGGACAAAATCTGTTTCCTGGACAGCACGTCACAACTTTTGAACTTTCTTGCAATCGGAGGCTAAACTTGGCACAAAGCTGAAAAATAAAGATACAATGATGTTGCTACAGTAGTAACAAACATCAAGACCACTAAAAACTGAAAGAACAAACTGAAAGCAAAGATAACAAGGGTTGTCTCCCTAGAGCTCTTTCTTTATAGCCATAAAGATAGGCTTAAGACTTTAATGATGCTCTCGTAGGAATAAGAGTTGAAGAACAAAAGAGAGCATCAAGAAGCAAATACCAAATACATTTAATCCTAACATGCTTCCTATGCATACGAATATTGCAATAGAATAATTCATTGAAGCACAAAGCAATAAGCATAGGAAGACAAAACAAGTGCAGCTTCAAAACCTTCAACATAAAGAGAGGGAACTTAATATTATTGAAATATCTATAAGCATATGATCCCTTCTCATAATAATTTTCAGTGGGATCACGAATAAACTCAACAATATAAGCATCACATAAAGCATTGTTACCATGATCCACATGCAAAAAGGTACTCTTACTCTCCACATAAGCATAATCTTTCTCATTGGTAATAGTGGGAGTAGGACTATCATAAACAACTTGAACACTATAGATTAATTGTGTATTAGGAAGATGGTGTTCAACAAGGGAGTAATTCCCTCCATGATTATGACAAGTTTCATAAGGATAATTTCTCCTTATGTCATAGGTACCTTTATAATCACTATAGATTGGAGTTATAACATCATCATAGTAGAGAAGAGCATTATCATTGCTAGCAACTATATTTGTAAACATGTTGTCTTTATTCTTACTAGCAAAAGAATTATCAATTGTCACATCACTAGTGGGTAAAGGATTCGCAATCCTATCATCCCCAAGCTTAGAGCTTTCCATATCATCACTTTTAGAGTTGGTACCAAAAAGATTTTCAAGATCGTAAGTAGCATTATCATCATTTTCCCAATCACAATAAGTAACATGCATATCATAATCAAAATCATCTTCAATAGTACCTACGGACATATCATCAAGATGATAATTAAGGCAATAAACTTCACCTTCTTCTTTAAACTTACAACCGTTAGGATAAAAGTTGATGGGAGGAATATGCTCAGGCCAGGTTGATACCCATTCTTCTTCCTTCTTGCTCCTCTTCCTCCTCCTCTTCTTTTTCTCCTTCTTCACCTTAGGAGGGAGTGGTCGGAGATGAAGCTTCTCCACATATCCTGGTTTATCATTAGAAACAATAGGGGAAACTTGGGAGAAACTCTCCTTTTTATTAGCAGAAATATAAGAGACATTTTAATACTTTGGTAAAGTTCCCTCCTTTCTAATCTTACTTATGTAATCATTTTCATGGCAATTAACAACACAATAGAGATGGCAATTTTGCAAAGTGTTTTTTATTCCTATGGCATTAACATCTAGCCAAGAAGTCTTTTCTGATAACTCTTCACACATCAAAAATAACATAAGCTCATCATAAAGATCAGGGGTGATCATGTTATCACACAACTGGGTAACAGTTATGTTTTGAAAGTGCATGCATTGAAAATTAAAGTGACCCTCTATACGGCAAAGTTCACAACTAAAAGGATAAAGGTCACACAATTCTCTAGCAATTTCATTTAAATCTTTGACCCAAGTTGTCGGGGGAAACTGTCCTCCCACGAGCACCTATGGGACCGGAGCCCCTTCTACGTTGCGGTAAGGGAGCGGAGGGAGCACGGAGAGCAGATCGAGGGGCACACGCGGGCAGTTTACCAAGGTTCGGGCCGCGATGACGCGTAAAACCCTACTCCTGCTTTAGTTGTATTTAGTTTTCGGAGCTCGGGAGCTTGAAGATCTACAGTACCAGCTACACCGAGCGTGGAGTGAGTAAGTTTCTGGAGTCGAACCCTCTCTACGTTGTGCATGGGCCTCCTTTTATAGCTCAAGGGGTCACCGACAAGTGCCAACGTAGAGGAGGGTAAAAGTGTAAATTTGGTGTTAGTTGTAACAGTGCTTGAACAGTGTATGAACAGTGGTCCTCACCTAACCTTGACGGTGGGGGACAAGGGCATTTAATGCCCGTCGCCGTCGACCCCAAAAGCGTCTGTCCATGCGTCTCCGTTCGCCACGGCGGTAGCCTCGTCACCGCGGCTCGCCAGCGTGTCCCTCAGGCTGCACAGCCATCTGTCACGCGCCCCTGGAAGGGCCCCAGGGCGACGCGTGGCCGAGTGAGCCGGAGCGCAGGCACACAGTGTGAGCTTCCCCCGGCAAGCACCTTGCCGGGGCCGCTATCTTGCCGGGCCCGGAAGCTTGCCGCTTCCCGGGTCCTGCTGGGGCGCACGATGCACCGCGATGTATCTTTTGCGGTGCTATTCTTTGGCCTTCCTGGCGAGCACCTTTTGCCAGGGTCTTGTGCTAAAAAGATGTCCTTGAGCCTGGTGCGGCCTTCCCAGCAAGCTCCTCTTGCCGGGGTCTTGTCTTCTAACTTAAATACTTTGTTCTTGAATGGCTTGAAGGGATCTGGAGCGGGCCTCGGCAAGCGCGTGGTGAGCCCTGCCGCGGGAAGCAGCTACTGCCCGTGCACAAGTTGGGGTACTAAGGTACCCCTACCTTAGTACACCGACAGGAGCCCCCGGGCCTGGGCCACACACGGTGCCGAGCGCTGTTGGGCCAGGCCCAAGACAGTGCACGGGCACACGCGGCCCACGGCAAGCCGTATCCCTCTCCGTATCCGCCGCATCCCTCCCTAACGGCACGCGTCGATTGCGGCGTCGTGGGAGAGATCGTGGCCTATTCTTTAGTGGGAAATGCGGAACGTCCCCCCACTTCCCCCTTAAAAGCAGAGGAAGCAGGGGCAGTTCCCCCCATCGTCTTCATTGCGCCTTGAGTTCTCAGAAACCCCCGCTGCTTCCTGCCTCCGCCCTTCCTCCACCGTCCTCCCTACCCGCCGTGCCGCCGCTCTCCCTCGCCGCCCCCGCCATGGCCCCGAAGAGCGACAAGGCGAAGAGCGACAAGGCGAAGAAGGAGAAGTCTGAGCAGGAGGTGAGGCTGGCGGCCATGAGGAGGAAGAGTGTGGTCTTCCCGCCAAGGCTCGGCCCGAGGGAGCTGCAGGACAAGTACTATCTGTTCTGGGCGAGGGAGACGAAGGATCATCCCCGCACCCAAGTCCTCCCCGCCGTGGCTGTCGACATGTTCCCGGGAGGTTATTACTTCTTTGCTGCATTCTTCTACTGCGGTCTTTGCCCTCCGTTCTTGGAGTTCTTCTGCGACGTAATGAATACATACGGCTTCCGTCTCTTAGATTTCACCCCCAACGCCGTCCTCACCCTTGCCGTTTTCGCACATCTGTGCGAAAACTACGTTGGAGTCCACCCAAATGTAGCCCTTTTCCGCCACTTCTTCATGCCTAGAGTAGAGTCCGGATCCCCTCTCTCCGGTGGCATCTCTTGGATCTTCAGGCTGAACAAGAAGGAGGTGTACTTGAAGGGGGAGCTCCACGACAAGTGGGAGGAGTGGAGGGCGGATTGGTGTTGGATTCTGGAGAAAGATCCCGAGCAGTTTACCTTGCCGCGCCAGACTGCCATAGTGCGCGGCAAGGATTGGAGTGACTTGGCCCCGGAGGACGACAAGCTGCAGATCGCTTTAACTAGGATTCTTCGTCTCCGGGCTGCCAGTCTGACAGTGGGTGAAGTTGGAGCTGATTTCCTCCGCCGCCGCATCGCCCCTCTGCAGGAAAGGAAGAGGCCTGCTTGGGAGTTCGGCAATGCGGCATACCGCATGAGGCTGCGCCCCGGATTGAACTACAACTTCACCGTCTTGGAGTGGAAGGGGATGGTCCGGGAACTGTTCAAACATGACCCCAAGCACCCGGAGTGGTTCAAACCGTCGACCGGAGTGGTCCCTTTGTGCAACAACACGGCCCTCAGTGCCATCCGCGCGGCAATGCCGGAGTGTGACTCCCACGGGGTTGTCCCCACTTGGCTGGAGCCCTCGGCGGAGACCGTGCAAGCCTTCTTCGACAACTTGGTTGAAAAACCACGCAATGCTGATGATAGGAAGGGGCTCACCCGGGAGACCACCGCGCGAGATGTGGCGTACATTGCCTCCAGGATGGAGGAGGCCACCGCGGCAGCAGCGGCAGGTGAGTTTGGATACACCGTTGACGAAGCGGAGGCGGCGGACGCGGTAAGCCAGGCCGAGGAGGAGGAAATCCTCAAGCTGCTGCAGATCACGCCCGAGGAGTTTGCCGGGGAGCCTAACGGGGAACCTGCCGGGATTGGCGAGGCTGCCGGGCAGGGAACCGAGTCCAGCGGGCCTGCCGAGGAGGAGGAGGAGGAGGAGGCCGAGTCCGGTGATTCTGATGAAGACTCCGGCGGATCCTTGAATCTTGATGACGATGCCTCCTCGTCCTCGGAGAACTCTCCGCCACCACCAAGCCCAAGCCCTCCGCCGCAACCGAAGAAGCGCCTCCGCAAGGCCGTCGAGACGGCGAGGCCGCCGGCGCCTCAGCAACGACCGCAGCGCCGGGCGACGCGCGCCACTACGACGAGCAAGGTCGCCAAGGAGGCGCCCCGTGCTCGAGCGACAAGCGGAGGGGGGTCTTCCCGGAGTGACTCCGGGGTACCTTCTGCTCCTCGGTCCTCGGCGACGACCGGTGGTGGGGCTTCACAGCCCGCAGCTCCGGAGACCGCCAAGCGCCCGAGGGAGCCCTCTCCTCCGGCTCCTCGCGCTGGAGCAGCCGAGGCGGGATTTGACTTCTCCGCTCTCAGCTCCGACGAAGAGGAGGAGGAAGGGTAAGTACTTGTAAATTTCATTTCCTTTGATTTTGTCTTGATTTCTCTTGCTTGGTTCTGATCTTGATCTTGTTTTGGCTTCCAGGACCTTGACCCAGCGGATGGCGAAGAGGGCCAAGGTCCCTGTGGTCGAGATCGAAGACGACGAGCCCGCCGCAGCGACAGGAGACGCGCCAGCGGCAGACTTGCCGGATCAGCCTGCTGCTCCGAGGAGCAGCCCCCAGCGCAGCCCCCAGCGTAAGTCTGGTATTCGTTTTTCTGCTTGGCGGGCGCGCTCGAGGTTGCTGCTTGTACTAATATTTTGTTGATTTGTGCAGAGGTGGAGCCGCAGCCGCAGGAGCACCAGGAGGTTGCCCCCGACGAGCCGCTTGCTCCACCCTCCCCGTCGAGGAGGAGCTCCCCGGCAAGGGATGGTGCTCCGCCAAGGATGGGTACTCCGCCAAGGGCGAGTACCCCGCCAAGGGCGAGCACCCCGACAAGGGAGGGCGCAAGCGGCCCTCCGCCAGCAAGGTCTGCTACTCCGCCGCCAAGGGAGAATTCCCCGGCGAGGGACCCCGTCGTCGAGGAAGTCCGCGAAGGTAAACCTTGTAGCTTCTTCTTATCGAATTCTTGTTTTTGGATATTTGCTTGACGATGTTTCATTTCTTTTTCTTCTACTAGATCCTCCCGCCCCGGAGCCGATGGAGACGGAGGCCACCGCCGAGGAGGGTATGCATGGCGACGGCGGCAACGCCACTACTGCTGAGGGAATGGCTGGAGCCGACGAGCCAGCCGTCGAGGAGACCGCCCCGACCGCCGACGCCGTGGCCGGGGAGGGGACCGGCGACCACACTGCTGGCCCGGAGGCTGCAGGAGCGTCGGACGCTGCACCGGCCACCAACCCCTCCGCCTCCACGAAGCGGTCGGGTGTCTGCCTAGAGGCCGCCAACGGGGTCTTCATTCAAGTCCCGTGGGCGTCCTTGTCTAGGGTACCCGCGGAGGGAGAGACCTTCGACGGAGAGGTTCTCGCCTCTGCCTGGCTGAAGGTTGTGGATGCGCCCGGCAGCAGCGACGAGCCCGAAGAAGAGCGGCTCCTTCGCCGGCTCCTGGCCTTGTACCGGGCCAGGCAGGCGAAGCTGGAGTCTCGGGAGGCTCTGGCTGCCAAGGCTGGTGCTGACCTGGAGAAGCGCGCCACGGAGCTCCGTGCCGCCAACCAGGCGGCCCTCCGGAACTTGGCGGAGGAGCGCGAGGAGCTTGCCGGGGCGCAGCAAGCATTCGTCCTCGAAAAGGCCGAGGTCGAGGAGCAGCAGCGGCTGGCCGCCGAAGAGCTATCTCGGCGGGAAGGGGCGCTCAACCAGCGGAAGGTCGACCTCGACAGCCACGAGGACGACCTCACCGCCCGGGAGCAGGCTATTGGCGGGGCTCTGCGGGAGGCGAGGGATGCTGCCACTACCGCAGAGACCGCCAAGAAGGAGCTGGAGGCCAGAGTAGCGCAGTTGGAGCTGTTCTTGAAGGCCAGTGAAGACAGGGTCACCGCGCTCAACGTGGAGCGGGAGAAGGATGCCCACACCAACTCGGAGTTGCAAATCCGCCTCTCCGATAAGGGTAAAGAGCTCACTGATGCCAAGGACTCCATTGCCGATCTAGAGCTGAAGGTCTCCACGCTGACTGACTCGCTTGACGCTGCCCGGACCGCGAGACCAAGCTGAAGGACGATCTCCGCGCTGAGAGGGCCCTGCTGGAAAGCACCGCCGTCTCGCAGACCCAATTCCAGCAGAATGTGGAGCGATGGACCGAGGACCTCGTCACCTCCGCCGCCAACATAGACATGGAGATGATGGCGCTGAGGGCGGAGCATCTCGTGTACTCCCCCGACGAGAACCTCCCCCACAGCGCCAAACTGAGTCTATTCTTCAGGGGAGTGGCGCCGGCGCTTGCGAGGCTGCGGGAGAAGATCCCCGAGCAGCTGGCCGACGAGGCACGCCGGCTCTGCATGGGCACCATGGAGCGGGTGCTGTCGAAGATTGTCTACCGCAACCCCGGCATCAACCTCGTCAATGTCCTCCGCACCTTGCCGCCCAAGGCTGATCATGAGGCGTTGAAGGCCCAGGTTGCCCACATTGTAGCCAAGGTGGGCAAGATCCAGAGGGTCGAGGGAGACCGCAGGACTTAGGCTTCTTGCTTCCTTTGCCGCTGCCAATTAAGTCATAGGCAGTAGTTGATTAGAGCAGCGGCAAGCTATCTTTGTAATATATACTTTTATTTTGGGTAATCAATGCAGTGTTATCTCCCTTGCTTTTGGTCCTTCACTTTGTATGCTTTTCACCCTACGCTTTTAGGGAACTTGCCGGTAAGGGGCCCTTGCCGCGAGCGCTGAGTGCGGGACTCTTAGCAGCCTGCTAGCAAGGTCCTTGTCGGCAAGTAACCTTGCCGTAGCTAGTCGCAGCGCACTTACATTGCTGAGTGAACTCGAAAACGAAGTAAGGGCGCGACACTTGTCGCAGCTCACTTAAGCCGTTGAGCGTGCTCGAAACAAAGTAAGGGCGCGGCTAGCTACGGGTAGGTTCCTTCGCGCACAGGTTTTCCATACAAAGTGTGGTTGTTCAAGGAAGATAACTAAAATTTAAAAATTTGAATGCTCAAACTTTGATAACTTAGCTTTCATTGGGTTGTTTACTTCCCGGCGAGACTTTTCTTTCTTGAACAGCACTTGGTCCATACTGCTATCTCCTTCCCCCCCGGCAAACTTGTGCGCGAGGAGACACTCCTTCTGTTCCAGAGAGAAAAGCAAAGGAGGAGAAAATACAAGTATGGAGCCTTGCGGCTTGTTACTGCTTACCGGTAGTTTGTGCTGCACGAGATGTCAGATGATATATGCAAATACAAGGAAAAGCACGAAATGACAAATGGTGCGAAGCACGAAAGTTTTACTGATGCACGGGGTCTGCGCCCGGCTTTGTACATAGGTTTACATGCATCAGCGGCAATACTTGTACAAAAGGTGGTTGCCGGAGCGGATCACGGCAACCGCGCCTTATGGGTGAAACTTGCGAAGATGCTCTATGTTCCAGGAGTTGCTCACCGGTAAGCCTTCTTCGGTCTCAAGGCAGACAGCGCCGGGCCTTGTGACTTGTCTCACCCGATAAGGGCCTTCCCACTTCGGCGTCAACTTGTTGGAATTCTTGGCGGACTGAACGCGCCGAAGAACAAGGTTGCCTTCCTCGAGACTCCTGGCCTTGACCTTGCGGCTATGATAGCGACGCAAGGCTTGCTGGTATCGAGCAGCTCGTACAGCAGCCTGGAGACGTTCCTCCTCAAGGAGCAATGCATCATCTTGCCGCAGTTGCTCTTGCTCGAGCTCGTCGTAAGCGAGCACTCGAGGAGATCCGTATATGAGTTCCGTGGGGAGAACTGCCTCTGCTCCATAGACAAGAGCAAAGGGTGTCTGTCCGGTGGCTCGATTCGGTGTCGTCCTGATTGACCAAAGAGCCGCCGGCATCTCCTCTATCCAGTTTCTTCCACACTTGTGCAGCTTGTCAAAGGTTCTTGTCTTCAGTCCGCGCAGCACTTCAGCATTGGCCCTCTCCGCTTGACCGTTGCTCCTCGGGTGAGCAACAGAAGCAAAGCCGACCTTGGCGCCAAGGTCTTGGACGTACTGCATGAAGGTGCGGCTTGTGAACTGTGTACCGTTGTCGGTGATAATCCTGTTAGGGATTCCGAAACGGCAAACAATTGACCTGAAGAACTTGACTGCTGACTGTGCTGTTACCTTTCTCACTGGTTCCACTTCTGGCCACTTTGTGAACTTGTCGATTGCAACGTACAAGTACTCAAAGCCCCCGGCGGCGCGGGGAAAAGGGCCGAGGATATCGAGCCCCCAGACTGAGAAGGGCCAGGACAAAGGGATCGTCTGGAGAGCTTGAGCTGGCTGGTGAGTTTGCTTGGCGTGGAACTGGCACGCTTCACACTTGATTACTTGTGCAGTTGCATCTTGGAGGGCTTCTGGCCAAAAGAAACCTTGCCGGAACGCCTTCCCGGCAAGTGCTCTTGCGCCTATGTGGTGACAACATATGCCTCCGTGTATCTCTGCCAACAGCTTCTGTCCATATTCCCGGGAAATGCACTTTAATCTGACACCATTGAGTCTTCTTCTGTACAGTTCGTTGTCGACGAACTGGTACATACTTGACTGCCTGGTTATCTTCTCTATCTCTTCTGGTTCTTCGGGAAGTTCTCCAGTTTGAATAAAACGGATGATTTGCTGCGCCCATGCTGGAGCCTGAGGCTCGACAACAAGGACTAAAGGCATTAGGGCCGCTGCGGGAACTTCAGCTTCTACGGCAAGAACCTACGGTTCTGCCGGAGCTGAGGGTTCCCCGACAAGCCTGCCGGGGCAAGGCTTGTCGGGAACGCCTGCTTCAACTGTAGAGACCCTTGGGTCAGCAGGAGCAGACTGTTCCTCAGCATCTTGGTTGTTGATCTTGGGGACCTTGGCGGCGGCTTCAGGAAGATCCGCCGGCAAGTAGTCGGCGGAGACCAACTTCCTCTTCTTGTTTAGCCCAACTGATGGTGTGACGGATGGCTGAGTTAGCTTGAGCACGAAGATCCCTGGTTCCACAGGTAACTTCATTGCAGCACACTTTGAGAGGTTATCTGCAATATCATTCTGAGATCTCGGGACGTGCTCCATCTGCAAACCCTCAAAGTGTTCTTCAAGCTTCCTCACTTCATCGACATAAGCTTCCATCAAGGGACTCTGATAACTTTTGTTCACTTGTCGGACCACCAATTGTGAATCTCCCCGCACAATCAACTTCTTAATCCCAAGTTCGGCCGCAATCCTGAGGCCGGCAAGCAGTCCTTCATACTCAGCAGTATTGTTTGTCGCTTGCTCCTTGGGAAAGTACATTTGAACAACATACTTGAGGTGCTCTCCGGTGGGCGCTATGAGCAAAACGCCGGCACCGGCGCCTTGCAGCGAGAAGGCACCATCGAAGTACATTATCCACTCCTTGCTTGCTTCTTGGACGAGGACGCTTGTCTCTGGAACTTCTTCATGCGGTGTTGGGGTCCATTCCGCTATGAATTCTGCCAAAGCTCTGCTCTGTATGGTTGAAGTACTCTCAAACTTGAGACCAAAGCTTGACAGTTCCAGTGCCCACTCGACGATCCTGCCTGTTGCTTCCGGATTTTGCAATATCCTCTTCAACGGAAAGCGAGTGACCACTGTTATCTCGTGTGCTTGGAAGTAATGGCGCAGCTTTCTTGAGGCCATGAGGAGGCCAAAAAGCAACTTCTGCACTCCAGAGTATCTTGATCTAGCCCCTTGCAGGAGGGAACTTACAAAATAAACTGGGCGCTGCACCATCTTCCTTCGCACTTCTTCTTGTTCCTGCGCAGACTTGTCCTTGTCGGGGCCAGAGCTTGTCGGGGAAGCCCCCTGCTTGCCGCTGGATACGCTTGCCGGGGATGTAGGTTCCTCATCTGCCTCCCTCTCCGCTACTAACGCAGCACTAACCACTTGATTGGTCGCCGCTAAGTATAGCAGCAACTTCTCTTGTGGTTTAGGTGCGACAAGTATTGGAGTGGAGGATAGGTATCCTTTCAAGTCTTGCAGCGCAGCCTCCGCTTCTGGAGTCCATTTCATAGGACCTGCCTTTTTCAAGATTTTGAAGAAAGGCAGGGCGCGTTCTGCAGACTTTGAAATGAACCTACTGAGGGAAGCCACACAACCAGCAAGTCTCCTTACGTCCCTGACGCGCTTCGGGGCTTCAATCTGCTCGATGGCTTTAATCTTGTCGGGATTGGCTTCAATCCCCCTCTGGGACACGAAGAACCCGAGAAGCTTGCCGGAGGGGACTCCGAAGACGCACTTCTCGGGGTTCAACTTGAGTTGTATCTTGCGCAGATTCTCAAAGGTTTCTTCCAAGTCTTGGATCAGGGTGTCCTTGCTCTTGCTCTTGACCACTATATCATCCATGTAGGCTTCTACATTTCTGTGTATCTGTGGCTCAAAAGCTGTGTGCACCACCCTTGCAAATGTTGAGCCTGCATTCTTTAATCCAAAGGGCATGCGTATGAAGCAGTATGTGCCGCATGGAGTAATGAATGCAGTCTTTTCTTCATCTTCCTTGGCCATGAATATCTGGTGGTAACCTGAGTATGCATCAAGGAATGAAAGCAATTCACATCCGGCGGTGGAGTCAACAATCTGGTCAATACGCGGCAAGGGAAATGGATCCTTGGGACACGCTTTATTCACATCAGTGAAGTCTATACAAAGTCTCCACTTCCCATTGGCCTTGCGCACGACAACTGGATTGGCCAACCACGTAGGATAGATTATGCCTCTAACGAGTCCTGCTGCTTCCAACTTCTTTATCTCTTCGGCAATGAACTCTTGGCGCTCCACGGCTTGCTTCCTGACCTTCTGCTTGACGGGCTGCGCATGAGGACAAACAGCAAGCTTGTGCTCAATTACCTTCCTGGGAACGCCGGGGATGTCAGACGGTTGCCATGCAAACACGTCGACATTCGCCCGCAGGAAGGCAACGAGCGCGCTTTCCTATTTGGGGTCGAGTGTGGCACTGATGGTGAAGGCACCACCAGTGCCGTCCTCCTTTGCGGACACCTTCTTGGTTGCCGGTGGAGCTGCCATTCCTTTTTTACACTTGCCGGTGGAGCTCGATGGTGCGTCCTCGACGGCAGTGCAACTCTCCGAAGAGGTGCGTTTGCCGGAGTGGGCCCCAGAGCTCTTGCCGGACTTGGTCTTGGTCTTCCCCCCGGGAGATTCAGCGGCAAGTGTTTTGCCGTCTGCCGCGGCTGCTGCATCCCGGTAGATCTTGTCGGCGCAAATAAGCGCATCCTTCTTGTCACCTGGGACAGAGATGACGCTTATCGGCCCCGGCATTTTGAGCATATTGTACGCGTAGTGGGAAGCTGCCATGAACTTGGCGAGCGCAGGACGGCCAAGTATCCCATTATAAGGCAATGGGATATCGGCGACGTCGAATATGATCCTCTCCGTCCTGAAGTTGAGCTCCCCACCAAAGGTCACTGGTAGCGTAACCTTCCCCTTCGGCTTGCTCCTTCCCGGGTTGATTCCTTGGAACGTCCCGGTTTCTTCGAGCTCGCGGTCGGGGATCTGCAGTTTCTTGATCACAGCGGAGGAGATCAAGTTGAGGCCGGCCCCGCCATCAACCAACATCTTGGTGACCTTGAGGTTGCGGATAGTTGGTGAAACCAACATCGGCAAGCACCCGACCGCGGTTGTGCGGTCAGGGTGATCCTCAAGGTCAAAGATGATGGGCGTGCCGGACCATTTCAGGAGCCTGCGCGACTCGACGGGTGGCTCAGCTGCATTCACTTCCCGCACCCATTGCTTGAGTTGGCGGTGGGAAGTGTGCAGAAAGGCACCTCCATCGACACACAGGACTTCTGTGGCCTTCTGGAACTCCTGCTCGCTGTTGTCTCCTTCATCCATATCCTCATCGTCGTCCTCGTCTTCATCCTTGTCGCGGCCCCGGGGAGGCCTGTCTCCTTGCCGCTGCTTGGCCTTGCCGCGGCGTCCCCCCCGGCTGTTGAACGGCCGCTTCTTGCTGGGCTCTCCTCCGCCTCCTTGGGCCTTCTCCTTGTCGCGACGCTCGTATTCAGCCTTCTGCTGCTCTACGAGGTACTCTACCCTCTTGCAGTTCTGAAGATCGTGGCCCTTGGTGCGGTGGATCTTGCAGTACTGCTTGTCAGAGCCGTCCTGCTTGTCCGCTGCCGCTACAGGGGCGGGCTCCTTGCCGGAGCCACCAGCCTGTGCCTTCTTGGCGGGAGCCTCCTTGCCGGACTTCTCGACAACCAGTACTTCCTTGCTCTTCTTCTTTCTGTTGTTCCGCCGCCGGCCTTTCCTTGCCGGGGCGGCACCCTCACTGTCGCTTCCTCCTGCGCCAGTAACCTCTCCGGGGAGCCTCCTCCCCTCTTCAGCACGTGCACATTTGTCAGCCAGAGCGTAAAGCTCGCTGACGTCCCGGATCTTGGTCATGGCCATCTCTTCCCTCATCCGGCGGTTACGCACATTCTGATGGAACGCGCTGATAACCGCAGCAGGGTGGACATCGGGGATGTTGTGTTGTACACGGCTGAACCTTTGGATGTATTTGCGCAGGGATTCTCCCTCCTTCTGGGCTAAGATGTGGAGATCGCTCTCCTGGCCGTGGGGTTTGTGGCCGCCTGTGAAGGCGCCGACAAACTGGTGGCACAGATCCGCCCATGAAGAGATGGAGTTCTCTGGCAAGTGCATAAGCCAAGACCTGACGTTTGGCTTAAGCACGAGCGGGAAGTAGTTGGCTAGGATCTTCTCGTCGCATCCCCCGGCAGCCTGCACCGCAATGGTGTAGATGCTGAGGAACTCCGAGGGGTGTGTCTTGCTTTCGTACTTCTCCGGTACGTCGGGCTTGAAATTCTTCATGCTGGGCCACTGGACTTGCCGCAGCTCTCGGGTGAACGCAGGGCAGCCTGCCGCGTACGGCAAGTCGCCTGGTTCACCGGGCGCGTGCATGTCAACAGCGGTCCCAGCTCACTGATCGGACTATCTTCTGGCTTCTCGTCGACGCTCGATGCGAGTTCGAGCGTCCTCTTGTCGCCTGTCGTCGAGGACTTGGCGCTGATCGCGGCGAGCCCGCGGATCCGACGTCGCCGTGGAGTCGTCGTCGACGTTGATCCGGCGGGGCGGTGTTTTCTTCTTCCGCGGCGGGGAGTGCACGGTAGTTGCACCCCCGGCGGTCTTGTCGCCATCGGCCTTCGCTTGGTCAACTTGCCGCGGCCGTGAAATTGCCGGCTGCTGCGGCGCGTCATTGTTGGCGAATGCGATGAGGCTCTGGATCGTCGCCCTCCAGTCTTCGGCTTTGTCCGCCGCTGGAGGGAAGTCGAGGAGCAGCTGAGCCCTGGCCAGGGCTTCTGCTGGAGAGGAGGGAAACAGTGGCGAACGGTGCGAGGAGCGGGACACGCTCGAACTTCTAACCGCGTTAGTAGGAGCATGTTCCCGTCCCGACGACCGCGCCTTGCTCGTGCCGGGGCGGTGGCCTTGAGCGTCACGTGACTCGCCGGCCTGGCCACGTCCCAGCAATGTAGGATCGAAAGTATGTCTAGAGGGGGGGTGATTAGACTACTTGTAAATATAAAAATTCTGCCTTTTGATCATGAACAGTTTTTGGCAGATTCTCAATTATGATCAAGTCAAGCATCACCCTACACATGCAATTCTAGAGTATAGGCAGCGGAAAGTAAATTGCACATGTAGTAAAGAGAGGTGGAGAAGAGCAAACGCAATTTTGGAGACACGATGATTTTTCCCGTGGTTCCGATAGGTGGTGCTATCGTACATCCACGTTGATGGAGACTTCAACCCACGGAGGGTAACGGCTGCGCGAGTCCACGGAGGGCTCCACCCACGAAGGGTCCACGAAGAAGCAACCTTGTCTATTCCATCATGGCCTACGCCCACGGAGGGCTAGCCTTACTCGGGGTAGATCTTCACGAAGTAGGCGATCTCCTTGCCCTTACAAACTTCTTGGTTCAACTCCACATCTCGATGACGGAGGCTCCCAAGTGACACCTAACCAATCTAGGAGGCACCACCATCCAAAAGGTAATAGATGTTGTGGATGATGATGAACTCCTTGCTCTTGTGCTTCAAATGATAATCTCCCCAACACTCAACTCTCCTCACTGATTTGGCTATGGTGGAAGAAAGGATTGAGTGGAAAGCAACTTGGGAAGGTTAGAGATCAAGTTTCATATGGTGGGAGTGGAGCAACTTGATCTCAACACAAGGATAGGTAGTTCTCTTCTCAGAAAGTGTAAGGTAGGAGTGGTAGTTCTTTCTGATGGCTCTCTCCACGAATGAAGAGGGGGTGGAGGGGTATATATAGCCTCCACACAAAAATCCAACCGTTACACACATAATTGAGCAATCTCGGTGAGACCGAAGTGGACAACTCGGTCAGACCGAAAGTTCAAATAATGTGAACGTTGGGGTTTTCGGTGGGACCGAAAATACCATCTCGGTTATTCCGATTTGAGCAAAGACAGGAGCTTGCCAGTTTCGGTGAGACCGAAAATATCATCTCGGTTATTCCGATATGATGACAGATGGTTACAGAAGCTTGGCAGCCCATGTTTCGGTGACACCGATCTCAAACTCGGAATGTCCGATTTTTCTAGGGTTTGGCTTATGGCTGAGGTGGTTCATCTCGGTGTGACTGAGTTTGGAAAATCGGTTGGTCCGAGATTACTTATGAGTGTGTATTGTAGTGAAAGTTGCTGATAGTTGAAGGAGATATATCACTAAGCACTTGAGCAACCAGATCATCAACACAACCTCATCCCCTTTTAATAGTATTGGCTTTTCCTATGGACTCAATGTGATCTTGGATCACTAAACCAAAAATGGAGTCTTGAGCTTTTGCCAATGCTTGCCTTAGCATTTTGAGGGGTCCACTTCTTCAGTCATTGCCATACCCATATCACTGAACTTCTCTGAAATGATTCTCAAGTAACTATTAGTTCAATGATATATATGTTGTTATTAATTGCCAAAACCACCCGGGGATTAGTTGCACTTTCAATCTCCCCCTTTTTGGTAATTGATGACAACATATAGATCAAAGCTTCGACAAAAGATATAATCAATGAATAATATCGTCGCTTTGAGAAGTATGTGATAAGCAAGAGCTCCCCCTAAATTTGTGCATTATTTAAGATTTGCGTTTGAATGCAAATGCACAATCGATTAGGATCATGGGTCACTCTTCCATGTCACATACATCTTGGTGGAGCGCACAAAATGATAAGAATGAATAACATGCACCCAATCACCAAGACATGAGTAACTAGTCATACAAGATAGGAATAGCATATGATAAGCATTAAGCACACATTAAAGCATAGTATGACCAAGCACTCATTAAGGTAGCATCAAACGTAGTATCAAGCACGCTGAAAGTTTCGAAAACCAAAAGTATCTCAAAGAGACCGCAAAAGAACGAAAGAGCAAAAGCGCAAAGATAACAACACTCTCTCTCTCGAAGCCCTATGATCTATACAATTTCTCCCCCTTTGGCAACAAGTTACCAAAAAGTTTGAAAAAGCATAGAGCTAAACGTCACTGTGGGCTCTGCTGGCGGCTCCCGTCTGGGTAGATGTCGGAGTAGATATGACGGCATCGGCGAAGACTTCAGCTGAAGTCTGTGCTGGAGGAGTGGATACTGGAGCTGTAGCTGGAGTAACTGCTGGAGCTGTAGGAGGTGCTGAAGTGGTAGTCCTGGAGTCAGTCACTGGAATAGCTGCTGATCGGGATCCTCTGGGAACCGGAGCAGTCTGGCGATGAGAGTCCTGGACTAGGTCATCCTGCATGAGCTCTGCCCTGTCCTGCTTAGCTTCCTCCATGTCTGCCTCAAGCTTGTTGACGGTCACCTGAATTTCAGTCAGCTTCACGTCCAGAGCGTGGATCTTCTCGTCAACAATCCTCTCTAGGCTCTCCTGAGATTGTTCAATGCTGGCCAGGCGTTGTTCAATCCTTTGAGTAGCCTCAAGAATCTGTTCTCCGAAACTCTTGGGTTTAGCTGCTGCTGATGCTGCCTCTTTATCAGCTTTGGCTTTCCTAGCAGCTTCAATCTTGGCTTGACCTTCAACCGATGTTGGATCCTCCTCGTCCATCACAACAACATTGTCTTCATGCTCTGGCTGCAGTGGTAAGTGTTTCCTATCCAACAGGAATTTGCCCGTGCCAAACTTGGCATTGATAAGCATCTGAATCTGTGGGGCAAATCCACATGACCTTTTCTGGTCAGCTGCAGTCCTCTTAATGGTCTCTACCATTAAGTCCATCACCTTGAAAGGTGCCTTCTCATCAAGTATATGCAGCATGTTGATAGAATACCCTCTGATCATGCGATGATCTCCAGACTTGGGCATCAAGGTATGCCTCAAAATAGTGTTAGTGGTAGGTAGACCTGCCTGGAGATAGTAGACTGAGCCGAGCTTCCATACTTCCAAATCTGCTGTGGGGATCTCCTTGTACATGTTCTTCATGGAATCATGGTTCTTCTTAGGAATCCCATAGACATCAATGTCATCCTCTCGTTGCACTGGAGCATTCAGAAGTTCTGCCCATTCTTCAACAGAAGAATAAAACCTTTGACCTTCAGTCATCCAGGTGATCTTCCCATCAGGATAGAAGTGAGCTGTGGCATAGAATTGCATAATCATCTCATCGTTCCAATCTGTCAGTTTCTGACCCACAAACTCAGCAACTCCACATGCAGTGAAGCTTTCATGCACATGGGGAAAGAAGTCTTTGTGCTCTTCGCTGTCAATGTATTTCCAGTCAATGTATCTGGTATCTGCAACTATTGGCTTCTTGTCCATCAGCACAGTCTCATAGAAGTCCTGCTGCTCTCTGGTGTGGAATCTGGGGTCAACAGCAGTCCTTCTCCTCACGGCATATGGATCAGTTTGTCTCCATAGCCTGAGACCTCTATCTTTCCTTGCCTTCATATCCTCGGCTTGAGGATGAGCATCATTGTGAAGTGACAGTTTTGGACGGAGTTTCAGCAACACTTGTTCTTCCTCATCAGACTCAGCTGGTGGCACATCACCCTTGTTCTTCTCAGATGCTGGAATGTTCCTGGTAGTCCTCTTGGGCTTGGCAGTAGGCTTTGCTGGAGCTGCCTTAGCTTGAGCAGACTTCTTGGGCTTTGAAGTGGCTCCAGCCCTAATGGCATCACCCATGAGCTTCTGCTTCTGAGGAGCAGGCTGTGGTGCATCTTCTTCTTCTTCATCATCGGCTGCTGCATCTGCATGAGGATCAGTATACACTACCCTCTTCCTCTTGGAAGTTTTCTTCACTTTGCTTGGGGCTGGTTCTCCCAAGTTCAGCTTCTTGGCAACAGTGGACTGCTTGACTTTGCTGGTGCCTTTCTTTGACTGCTGACCTTGTTGCTCTTTGGCAACAACCTTTCTCTTAGGCTTGGAGGATACCTCTTCCTCAGCAATGAAATCAGAATCCTCATCATCAGAATTCTTCTCCTTTCTGGCTCTGGTGGCTGCAGGAGGCAAGCCACTAGGTGTACTCCTCTCACCATCATCAACTGGACTACTAGCCTCAGGACTAGTGTCTGCCTCAGGAATGTCTGCAAAAGGTGACTCTGACCTGTTCTGGCTGTCACTGGCATCTGACATGGCTGACAACCTATGAATAGATAAGGTATAGGCAGAGAAGAAGAGTTATCACAAACTGCAGAAGTTTTTGCAAAAAAAAATGAGTTCAAATCTTAGTTTTAAGTTTTCACAGAAGGCATTTCGGTCAGACCGATTTTCAGTTTTGGTGAATCCGAAGTGTGTAACAGAAGCTTACCACACCACTTTCGGTTAGACCGAAGTGGGTTTCGGTCTTGCCGATACACTAGGGTTTCACTAAAACTATATTTCGGTCACACCGATTTGCACAACTCGGTTGAACCGAAAGGTGCAGTGCAATGGCCAGAGGCCGAATCGGTCACACCGAAAATTTCAAATCGGTTTCACCGAGATGTGTTCCGTGGAAACCTAACCCTAAGAATTTTACTCGAAACTAGAACCGATCTGGTGGAAAGGAAGATTTCAATCGTGGCCAGATATTGGGCAAACCAAACGTGCAATGAATCAGAGATGGGAGCACGAGTGGGATCGAGACTCACCCTAACTTGGTGGAGTCTCTCTACGGCGGCAACGGCGCGGAGAAGAAGTCCGTTGACGGCGATGGAGACCTGCGGCGAGGGCGCACAGGCGACGACGGTGACGATCCGGAGATCAGGGCGACGGCAGCAGGGGACGCGGGAGCAAAAATGTTTGAAGGAATAATCAACGCGCGCTGCCCTCAGTATATATATCCCTTTGCTGTCGGTGGGACCGAGTTGAAAAACTCGGTGACACCGAGATGGATAACTGCTATGCAGTTACGCATATCGGTCACGCCGAGATTTAGAACTCGGTTTCACCGAGATGAAACCTAGATCAGTCTAAATGCTTTCGGTTTGACCGAGTGGGAGAAAGTTGGTCTGACCGAAAATCACTTAGAAGGTTTTGGAAGTTAGCCCTAGACGGATCGGTGGCTCCGAGTGCTCCTCACTCGGAGGGTCCGAAAATGACTTGTTCAAAGTTTGTGATATAAGCATGAATAGAGTTTGAGACAAGAAAGCATAGATAGCTAGGGGAGGAGCTTAGGCATTCTTGTCCATCCATTTGGCCAGAAAAATCAAAACAACCAAAACAACAAATGGATGTCCTCGAATGGATAAAATCATGCATTCAACATGCTCACACAATAAGATAGCAAATGAAATATGTGTCAAACATGCACAACCAAAACTCTAGCTACTAGCACACAATTTGTCGATGACTAGGTCATCTTTATATGAGTATTTTGACTTAGGAGCCAAATGAGAACATTTGATCATAGGTCATACTCATCGTTTAAGCACAAGTGGGGTTACCACTTTTACATAAAGCATTGATGTGTTCACATCATTTGGAGATGCTTTAGCTCAATTTTTAGAGCAAAGCTCCCCCTAGATGTGAGAACCCCTTTTAAAGGGTCAAACTAACCTTGGGTTGTCGTAGAAGACTTCATGTAGATGTTGAAGATGTGGATGCTCAATGTTGATGTAGATCATCAAGAGTTGGGAGCTATCCTTTGGATTAGGGCACTTTCAATACCTACATGGGTTAGTCCCACAAGGAACAAACAAGGATATAATAGACATAGATTGAAGTTCACAATAGATGATGTCCATGAAAGCAATGATTACCTTGTCCCTTGACTTACCAACAAGAGGGTTTGTGACTCCATGAACTAGTGCATGATGTGGAAGTTGATTGCACAAGATGCCAAAATGAATGTGAGTGAAGTATGTTGGCGGAGTCACCCTCAAGAACCTTCTAGTTCTTCTTCTTCGGGATCCACATCATCTTGATGGGAATCCTTGGGGTTGTAGTTGAGCTTGACGAAGTAGAACTTGACGTATCCTTGGGAACCCACTTGACCATGGCTTGAGGTGCTTCAATGAATGCATCAATCTCCTCTTGAAGTTTGTCCTTGGCTTTTAGCTTGTGGTCTTGTGGTGGAAGGTCATCTTGAGCTTGTTCCACATTGGAAGAAGTAGGATCATACTTCTCCTTTTGAGAAACAAACTGTGGAGTAGGATATTGACCTTCTTCCCACTCAACACCTTCGGCGTTGAACTTTCGCTCAAAACCAATTCCTTGATTCTTCCGGTGCCTTCCTTGCTTGCGAACAATTTCCTCAAAGTTCTTGCTTCCGGCAAGACTCTTGTAGACACCTTTCTCTATGATCCCTTTCAATAAACTATTCTCTTGCTCAAGTGTAACTTGGCTTGAAACATTGTTAGTGGAATCAAGAGAACTACTAGAAGCAACAATATTAGATTTAACATGGTTATTGTTACTACTAGAGGAAGAATTTTTCTTATGCTTGTCATGCTTAGTCTTAATAGGTGGCAAGAAATTAGACAAGAGAAGTCGTTTGGCAAGATATGAAGAACTCTTCTTTCGAAGATCGTCATTGATCACTTTTAGAAACTCATGTTCTTGCTCTAGAGTGAGCTTCTCGAAGCGTAGCTTCTCATGAGATCTTAGGAGCTCTCTATGATCTTCTTGAGTTGTTTCATGAGCTAACTTAAGAGTGTTTAGTTCTTTAGTTAGACGCTCAATCTCCTTCATAGCATTGTCATTCGACTCTTCTCGACTATAAAGACTACTAGCATTTTCATCATTACTAAGCTCACTAGATTTATCATGCAAGAGCTCATCTTCACCAAGCAAGTCATCTTCATCACTATCAAAGTCAATAAATTCAGGGTGTGTTACCTTGGGGCCTTTAGCCATGAAGCATCTTCCAATTCCCTCATTTGGTGAATCAAATAAGTCGTAGGAGTTGGAGTTGGAGGATACGAGTGCAAGTCCGGCAACACCTTCATCTTGACTATAGTCGGAGTCGGAGTGATAGCTTCCATCGGATTGATTGTCGGAGTCGGAGCCGGAGACCCATTCACCTACATGAGCTTGATGTCTTCTTCTTGTGTAGCTCCTTGATGACTTGTCTTTCCTCTCCGAATCCTTGCTTCTCCGAGAGGGTCTTCGTTCATAACGATCATCTCTACTCCTTCTCTCTCTCCGAGGTGACTCATCTCTTGCTCTTCTTCTTGGAGATTCTTCTTTTCTCTTGTGGGAGCCGTACACTCATTTGAGAAGTGTCCGGGTCTTCCACAATTGTAGCAGTTTCGATCACGACTAGAAGATCTCTTTTCATCATATGATCTAGACTTTGAGCTTCTTTCTTTGCCTCTATTCTTGTAGAACTTGTTGAAGTTCTTGACCATTAGGCTTATCTCTTCATTGGAAATTAGCTTGTCACTTGAGGTAGTAGGAGCATCACTTGTAGCTTTGTAAGCACCACTTGACTTATTGTGAAGCTCTTCCTTATCCTTAAGTGTCATCTCATGAGCAACAATTCTTCCAATGACTTCAGTTGGCTTGAGAGTCTTGTAGTTTGGCATCATTTGGATCAAAGTGCACACGGTGTCATACTTTCCATCCAAAGCTCTGAGAATCTTCTTAATGATGAATCGGTCGGTCATTTCTTCGCTTCCTAAGCCGGCAATCTCATTTGTGATGAGAGCAAGCCTAGAGTACATTTCAGCGACTCCTTCACCATCCTTCATCTTGAACTTGTCAAGTTGACCTTGAAGAATATCTAGCTTTGATTCCTTCACAGACTCGGTACCTTCGTGCATTTCAACCAAAGTATCCCAAATCTCTTTAGCATTCTCAAGACGGCTGATTTTGTTGAACTCCTCGGGACACAAAGCATTGAAGAGAATGTCACAAGCTTGAGCATTATTTTGCAACATCCGCAACTCTTCCGGTGTAGCTTCGCGATCCGGAACTTTTCCTTCCTCGAAGAATTCACCTTGCATGCCAACACAAATAATGCCCCATGCGGCTGGGTTATGACCAAGAATATGCATTTTCATTTTATGCTTCCAACTAGCAAAATTTGTACCATCAAAGTAAGGACCTCTACGATAATTACCCTCACTAGACGCCATACTCTCCTAGGTTGTGAAACCAAGCTTATGGAGTCCAATGCAATGGAAACCAAAACAATGGAGACCAAAGCTCTGATACCACTTGTAGGATCGAAAGTATGTCTAGAGGGGGGGTGATTAGACTACTTGTAAATATAAAAATTCTGCCTTTTGATCATGAACAGTTTTTGGCAGATTCTCAATTATGATCAAGTCAAGCATCACCCTACACATGCAATTCTAGAGTATAGGCAGCGGAAAGTAAATTGCACATGTAGTAAAGAGAGGTGGAGAAGAGCAAACGCAATTTTGGAGACACGATGATTTTTCCCGTGGTTCCGATAGGTGGTGCTATCGTACATCCACATTGATGGAGACTTCAACCCACGGAGGGTAACGGCTGCGTGAGTCCACGGAGGGCTCCACCCACGAAGGGTCCACGAAGAAGCAACCTTGTCTATTCCATCATGGCCTACGCCCACGGAGGGCTAGCCTTACTCGGGGTAGATCTTCACGAAGTAGGCGATCTCCTTGCCCTTACAAACTTCTTGGTTCAACTCCACATCTCGATGACGGAGGCTCCCAAGCGACACCTAACCAATCTAGGAGGCACCACCCTCCAAAAGGTAATAGATGTTGTAGATGATGATGAACTCCTTGCTCTTGTGCTTCAAATGATAATCTCCCCAACACTCAACTCTCCTCACTAATTTGGCTATGGTGGAAGAAAGGATTGAGTGGAAAGCAACTTGGGAAGGTTAGAGATCAAGTTTCATATGGTGGGAGTGGAGCAACTTGATCTCAACACAAGGATAGGTAGTTCTCTTCTCAGAAAGTGTAAGGTAGGAGTGGTAGTTCTTTCTGATGGCTCTCTCCACGAATGAAGAGGGGGTGGAGGGGTATATATAGCCTCCACACAAAAATCCAACCGTTACACACATAATTGAGCAATCTCGGTGAGACCGAAGTGGACAACTCGGTCAGACCGAAAGTTCAAATAATGTGAACGTTGGGGTTTTCGGTGGGACCGAAAATACCATCTCGGTTATTCCGATTTGAGCAAAGACAGGAGCTTGCCAGTTTCGGTGAGACCGAAAATATCATCTCGGTTATTCCGATATGATGACAGATGGTTACAGAAGCTTGGCAGCCCATGTTTCGGTGAGACCGATCTCAAACTCGGAATGTCCGATTTTTCTAGGGTTTGGCTTATGGCTGAGGTGGTTCATCTCGGTGTGACTGAGTTTGGAAAATCGGTTGGTCCGAGATTACTTATGAGTGTGTATTGTAGTGAAAGTTGCTGATAGTTGAAGGAGATATATCACTAAGCACTTGAGCAACCAGATCATCAACACAACCTCATCCCCTTTTAATAGTATTGGCTTTTCCTATGGACTCAATGTGATCTTGGATCACTAAACCAAAAATGGAGTCTTGAGCTTTTGCCAATGCTTGCCTTAGCATTTTGAGGGGTCCACTTCTTCAGTCATTGCCATACCCATATCACTGAACTTCTCTGAAATGATTCTCAAGTAACTATTTGTTCAATGATATATATGTTGTTATTAATTGCCAAAACCACCCGGGGATTAGTTGCACTTTCAAGCAAGCGTATGGTACCTCCGGTACCACGTCGCTGCTGCTCTGGCACCTCCTGAGAAGGACGTGGTGCGTGTACGGACACCGAGGCCTTGGAGTTCGCCCGGTCGTCCGTCTTGTCCTTGGACTTGGTGGCGCCGTGGGTGTCCCCACCGGCGTCCACCCTTCCGCCGGCGCCTCCCCCACCAACCGTCGGCTCTGGTGGTGGTGGGATCGACGCAGACGGGCCTCCAACCTCCGAAGCTTTCTTCTTCGGAGGCATGTTGATGTAGCCGATGAAGTTGGAGAGGTTGATGAAGAATGCGCCCGCGTGAGCGCCGGATCAGGTTCACATAACCTCGACGCCCCCAAACCTGGCGCGCCAAAGATGTCGGGGGAAACTGTCCTCCCACGAGCACCTATGGGACCGGAGCCCCTTCTACGTTGCGGTAAGTGAGCGGAGGGAGCACGGAGAGCAGATCGAGGGGCACACGCGGGCAGTTTACCCAGGTTCGGGCCGCGATGACGCGTAAAACCCTACTCCTGCTTTGGTTGTATTTAGTTTTCGGAGCTCGGGAGCTTGAAGATCTACAGTACCAGCTACACCGAGCGTGGAGTGAGCAAGTTTCTGGAGTCGAACCCTCTCTACGTTGTGCATGGGCCTCCTTTTATAGCTCAAGGGGTCACCGACAAGTGCCAACGTAGAGGAGGGTAAAAGTGTAAATTTGGTGGTAGTTGTAACAGTGCATGAACAGTGTATGAACAGTGGTCTTCACCTAACCTTGACGGTGGGGGACAAGGGCATTTAATGCCCGTCGCCGTCGACCCCAAAAGCGTCTGTCCATGCGTCTCCGTTCGCCACGGCAGTAGCCTCGTCACCGCGGCTCGCCAGCGTGTCCCTCAGGCTGCACAGCCATCTGCCACGCGCCCCTGGAAGGGCCCCAGGGCGACGCGTGGCCGAGTGAGCCGGAGCGCAGGCACACAGTGTGAGCTTCCCCCGGCAAGCACCTTGCCGGGGCCGCTATCTTGCCAGGCCCGGAAGCTTGCCGCTTCCCGGGTCCTGCTGGGGCGCACGATGCGCCGCGATGTATCTTTTGCGGTGCTATTCTTTGGCCTTCCTGGCGAGCACCTTTTGCCAGGGTCTTGTGCTAAAAAGATGTCCTTGAGCCTGGTGCGGCCTTCCCGGCAAGCTCCTCTTGCCGGGGTCTTGTCTTCTAACTTAAATACTTTGTTCTTGAATGGCTTGAAGGGATCTGGAGCGGGCCTCGGCAAGCGCGTGGTGAGCCCTGCCGCGGGAAGCTGCTACTGCCCGTGCACAAGTTGGGGTACTAAGGCACCCCTACCTTAGTACACCGACACAAGTGATTGTTCTTTCATGCTTATGTTGCTTACAATACTTCTCTTCTTCAATCATAGGCCTTTCACGAGGTCTATCCACTCCACAAAAATTAACATGCTTATATAAAACTTCATTTTTAGGAATTGGATCATGCATGTTGCAATCATCATGGACAATTTCATTTTCTTTGCAAATCTCTTTAAAAGGTTCATGATGCTTGATCCAATCCTCCTTAGGCATATTAAGATGTGAAGCAAAAGATTTGAGGAAATCAACAAGGAGTTGAGAATCAAGCCCAAACTTAGCACTAAACTTATTAAAACTTGTAGTTTCAACAAAGGACTTAATGCAATCATACTCATAAATTATACCTGACTCTTTACCTTTGTCGATCTCCCAATCTTCAGTGTTGCGTTCAATTCTTTCAAGGAGTTCCCATTTAGCATCAATCTTTTCGTTTGTGAAAGAATGCAAAGAGGAAGCATCGAGCAAATCTTTATCTTGTCGAGAAAGCCTCGCATAGAAATTAGTAATAATCATATCTTTGGGGAGCCCATGGTTAGGACATTTTAGCATTAACGTTTTCAGTCTCCCCCAAGCTTGAGCTATGCTCTCTCCGTCATGAGGATAGAAATTATAAACATAATTCCTATTCTCATGGACTTCATGAAGAGGATAAAACTTGGAGTAAAAGAGAGACTGGATATCTTCCCAATCCAGCAGGTGAGAGTCATCTAGTAGCCTATACCATTCCAATGCTTTTCCTTTCAGTGACAAGGCAAATAATTTCCTCATGACTCCATCTCTTGTCAAACCTGAAATCTTGAACAACTCACAAAGTTCTGTAAGTTTCAACAAATGAATACTAGGATTGACCGTCCCATCATAAGAATCATTCAAAATTATTTCAATTATCCAAGTGGTATTTGGAACGGGATACATTCAGTAGGTGGAGGAGACTTCTCTACCACGGGTGTGGTAAAGCGGCCGTCCCCAAGCAGCGAACTAAGAGTGTGGTTTTCCATAAACATAACTAGTGAAACTAAAAACAAGAAACGAAAGATTTAATTGCAAGATCTAGAGAAGGTACCTTCACTTACCTCACTTCCCCGGCAACTGCGCCAGAAATAGCTTGATGTCTACTACACGCTTCTATTCATGTAGACAGTGTTGGGCCTCCAAGAGCAAATGTTTGTAGGACAGCAGCAAATTTCTCTTAAGTGAGTAACCCAAGGTTTATCGAACTCAGGGAAGTGGAGGTTGAACGTACCCCTTTCAAGCAACCCTGCAATCAAGATACAAGAAGTCTCTTGTGTCCCCAACACACCTAATACACTTGTCAGATGTATAGGTGCACTAGTTCGGCGAAGAGATGTTAAATGGCAAGTGATATGGATGGCAAAAGATGTATTTGTAAATCTGAAATAAAAGGTGCAGCAAGCAAACATGTGGTAAACGTGAGCACAAATGGTATTGTAATGGTGGAAACAAGGCCTAGGCTTCATACTTTCACTAGTGGCAACTCCCAACAACATTAACATAATCGAATCACATGATATTTCCCATAAAACATGCAAGGGGGACGCACTCGGAGGTCATTCCTTTGTGGTCAAGAGAGGACGAGGATTATGTAGGGCTACAAAAGCACACCTCTAAGTTCGTAGTTCTCAATCTATGGATTTCCCAATGTCACCTCGACCATCCAAAGAGAGTACCACAATCACCACAACATATCTCAAGGATAGTCAAAGACAAGCACCAAGAGACTCTCAATCTTCAATCCACACACAAAAGAGGAAATCACTCATGAAAATATTCTTCTAATCCATGTCCAATAGACCGCTGTCACCTTGGTCTTGGAGATTATACTAGATAAAGACAAGTGAGTACATCAATCCAATACATAGAGGAAGGGGAAATATCATGGGATCACCCTAGATTAACATAGCCTATGATCACAACGAAGATCACATCATGGGAGAGAGAATTGACCACATAGCTACTGGTAGAAAACCTCAGCCCCGAGGAGGAACTACTCCCGCATCATGGAGGGAGGAAGCAACATCGATGGAGATGAATCCGGGGGCACTTCCCCGTCCCGGCAGGATGCCGGCACAGGAATTCTGGTCCCCCGAAACTTGGTGGCGATGGCGGCGGAGATCGGAATAGCTTCTGGAGAAAAGGGTTCTGGAATCGATGGTTTCGGGACACGTGGTAAATATATGCCAAAGGGGGTCACCAGAGGCGGAGAGGGGGGCCCAGGCGCCCCCCCGGCGCGGCCAGGAGGGGGGCCGCGTGGGCAGGCTGCCTGGGCTGCCCCTAGCTCCCCTCTGGCCCCACTTCTGGCGCATGGAAGCTTTCGGAGCGCTGAATTTTTATATATTTTTCCCGGAATTTTTCTGGCAATTTAAGTAATGGGAAAACCTGAAATAGAAAAACAGCAGAAAACAGAAACTGGCACTGGGGTGCACTGAGTTAATAGGTTAGTCCAAATATGATCAAAAGTGTATGGAAGTGCATAAATATCATAGCAATATCACACAAAAGAGGCATGGAGCAAGCAGAAATTATAGATACGTTTTGGACGTATCAATGTATTACATAATCCGTCGGTAAGGTTACCTTCAGAAGAGGACTTGGCCGTTCCTGATCCGGAGGCTCAATTGGTGGTGGCGCTTTATGTTATTCTGGATTGGACACTCCCCTACCTGGCGTACATGAACCGTGGTGAGTTACCAGAGGACGAAGTCTTGGCTAGACAGATATCCGGCGATCCAAGTCAATAACTATTGTCAATGGAGAACTACATCATCGCAGCGTTTCTGGGGCGTTTCAGCGGTGTGTGTCGCCGGATGAAGGCCGTGATATTCTTAGAGAGATCGACGAAAGAGATTGTGGTCATCATGCCGGTTCAAAATCTTTGGTGGCTAAAGATTTTCGTCATGGGTTCTACTGGTTGACGACTCATGCCGACGCGGAGGACTTGGTCAGAAAATGTGATGCTTGCCGGAAATTCTCAAGGCGCGCTCATATACCGGCTCAGGAGTTGAGGATGATTCCAATTACTTGGCCGTTCGTGAGTTGGGGGCTGGACATGGTCGGACCCTTCAAGAGATCCCCAGATAAGAAGACCCACCTTTTGGTGGCGGTGGATAAGTTTACCAAATGGGTTGCGGAACCAGCCAGCAAGTGTGATGCAGCAACGACGGTTCAGTTCATCAAAAAGGTGATTTTCCGGTTTGGCTTTCCACACAGCATTATAACTGACAATGGTACCAATCTATCCAAGGGGGCTATGGAGGAGTTCTGTCAATGAGAGCACATCCGCCTTGATGTATAATCAGTAGCTCACCCTCAATCTAATGGCCAAGCTGAAAGAGCCAATCAAGAGATCTTGAGAGGCATTAAACCCCGGCTTATGGTCCCTTTGCAGAGGACATCGGGTTGTTGGGTGGAGGAATTACCCTCTATGCAATGGAGCATCAACACTACACCTAACAGATCTACAGGGTACACGCCTTTCTTCATGGTATATGGAGCTGATGCGGTCCTCCCTAGCGATATCCATCATGATTCGCCGCGAGTGGTGGCTTACGTCGAAACTGATAACGAAAAAGCACGGCCAGATGCATTAGATCGGCTAGATGAGGAACCGGACACGGCAGCAACTCGATCGGCGATTTATCAGCAAGATCTGTGCTGGTACCACAGTCGCCGGGTTAAAACCAGAACGTTTCAAGAAGGAGATCTGGTGCTCCGGCTCATCAAGGACCAGACAGACATGCACAAGTTATACCCACCTTGGGAAAGACCCTTTGTGGTCAGCAAGAACCTGCACAATGGATCATACTACCTCGTGGACATTCGAGAACATAAGGACTCACGTACTGCGGAGGAAGAAACCCGATGGCCGTGGAACATCGCTCTTCTTCGACCTTACTACACCTGAGCTATAGGCCCTGCTTTATGTACATATATTTGCAATGTATATATTATGATCAATATAATAAACTGGCGTCCCCGATAAAGTGAGGTATCAGCCGCCTTTTTTCATAAGAGTTTGTCACATGGGGGCTTCTGTGTGCAAGGGAGTTCCTATGGCCTCTTAAACCGGCGGTCACGTCAAGGCCATCATAAGAGCATAGCTCTGGTTGCTTCGGCAATCCCCACATGATGATGAGGGGCAAAAGAGAGTTTTGATGCCTAGCACAACTCAAACATAGGCCCCGACGAGCATAGCTCAAATGCTACCTGGGGGCTCCTAATGCATAGCATCAGAGAGTTGACAACCCTTGTAGTAGGTTATCAAGCCATGGCTTGGAAGCCTGGTGTATACACCTAAAACCCCGAATTAGTCAGCCTCCATTAAGTAAGTCACTCCGCCCAGGTAAACCTGGTACGACCCATCGAACGTATACACAAGTCAATCTTTACAGACCCTGAACTTGGTAACGTTAAATTGACGATCATCGAGTATTTACACAAGTCAATCTTTACAGACCTTGTGAAATGGTTAATGACAGTAGCCTGGCAGCTCATAAAAAGCCTCGAATTTGGAGCCTGGCAGCTCGTAAAAAGCCTCGACTACACGGTCTTATTTGCCCAAAAATTTCTTTTTGATTTTTTATAAAAAAATATCTTCAAGGTCATTGGTGTTCATCCAAGTCCATTGGTTCAGGGGGTGGATGACTATAAGTTTCCACTACACCTGCGTTTACAGAACCTTTGTCTGGTTTGATTATACAAACGCCAGTACTGACTACATTTAAACCGGAGTTTATCATAACCCGGTTCGGTCCCATCATGAACCGGCAAATGATCAAGGGAGTCATCAATACTTGCATCTTGGATCGTTATCTTTTGCTATCGACTATTGATTAAGGTTAATCGTGACACACTTAGTCACATGTATGATACATACTTTATATTTTATACACAGTTCAGGTTATAAACTTAGACCATGTGTTTGGGCATTATGACCCGTCCGGCGATAAACCGCCAGGACATTTTAAACATTGTTTTATGCAGAAGCAGGTGGAATAAACCATCAAAGGCATTATAAGCAAGAAATAATTATGAAGTTGCCAACTGAAGCAATATCATACAAAGGATAGTGCGTGACAACATAAAGTATTTCAGCTACCCTATTACAAGGCGCTGGAGAGCCCAGAAGAATATCAATTTTTTCCCTAAAGTACTGGGCCATAAAATTTAAACCGGCACCGGCTTAGGACTCTGCGTCATCTTGGTGTGAAGGTTGTGGATCGGCTCGCTCTGATTCTTCGACGGTCTCTTCCAGCTGTTGGAAGTCAGTGGTTGTCCAATCAATCTTGGTCAGTGCTTGGAAATAAACTTCATCGTTCACGAGTTCAGACGGATCAATTTCAGGAGCGAAAGTGTGCTTACGGAGGGGCGGAATAAGATTTTCAATCTCATAAGCCGGAAGCTCGGCCCGCACGTTCTCAGTGCTGTATGCCGGATGATAACGAGACAGATCAGCCTCATCAGACAGTTTGCTGGCCAGATGCCGCATTTCTTCGTCAGAGCGCGCAAATCATTGTCTCCGAAACTCCCTAAATCTTAATCCCTCTAAAAATGGTCTCCCTTGGTTTTAGGGTCCCATTTGAACTGCAACCACTTGATAAAATTATTTAAATTTCCAACCAAAAATTGGAGATGTCTTGTGATGTTGTTAGATCACTTTTATGCTAGAATATTTTTTTTCTTTTAAATATTTTGAGCTCCACACCAGATTTTCAAATCTGGTCCAATGGGCAAATTTGCACTACAACCCCTTTAAATATTCCTTTAATGCCTCCACCAAAATTATGGGATGTTCATAGGAGTATGTTATTCAACATTATGCAAGAACTCATCTAAGTCCTTTGGAAAATTTGAGAAAACCAACCTCTTTTTCATTCTGGTCCATTTGGTATTTTGCACTGCAACCCTAGTTTATTTTGCTCAAGTGCCCTTGAGCTTCCTCATGCTTATAGCCCTTCTTGCAAAACCCTTAAGTCCAGAAGAGTGGGCCCATTGGGATATTTTTGGTTCATGAAACAATGCCCTACACTTTCTGTCCAGAACTGATGATTTGCAAACCTTACACTAGCAAGTTTCTGGTTTTGCCCAACTAGCTATGCCATCATCACATCCTCCCAAAGAGACTCTGATCTGTAGATTTTGGCCACCAGTAGAGATGCCCATATGCCCACGGCATTCTGTCGAGCACCTTGTGTGCATGGCCAGTTTTGGCATAGTTCTTAGTTGACATTGTGGACTTGAACCCCTGACCTAGCAGCCATGTCCACTAACCTCCTAGATACCTCTAACCTAGATCTATTGATTTGTATTGGCATCCAAGCAGGTTTGGCCGCCCTGGCATTTCACTGAACGACTGCCGTGCGTGCATGGAGCGCGGCCAGAGCGCGCGTTTTGCACGTGCCGCGCCCGAGCCGCCGCGCCCCTGGCCTGTTCCCCCCGAGCTTATCCAAACCCTCTGCAGCTCGCAGCATGGAGCCAAGCCCCGACCGTACTCTCTCACAGGCACCACATCGCCTCGCCACGTATCCGGCAAGCCAGGAGCTAGCCGCCACCGCCGCCTGCTGTGGTCGGTGCCGTACGGGCCACCTGGCGCGCCCCCGAGCGCCCCAGGCTACCGTGCTCATCCACAACCTCGTCGTCTACCTCTGCAAGCTCTGCCAACCAGTTCCCACCTCCCCTGCTCTACAATAGTGCCGCCACCGTCGTCCTTATCCTCGGCCACCGTCGAACCGACCTTGATCGCCTATTTAAGGGTGCCCCGAACCCCTCCGCAGCATCAGACTGTCACTAGCCACCCCGCAGAGCAACCCCGTAGTAGCCATTTGTCCCCGGGAAGTTCTCTTCTTCATCTCCAGCGAGTACGGCCGCCGCCGCACTCCAGTCCAATCCGTCGCAACCAACGCCCCTCCCGTCCAGCCAGCACCACCATCCGACTCCCTATGATCCTGCGAAGCCGCCAATCACCTCAAACTAGCTCGGGAGCCATCGTAGTGCAAAGCCCCAAACCCACCCGAAGCCGCCGTCCGCCGCGAGGCTCGTCGCCGTCGTTTTCCTACACCTCCGTCGCCCACTCGACCACCGGGAGGACCTTCCCAGTCCGGCGGATCCATCCCTGCACTCGGACACCCTCGAGGAACCGCCGTTCGCCGGCGTTGATCGCCGGAGCCCCGCCTCAGTTCAGCCAGAGGAAGGAGGCGGGGGGCGACTGGTCAAACCTGACCAGAGGGCCCCCTGGGCCCTCTGTCAGTGAGCCAGCGCCAGCCCACGCGGGCATAAGTGAAGACGCAAAGCCCCTAGTACGTCTCGCCCACTCCGAAAGCGTATTTCAGTCGAAACGTTTTCCTATTTCTGTTTTTATTCTAAAAACAGAGTTGACTGAACTTTGACTGGCAATATCTCTTTAAATATTAATCCATTTGGTTTGATTCTTTTTCTGTTGTTTCCCAAATATTGTCTAGTTTATTTTCATATTTATATGAAAATTTTCCAGACAACTTTTTTTGGGCTGTTTTAAGTCTATGTATTGATTTCTTATTATTTTCTTTTAGGATTTTGAAGAGGGAGAAAACTTCCAAAACTTTTGGAAGGCATTTCTCCTCCCCTCTACTTGAAGGCAAGCATCTTGAACCCCGTTATGATATATGTTGTGTGTTGTTTGCTAAAACATAGGAACTCCATCGACATACCAAAATGGAGTAACGTTATTTCATGTGGAAGTCATACTCTTGCATATCATCATGTGGTGAAAAATAATTTTATGTTATGTATGTGATATTGGTGATAGTAACCACTTCTCATGCCATATATGCCTGGTGATAGTTCGGATGGAGTCCGAAGGAAGGTTGTGTTCCGGTGAACCGACCACGTGACTGATATCTCATTGTGGCGAGGATGTGCAGTAAGGTAGGATGTATCATGAGGGGTGTGACCCTGTCAGGGAACTATGAAGAGCATTGTGGCACCAACCATACAGGGAATACTTAAACCTCCTGAGTCGACCATAGATCGAGTCTTGCTCAGTAACCCCATGCTTGTTTCGTACTACCATTTGTCCCTACCGCTGGTAGGGTACGATTCAGTAAGCTGTCAACCCCTTTCTTGGCACACACCGTACAAAGAGGCCATGGTGGAAGATACCTGGTGCATCCGGTAGGCATGCCACCTGGTCCGGGGGCATGGGTGTTTCCGGTTGGGACCGAGAGGGGGGGCACCCCTTAGAGCGCGCGAAAGAAATTTGATCCCATGCTACGCGAGGTTGTAGCCTCCCCACTTAGAGTTTACTTAACGGGTGTCGTGGGTGATTCCAGACACAAGTAAAGTTAAGCTGGTGTGTGCAAGTCAGGCGGGTTTTCAACTAAAAGACCGTAGACGGTATTAGTTCTAATGGACTAAAGAAAACCGTTACTCGTGGGTAAAGAGTACACCCTCTGCAGAGATATCAAACCTATTCGAATAGCCGTGTCCATGGTTAAGGACTACAGTCTGGGATGGGTCGAGTGTCGGTCTTAGTGTCGGTCTTCGGAGGAAAAACTACTAAACCGGAACTTTTACTATGATCTGCGTTATGTGGAAATCGTGATTATTATTATGGATTAACCATTTGTGTTATTTGAGTTAATGAGTATCCCTGGGACGGTTCTACCTCCTGGATATTCACCATGATTCATTTATTTTCCTTATAAGCCCTTTATGTGATGTCGCTCAGACGTCCGACTGTGGCATTTTGTTATTTATTTTTCTTTATAAGCCCTTTATGTGATGTCGCTCAGACGTCCGACTTTGGTATTTTGTTATTTACTTTTCTTTATAAGCCCTTTATGTGATGTCGCTCAGACGTCCGACTGTGGCATTTTGTTA
>LR738713.1:828601732-828630908 GCA_902687465.1 Secale cereale
TTTTCTTTATAAGCCCTTTATGTGATGTCGCTCAGACGTCCGACTGTGGTATTTTGTTATTTACTTTTCTTTATAAGCCCTTTATGTGATGTCGATCAGACGTCCGACTGAGGCATTTTGTTATTTACTTTTCCTTTATAAGCCCTTTATGTGATGTCGCTCAAACATCCAACTGTGGCATTCTTGTCTTTTAATTTTTTTTCCTATAAGCCCTTTCTGTGGTGTCGTTCAGACGCCCGATTGTGGCATGATTGTTATTTATTTTAATATCACTCTCTGGTTGCATATGCCTTTCTATACGAATGACCTGCTTGCGTTATAGATTGTCATATCATTATTATCATAGTGATCATAAATCATTCTTGAGCATGTTTATGTCTCACCCATATTGATAATGTTTGCGAGTACATTCAAAGTACTCACTGGCTTGTCCCTGGCTATTGTCTTGGCCAAATTCCTTGCGTGGGAAGGAACGACGCGATGACAGCCCCGGAACCTACGTAAATGGAGATAGCAGCCTCGCGAAGATAGGAGTTATCCTGGTCAGCTGTTCCTGTGGGAAATGGAGTCCCATAGTCACCGATGAACCATAAGACGCTTCCGCCATCAGCCACTAGAAACCTTGTGTTGTACTCACAGGCCAGAATGGTATTGTACTACATATTTTGTACTTTGCTTGGAGTTTCTGTAACAAGTTGGTGCCTCATCAGCTAACAGTAATCCTGGGGCTGGTGAGCACAAGGGCCGCTTTTGGGAAATCAATATCCCGAAAATCCGGTCCTGACAACACCCTACATTTTGGACAAGCGCGTCTCCATCGCCTCCTTTTTGCCATTCGAAATCCCAGGCCGCCATAACCTCTCCGCTCCAGCCGCAAAACCCCACCCTCCTCCGTCCGCCACATCACCGCTACCCTGCCGGAGCCTCTTCCCCGACGACGTCGTCCACCGCAACAGCTTGACGTCCCACGTCCACCTCTCTGGATGAGGATCCGTCGTCCATCTCATCGTCCCGCCGGTTCAGCCGCCCCGTCCTCCACCTCCAAGGAGCTGCTCCGATGATCGCCTCGTCTATCACGGCTGCTCTATCCCCATAGCGCCGCCTCAACCTGCTCCACCGGAACCGCAACATTCTCCTCGGACGAAGCTGAGGCCTACTCGGCGCCACCAAAGAGGTTGTACAATCATCGCATCGCACCTTCTCCTTAGCTCGACCTCCCGGCGCCGACGGTGCTCCATCCTGCACCCCCATGGAGCGGCTACCTTGAATCCGGCGCCGCGGGCGACACCTCCACAGCGGCTCTCCCCTAGTGTGAGGCCCCTTCGGCAGCGGCGTCCATACCAGCCGGTAATACGTCCCAAACGTATCCATAATTTTTGCTTGTGACATGCTTGTTTTGCATCATTGTCTCATGTTTATATCAAAGTTTTCTATCTTTTTAGGCATTTATTGGACTAACCTACTAATGGTTGCAAAAGTGCACAATGTTCTTGTTTTACACTTTATTGTGTAGGAATTACTTGGAAATTGACAAAAACGCAAAAGGAGTCGTATTGGAGTAGGACTCTGACTTTCCTGAAATCTGTCTGAGAATGTTTTTAGAAGATGGTCACGTTCCGGCCAGAAGACGATGCCAAACGGAAAAAGCCTAGTTGCGAGTTGTGGGGAAATTCGAGAGGATGCTTCTGGATATAAAATTCGTCCAAATCGGAGTCCGGACGGCCGAGAAAAGCCCGTTTTACTGAAGCCCAAAATCTGATGACGGGAATCCGAGAGTCTATATAAAGAGAGGAAACCTAGGTCACCAAGGGCCACGAATTTTCCTCCTCCCAGGCCGCCGTCTTGGAGGGGAGGACCAGCACCATTGCAGCACCATCCACAAGGAAGAAGGGGGGCCAAGGAGCCGCTGCCCCCTAGGGACGCCGCCGCCCCGAGGGCCGCCGCCGCCCCGGAGGGCTGCCGCCGCCGCCACGGCTACCGCCAGCCGCCTCCTCCTCTCCGGGCTGCACCTCTTCATCAACACCACCATCAATCTCTTGCTCACCATGGCCATGTGTGAGTAGTCTTCTCCGGGGCTGAGGGCTTGTACGTGTAGCTATGTAGTTATCTCTCTCTCCCATGATGTGATCTTGTAGTGATCATGAGCTTTGTTAATGTAGATTGATCGGATGCTATTTTTCCATATGTAATGAGTATGATGTCTCTCAAGTGGTATTATTTATCGTGAATTTGTTCTTATGTGTGATTGAATACTGGAATCATGAGGTTTCTTGTGGTGTGCTTTACAAACTGCATGGTGCCAAGGTGACATTGTGGGTGCCGTGTATGTCAATGGAAAGAACTAATCAGGGAATATGTTGTGGTGTTTGTTTAGTACAGTCTTGGGGGCTCAAAGTGACAGCGTGGGGTGCCCAGGATAGGAACGGTAGACTTTAAGGTGTGCTTTTGTAGCCCTACGCAATCTCATCCTACTTTGGTCCCTCGGAATGGGTTTGGAGAAACAATTACAATATATGCTTTGGTGAAGTAGTGTTTGATTGATTAAGTTAGCGAAGTTGAGAGAGTCCACTAGTGAAAGTATGATCCCTAGGCCTTGTTTTCATCAATTGAACACCGTTTACTTCCAGTTTTGTACATGTTTGCTTGCTGCCATTTTTATTTCAGATTTACAAATACATCTTTTGCCATACATATCACTTGCCATTTAACATCTCTTCGCCAAACTAGTGCACCTATACATCTGACAAGTGTATTAGGTGTGTTGGGGACAAAGAGACTTCTTGTATCTTGATTGCAGGGTTGCTTGAAAGGGGTATGTTCAACCTCCACTTCCCTGAGTTCGATAAACCTTGGGTTACTCACTTAAGGGAAATTCGCTGCTGTCCTACAAACCTCTGCTCTTGGAGGCCCAACACTGTCTACAGGAATAGAAGCGTGTAGTAGACATCAAGCTATTTCTGGCTCCGTTGCCGGGGAAGTGAGGTAAATGAAGGTACCTTCTCTAGATCTTGCAATTAAATCTTTTTGTTTCTTGTTTTTTATTTCACTAGTTTTGCTTAATGGAAAACAACAAAAATATGAGAGAGCTTTATAAGCTCTACCTTGAACTTGGACATGATGTGTTTGAAGAGAAAATTAAAAAACCTTTGGAACTTTATTATTTGCATAACAATCATGATGGTGGTGATTTTCTTAGTATGCTTTCTTTGAATATCAATATTGCTAATGACATGGAAAGATCTAAACTTGGGGAGGTCGGTTTTGATGAACATGATATTTTTAGTCCCCCAACTTTTGAGGAGAAAATTTACTTTGATGATACTATGCCTCCTAAATATGATGATTACCATGATGGTTATGATTGCTTTACTCTCACTATTCCTAATAAGAAAGATTTTTCTTATATGAAGAGTAATGATACTTTTATGCTTTTAGATCATGGAAATAATGCCTTATGTGATAGTTATATTGTTGAGTTCATCCATGATGCCACTGAAATTTATAATGATAGAGGGAGACATGGTTCTAAATATCTTAATAATAAGAAGTTTCCTCTCTTTATGGTGAATATTTTGAAGTTATGCTTGTTTTGCCTTCCTATGCTAGTTGCTTTATGCTTCAATAATTTATTTTCCTACAAGATTCCTATGCATAGGAAGCATGTTAGGCTTAAATTTGTTTGGTATTTGCTTCTTGATGCTCTCTTTTGTTCTTCAACTCTTATTCCTACGAGAGCATCATTAAAGTCTTAAGCCTATCTTTATGGCTATAAAGAAAGAGCTCTAGGGAGACAACCCTTGTTATCTTTGCTTTCAGTTTTTTCTTTCAGTTTTTAGTGGTCTTGATGTTTGTTACTACTGTAGCAACATCATTGTATCTTTATTTTTCAGCTTTGTGCCAATTTTAGCCTCTGATTGCAAGAAAGTTCAAAAGTTGTGACATGCTGTCCAGAAAACAGATTATGTCCTTGGACAGAAAAATTCGAATAAAATCACCAGATCATCTTTTTGATCTGAATTGTTTTGACAACGTGCTCTATACAATTGGCTTTCGAGCGTCTGTTCTGAGTTTTTTGATTTGAGTTGCAGAAGTGCCCCGAAAAAATTATTTACTACCTGCTGGTCTGTTTTTCATAGATTCTGTCTTGTTTTGCCTTTTCTTCGTTTTGCAAACCTTGAGCTTGCTTTTTCTTTGCAAAAACCTTTTGGCAATCTTGAGAAACAGTAGCTCTTCAAGATTATCTTTATTTCCAGTAGGGAAAAGTTATTTTATTGTGGGTACTAACCTCTCTAATCAGATTATGATGAGTTATGTATGAAGGGATTTTTCAAGTGTGCGAGGGAAGATGATAAAAGAAGACTCGGGAGGGTCAAACGCTCAAGCTTGGGGATGCCCCCGTGCACCCGCAAGAAATATTCTAGAAGACTCAAGCGTCTAAGCTTGGGGATGCCCCCATGCATCCCCTTCTCCATCAACAATTATCAGTCCGTCTTTCGTTCCACTATAATTATCACTTCATGTGTTATGTGCTATGCTTGGAGCGTCTTGCTCTTAGTTTCCTTTTTAGTTTTATTTAGCTTTGATTGCTGGTCATAAATAAGTTGCATCTTATCATTCTTGTTTGGGAGAGAGACACGCTCCGCTTTTTCATGAAACACTCATGTTCTTCACTTATATCTTTTTGAGTGTTTTAGCTACCTTGTTATATGCTTCTAGCTCTTGTTTTTATTTCATATCATGTTCAGAGCTATTAGTTCTTTTATAGAAAGTACTCTCTTGCTTCACTTATATCTTTTTGGAGAGTTGAATTGGTTTGAATTGCTAAATAATATGTTGGTAAAGTAAATGCCAAGTGTGGCCGTGGTGCAAAGAATAAAAAGCTTGCATAGTTTTGAAGATCATTGAGTAACTTGATCCCTATCAATTGTTTTGAGAAATTAAGTAGTGATGCCTAAACATGTAGATCATTTAATAAAGTCTTATTAGTGAAGAAATACATTTGAACTTTGCAATTGTTTAGTTTTTCACCATTGGTAGTTTTAAAGTTCTTGTTCTCTTTTTAGAAGTAAGATGGTTGGCAAGGAAGACAGTGTAGAAGTCATATAATTATGCTGAAAGGATGTTATAATTCTCTTGTACCGGTTAACATGTGCTTGCTAAAAACTTGCTAAACCAAAAACTCTGTACTGAGCGGGAATGCTGCTCGTGCATCCAAATTCCATAGCCAAAATTCTGCCATATGTGTCCACCATACCTACCTATGCATGGTATTTAATAGCCATTCCAAGTAAATTGCTCATGTGCTACCTTTAAAACCTTCAAAATTTATCCTTATTTGTGTCTCTGTTTTAGCTCATGAGGAAGTGGTAGATAGTTCATTATTACTTGTGTTGGACAGAACGACCCCTGACGTGCATGAATAATGTGCATGTCCTTAATTTTCCAAAAAGAGCTGGCAAAAGGGTATGCCCAGCCCACTTTACATGTCATCAATATCAATATCAAAAACCTCCTTCACACATCGTACCTGAGAAATCAGACAAACTTTGGCTAGTGATAAACAAAGGAGAAAGGGGAGTGTTATCATTCCTCTATGGGAGCCGCTCTTAAGTTCTGTTTGGCATGAGTAGTAGTGCATTGTTTATTACCATTCGTTGACATAAGCATACATCTCTCAAAATTGCTTTTATATCTCTATGTTTTCAAAAATAAAAAGCTCTAGCACATGAGTAATCCCTGCTTCCCTCTGCGAAGGGCCTATCTTTTACTTTTAAATGTTGAGTCCGTTTTCCTATGTTCTAATCTTCTTCCTCCACCATAAGCAAGCATCTAGTGTTAACCCTGGGTTCAAGTTGACTATGTTCAAAACTTCTGCTAGTTATATATAATCCTTGTGCATTGAACTTATCCATGAGATAAAATGTTGAAAAGTGGAAAGCATTGCTGAAACTTTATCTTCCTTTTGTGTTAACTAGAATGCTTTTGATGAGAGAACTCCTTTGGGGCTAACAGTTGTGCTTAACTTTATAGTTTCATGTTTTCAATTGTACTATTCATGAAAAGAATTTACTTAGATGATCACTTGGTTATTCATTGTTTACTTGCTTTCAACTATAGACAATTATTTTGGTTCACTTTATTTCAGTCCATATGCTTTACTATATTACTTGATCAAGATTGTGTTAGTAGCATGTCACCTCAAAAATTATCTATGTTATCATTCTACCTACTCGAGGACGAGTAGGAATTAAGCTTGGGGATGTTGATACGTCCCAAACGTATCCATAATTTTTGCTTGTGACATGCTTGTTTTGCATCATTGTCTCATGTTTATATCAAAGTTTTCTATCTTTTTAGGCATTTATTGGACTAACCTACTAATGGTTGAAAAAGTGCACAATGTTCTTGTTTTACACTTTATTGTGTAGGAATTACTTGGAAATTGACAAAAACGCAAAAGGAGTTGTATTGGAGTAGGACTCTGACTTTCCTGAAATCTGTCTGAGAACGTTTTTAGAAGATGGTCACGTTCCGGCCGGAAGACGACGTCAAACAGAAAAATCCTAGTTGCGAAAGTTGTGGGGAATTTCGAGGGGATGCTTCTGGATATAAAATTCGTCCAAATCGGAGTCCGGACGGCCGAGAAAAGCCCGTTTTACTCAAGCCCAAAATCTGATGACGGGAATCCGAGAGTCTATATAAAGAGAGGAAACCAAGGTCACCAAGGGCCACGAATTTTCCTCCTCCTAGGCCGCCGTCTTGGAGGGGAGGACCAGCACCATTGCAGAACCATCCACAAGGAAGAAGGGGGGCCAAGGAGCCGCTGCCCCCTAGGGCCGCCGCCGCCCCGAGGGCCGCCGCCGCCGCCACGGCTGCCGCCGGCCGCCTCCTCCTCTCCAGGCTGCACCTCTCCATCAACACCACCATCAATCTCTTGCTCACCATGGCCATGTGTGAGTAGTCTTCTCCGGGGCTGAGGGCTTGTACGTGTAGCTATGTAGTTATCTCTCTCTCCCATGATGTGATCTTGTAGTGATCATGAGCTTTGTTAATGTAGATTGATCGGATGCTATTTTTCCATATGTAATGAGTATGATGTCTCTCAAGTGGTATTATTTATCATGAATTTGTTCTTATGTGTGATTGAATACTGGAATCATGAGGTTTCTTGAGGTGTGCTTTACAAACTGCATGGTGCCAAGGTGACATTGTGGGTGCCGTGTATGTCAATGGAAAGAACTAATCAGGGAATATGTTGTGGTGTTTGTTTAGTACAGTCTTAGGGGCTCAAAGTGACAGCGTGGGGTGCCCGGGATAGGAACGATAGACATTAAGGTGTGCTTTTGTAGCCCTACGCAATCTCATCCTACTTTGGTCCCTAGGAATGGGTTTGGAGAAACAATTACAATATATGCTTTGGTGAATTAGTGTTTGATTCATTAAGTTAGCGAAGTTGAGAGTCCACTAGAAAGTATGATCCCTAGGCCTTGTTTTCATCAATTGAACACCGTTTACTTTCAGTTTTGTACATGTTTGCTTGCTGCCATTTTTATTTCAGATTTACAAATACATCTTTTGCCATACATATCACTTGCCATTTAACATCTCTTCGCCAAACTAGTGCACCTATACATCTGACAAGTGTATTAGGTGTGTTGGGGACACAAAAGACTTCTTGTATCTTGATTGCAGGGTTGCTTGAAAGGGGTACGTTCAACCTCCACTTCCCTGAGTTCGATAAACCTTGGGTTACTCACTTAAGGGAAATTTGCTGCTGTCCTACAAACCTCTGCTCTTGGAGGCCCAACACTGTCTACAGGAATAGAAGCGTGTAGTAGACATCAGCCGGATCTGCTGCTGCTGCTCTGGCTCTCGCTCGCTCGCCCAGCTGCTGCTGCTCTGGCTCTCACTCGCTCGCTCGCGCTGCTGCTGCTGCTACTCTCCCCCTCGCTCGTGCTGCTGCTCTGCCCCGATTTAGCTACACTTTAGTCGACTGAATCGACTTTTGGGTCAGTCGATTTTCAGGTGGTGAGGGGGCTCGCCGGAGTAAGGAATAACCACCCGCAGCGGGGACGGGGGCTTGCCGGAGAAGTACCCCACTATCTATCTTAGGGTTCAGGGTGGGGGCTGGGGCCTATAGGGCTGGCCGGGGCGGCGGCGGACCGGTGGTGGGGAGTTGTTTCGGGGCGGCGAGGCGGTGCTGGGGCCGGCGGTTCGGAAAGTGGTGGCTGGCGGCTAAGGGGGGTGCAGGTTGAAGATGAACTGTAGGCCCTCCCTAAACTACATGTCAAGTGCCTCTCTGCTACCATTGCATTCAGTTTCGACAGTAACATTCAGATTCCACAGTAAATTTCAGTTTCGACAGTTAAGTTCAGAGTCAACAGTTTTTACCTCATCTCTTGTAGTCAGGTGGTTTTTGGTGATGTAAATTTTACATCTATTTACATCATCTATTGGAGATGCTATTAGAATCCCACTTGAGATTGACGATGTCTGTCTTGCGTTGCTTCAGCCTTGATGTCTTACAGCTCACCGGGGCTGCTCCAACGACAAAACGAACCATCACAACAGAGCAGTGCCTTGGACGCCGTCTACAGATTCCTCAAATCTTCCTCCACACCTCGGACAACCACCTCTGCCTCAACTGCTTCAGCGACCAATCCAATGATGCTGAGGTCGACACGGCTACGGCAAACAGGTTGTACACTTGTTGCATCACTTATTACTATACATTCATGTCGATCCATTAGGGCTATTTTGGTTCGACGGAAAAACATAGCAATAGGGAATTTTACAATGGCACTCTACTATTCAATTATTCATGCATTTTGTTGAAAGGAATGAAGATAAACATCCACCTGCACCTACTTTTCAAAATCCTATGCATGAATATGTGGCACCTCGGCTCAGAGAAACCGGAACGCCCCATATTCCAGCCCAGAGATCGAGGTGAAGTCTTCTGGAATACGAACTACTTAGCATAGAACAAACTAGCTTTCTATTACAACACGAATAGGGATACAAGGTCTCCGATATTACAATGAATAACACCGGCACGGCGACGCTACGCCAACCACAGTTGCTCTATGCAAGCAGCATAACAACTCGAGGCAGCTGAACCTCTACTGGCAGCAGAACAACGAACGGCGATGATGGACTCTAATCTACAGGGACTCTAGCTGGAACGTTTATCCTAGCTCGCGAACAAAGGAACCACACCAAAACAAGAAAGCAATCTAGGCACGACCTGCAAACTGGCATGACACGCTAGGTCAGTACATTGAATGTACTTGCAAGCTCACAATAAACCAAAAGCAGTCAAGACAAACAACAGCATGGCATTAGCATGTTAATTTAATCATGAAAATGGTACTAACAGAACAACATGGCATGCCCAACATGATACAACTAGAACAAGCATAGCATGGACATACGAACATGATGATACTAACATGCACCAACTTACTCTGCTCGCGTTACATCGTAACCATCACATGCACAAACTTACCACCACATACATCACACGATCATCTCAGGATCAAATCAAGCTTGGTATAAACAATACCGTAGTAATCATCAAATGACCACAAGGAGCTTGATCTTTACCCATGATTCTCGCACAACATCATGAATATCCAACAACTCGGTATCCTCGATACCACCGTGATCATCTCACGATCACATCCAACAACTCGGTATCCTCGATACCACCGTGATCATCTCACGATCACATCCAACATCTTTCTCATCATCGAACCGGGGTTGTTATTATAAGGACATTATTATTACTATTGACTCATAGTGTGACCGACACGAACTGGGCCCTTATCCGCGGGCATGGCTATCGATAGATTAAGACACACACACACTCTGCAGAGGTAGCACACTTTACTAACACCATGGAACCCATGGCCTCGCACTCCCATTCGGATGGACCAACGGCGTTTCGACAAAACCGTCCTACTGCCATGACACTCTCCCTGCCACTCCGACTCACTCCCCACTTGGCTAGTCCTGGGTGGCCCCGTGTCTACCAAAGACACAACGACCACCATCGTGGCCAAACGGTCCCAAACGGGGACCCAAGCTCAAAACAACAACAACAACAACAACAACAACGGGCACACAAGGTTATGTCCGCCTACCTGATCAGGGTAGCACACGCCCATAACCTTCCCTCTTTGGAGGCACCGGCGAGAGGCACGACAATAGACCCAGTTAGGGCCTTCCCGTAAAGGCAATTGTGGATGCACTAGTCAGCTCGATTTGATGGCACCATGACTCAGCCAATAGTTGTTCAAGTTCATTTTAAGTTCGGTTAAACTTGAATGCAAATGATGCTGAGCCATATTAAAATAACATGATGCAACTACAATACATGAGCATGATATCAACAGGGAGGTGCAACATAATTATCGAGCATAACCACAGTGAAGCATATATCCAAATGAGCATGGCATACTGACTAGCATAAACATCCCAAGTATAACGCTACTCATGATATGCATTACTACTAGCATTATAAATAAATACCATGCAAGAACATAGCAAGAACATTACCAAGTAAACATGTAACTAACTAGTTGCAACGCAACATGCATATGGACAGTACTTGACAGACAATAAGCATGCATCAGGATAAACATCAGTACTACCAAGCATAACATGTGAACATGATACTAACAGTAGTACAAAATAACAAGTAGCATCAGATCATAGCATGACATTGAACATGAAACTATGAGCATAACCGAAACAACGATAGCAGTAACAAACAAGCAGGCAGATAACAGCAAACTTTTATTAAATATTCAGGTTGAAAACCATGGCTACTGCATGGCTATCATGCAAGTTGCTATTGTGGCGTGCCTCGGGATGGAGAGTACTCTGGAAAGAAGTGCGGTGAAGCCGTAGAAAGAATCGCCGGAAACAGTTCACTCTCAGAGGGGGGTGATTAGAGGCGAGAGCATAATGGTCATTTTCAGAATGTTAACACATGGTGAAAATGATACCAACAGAAAGGTCTCGTCGATACGAAGAAGTGGGCTTTGGAATCACCTGATTCAGAGTTATGGCCGCGAAGATATGAGGTGTTGAAGGAGAGGGACCAATCTTTGAATATTTCTTCAGCAAATAGGTCCCTGAGTGGATAAGACAGAAACAGATTTGAGAAAATACGCTTTCTAGAAAGGAAAGCGTATTCTGAACCGAAGTAGACCAAGAATACGTTTTCTGAACAAGAAAGCGTACCCGGGGAAATTCATCTCCACTTATCCACGTGGACCCGTGGCTGGAGCCACTTCCAGGTGGGTCCCACGCGGTCAGGGCCGGGAGGGGGCCAGGCGAGGTCGTCTTCTTCCTCGCTCCTTTCCTGCACGAGACAGAGGAGGAGCAGGGGAGGGCCCTGTCGGTGGTGGCCCGGCCGGCGTCGGCCACAGTTAGCCGAGGCGAGGCCACCGGGCGGAGCGGGACGGAGAGCTGCTCCCTCCTGGAGCAGCAGCAGGCAACGGGGAGGGGTGAGGTTGAGGCCACGGGCGGAGGTTGGAGGAGGCAGAAGTGGGCGATGGCAAGGGGGGCCGGCCAGCTCCGGTCGTCTCTAGCCTGGCCGAGGGCACCAGCGGATGCACGAGGAGACGGCGCACCCGTTCAGAGGATCAGCCGACGCCGGGGTGGGTGCAGAGGAGAGGAGGCCGCGGCGACGGAGGCGGATAGAGAGGCGGCGGTGGTGATGGGGCTCGGTGATGCAGGCGCTCCGGCGAGGGGGCAAGAAGTTGGGGCAGATCGGTGGGACGAGGGGAACTCGATGGACGTGACTAGAGGAGGAGACGAGGCTCGGTTTAGCCTAGGCAGCTCGACTCCGGCGATGGCCGAGACGGACTCCAGCAAAAGAAGGAGGAGCCCGAGGACTCTGGTGGGGAAATGAGGCAAGGGAGGAGCTGGTAAGGTGCGGGAGGGGTCGAGGGGTCCTTATATAGGCGAGGGGAGGGCTCTGGAGCTCACAAGCGGGCTTGAGCAGTGCTCTAATGGAGGTCAGAGGCTGGGCATCGCAGGGGCACTGTTCTGGTGGCGCAGCGATGGCGAACCACGACGAGGCATTGATGTAGGGCGACGTACTCGAGCACGGGCGAGCTCCAGGACATGGATGGAGGTCGAACGAGGAGGAAGGTGACAGGAACAGTGGCCGGATCGATCCAGAGTGCGCGATGTGCATGACGCAAGCATGATCACCACGCGCACTGGCGCAAGCGGCACTCTTTGGTGTGGTCAACTGTGTCCAGTAGATAAACAGTCGTGCCCTTAGTCAAAATGAGGAAATAAACCGGTCCAGGGGCAAAGAAGAGATTTGCACTTAGATCCGAAGTAAACCAACAACCAAGTGTTTGTGCTGTGTTGTGGGGTCAACAGCTAGGTAACTAAGTAAAAACTTTGTCTTGCGATGATCTCACACTAAGATGATGTAGATCACCAAAAATCAGACTAAGAGGAGGAATTTAGATGATGGTTGCTATAGAAAGTGCAAAACTGGCCAGACTAGGGCACAATGATGGTGCACTCACATACTTAAGTGTCATGAGCTGACATTTGGTGGAGTGCGGTTATTTGACCATATGGAGCTGCTGTAAAAATCTCATGCCATTTGGAGTTACCACAGTGGCACTTGCTTCACAATGCTCCATTCTGGACAGAATCTAGGAAAATTTACTGAGGGTAAATGGATAAGTGGATCGAGTCAAAACTTGGTGGAGGGAGTAGATGTAGATGTAAGAATGTCCTAGTAAATTTTCAGCTCAAATGAAGCAAGTTAAAATAGGGTTGCTTCACAAAGTGAAAATCCTACCAGAAACCAAGATTTGGAGCTGAGCTCACATAGATGATATCCATGAGCTAAAATTTGGTGGAGACGCATGATTTGATCAAATGAAGGATGTGACCAAGTTTCAACTCATTTGGACATGCCTAGAATATACTTCCTTCGCAAAGTTCCTTTTTGGACAGAAACTTTGGAAAATCACTGAAAAATATTTACTAGGCCAATGAGTTTGAAAGTTGGCACAGAGCAAAGATATGGACAGGAAAATATGTCCACAAGGTTTGGAGGCAATTGGGCAAATATAAATAGCACTTGCTTCACAAAGTTCCATTTAGGGCGGAATGGAAAATTGATTATTGGAGGATTATTTTTGAACATGGCAATGAAATGTTTTGCCATATTTGAGAAAGATATGACCCAAACAATTTATTAGAGTTATTTTGGGAATTTTTAGATTGACAGAGATATAGATTGCTTCACAACCTAGGGCAAAAAGAATTATTCCCATTATAGAAAAGGAATATTCCTTGGAAAAAAGAATTTTGGATTAGGTCAAGGATGGAAATGACAGGGTCTTGGGATGATTATGAGGATGGCAAGCCACTATAAAACCTAGGAAGACATGATCTTCCCAACTTTCGGAACCACGCAACCATTGAAAAGCAAATAAAATCAAGAAATCCAGGAAAATTTAAAGAAAAAGAAAAGGGCAAAATCCAGGCTGTTACAAACCTTCCCCCTTAAAGAAATCTCGTCCTCGAGATTTGTGTGCTTAGGGAACAAATAAATATTCTGACTTGAAGAAACCGTTTCTAACTCTGGTTTCTTTTATTCATTCTCACATTATGTTCCCATATAATATTTCCACTAAATTTGATCTGACTGACTGCCTTGATCTGGAGTGGTTTGCTTTACCGTACCTGAAATTTTGACCGAGCTTTCCTGTTATGCTCCTGTTCATACTGTCTCAAATTTTTATTTCATATTAGTGACTTAGTTGAGGTCCGAAAGATTATCATTCTGACATACGTGTCCTTCTCGATATTGATCCTTGAGAGGGATATTAGTCTGTATCGAGTATTGAGAATATTCCACGGAGTTGGGAATACCTTCCCGTGGAACAAAGGATTCTCTTTTATCCATGCATCGTCTCGCTCGAATATATATGCATGCCTTCTGGGTTCAAAACTGGGATGTGAATCATACATGTTCTTTTGATGGATTCTGACGTCTTGCAGGAGTTTTTGACATATATTGATTGGCTTCACACTCTCCAGTATCCAGAGGTTTGATTGTTGCTTGATGTGTCTGAATATAAAATTGCACCAGCTGACTGATGCTTTATTTTGTCGGTATATCCATGGGGATGACTGTCCGTGCGATGCTTCGCTGAGGTCAATATATTGAGCTATCCCGAGGTCGGACGTGATAGACATCGGGTATTCAATGCTTGTCAGTTCCGAGCATACTGTGGACTGAGCAAGTTATCCTGATGCGAGATCCTTACTGTATTGTCGGTCTTGACCCCTCATTATTATTTTTTGTGTCTGGATTTTTAACCGAAAGACTGGGCATTATATATCCTTGATTATTTTTTGCGACCCTTAGTGTTGTCATATCAATATTCTGCCATCATACCTTTGTTCCGACTGATTCTCATTTTTGACTTAACCATTGCACATCTGACACTTTAAATAAACTGCCATATGCTGACAATTTATGGTTTAATCTCTTGTACCAGTGTCGTACTGAAGGAGACTGGGCAGCTTGCACTAGAAACCACTGGGATATCTTGCTTGAGGAAGACTGGATCGTTTGTGTTCGAAGCTTTCGGCGGATAGCTTGATGAGGAAGACTGGGTACCGTACCTCAGAAGCTTCCCCCCTTAAAGACTTACTAGGGGAGATTTGGTATCTGATGCGAGAAGATTGTGCAGTATCTTATTGAAGTGTACTGAATATCTTGCATGGGAAAATTATTCATACCTTATTGATGCAGACTGGGGAATCTTGCCTTGTACGCTTCGCTGATAAATTGTGAAAAAGGACTGGACTGATTTTCTTTGTGAACCAAATTACATATATTTATATATATTCTTGCCATTTCGACTGCTGATATTTGTATGACAAGAATTGTCTGACTGTCCTTGCTGAATTCATTGCATATTTGGACTGTCTTCTGGGTGTCGCGCGTATTAAATCTGACTCATAGCAGAATTAATAATTGTGTACGACCATACCTCTGACTTGAAATGCACGGTTGGACTTGGATCCAATTTTGTTTTAATTATTGCTTCAATAAAGATGGATCTCTGACGGGTACTTGTTACTGAAAGTCTGAGCAGAAGATAATATGTATCCAGACTGGATGTCTGCAATTCAATGCCGTCGGCTGAGAATCTCATTGCTTTTAGCTGAGTGCCTTGGTGTATATTTTTACTTCTCACTGCTTCTTCTGATCCGGTGTTTTGATGAGCCATTTCCATAAGGGGGTAACAGCGAAGATTTAAAACAAAGAAGCGCGAGAAAACGAGCGATCGCAACAAACCACACAGCAAACAAGCTACAAAACTAATCCACACAGGCACAAACAAGCACACACAAGCATAATACTACAGCAAATGCACATGCACTACACAAATGACTACACCCTACGCTTGAGAAAACTCTCGGGAGATGACGAAGTAACTAGCGGCGCGGCTGACTCCGAAACTCCAGATGGACGAGGCGGAGGGGTTTGAGAAGCTGGCGGAGACTGAGGTAAGGCGACATCAAGCAATCTCCTCGCTTGAATGGCGTCTCGGACTAACTCGAAAATAAGAAGACACTCGGCCGTCATGTAACGGGACATGGCGAGGATAGCCGGGTCATCTCCAGGGTTGACAGAAGGAAACTGAATCCGCCTAGGATTCTCGACGATGGTGGGATAATATTGATAAGCACGGTTTTCATGCACCATGCTCTCTTGATGACGAAGACCGATGATGCCTGCCATTGCGGCAAGCTAAACGGCATGCTCGGGAATAGCGCTGTAACCACCGTGGAAACTATAGGTGCACTTACCGATAGGAATCGGGGCTGATAGATGAACATGAGCAACATATTCCAGGATTCTTCTCCCGACAGAAAACTGGAATACTAGGTACTGGGGTTGATCTCCGAGGAGATAAATGCTATGCCACATGTCTCCAAGGAGGGTGGCAAAGCTGAGAGGTGCAGGAGTGGGACTGAACTCAATAGGAATAGCATCGGGAGCTGTGGGGATGGCACTGAAATCATGGAAGTTGACCGCCATCTACGCACTAAACAAGGGTTAGACGTAACCGAATAAGACTATATGCAGCAAACAAATGCAACAACCAAATGCAGCAAGCAAGGGCAACAACCAGACCCTATACTACCGTTTTCTAACGTTCCAGCGGACTAGGACGCTCTACAACCAGTCCTGCTCTGATACCAAGCCTGTGGCACCCCGGCTCAAAGAAACCGGAACGCCCCGTATTCCAGCCCAGAGACCGAGGTGAAGTCTTCTGGAATACGGAACAGCTTAGCATAGAACAAACCAGCTTTCTATTACAACACGAATAGGGATACAAGGTCTCCGATATTACAATGAATAACACCAGCACGGCGATGCGACGCCAACCACGGTTGCTCTATGGAAGCAGCATAACAACTCGAGGCAGCGGAACCTCTACTGGCAGCGAAACAACGAATGGCGATGATGGACTCCAATCCGCAGGGACTCTGGCTAGAACGTTTATCCTAGCTCGTGAACACAGGGACCACACCTAAACAAGCAAGCAATCCAGGTATGACCTACAAACTGGCATGAGACGCCAGGTCAATACATTGAATGTACTTGCAAGCTCACAATACACCAAAAGCAGTCAAGACAAACAGCATGTTAAATTAATCACGAACATGGTACTAACAGAACAACATGGCATGCCCAATATGATACAACTAGAACAAGCATAGCATGGACATACAAACATGATGATACTACATGCAACATGATGATACTAACATGCACCAACTTACTCTGCTCGGGTTACATCGTAACCATCACATGCACAAACTTACCACCACATACATCACACGATCATCAGAGGATCAAATCAAGCTTGGTATAAACAATACCGTAGTAATCATCAAATGACCACAATGAGCTTGATCTTTACCCACGATTCTCGCACAACATCACGAATATCCAACAACTAGGTATCCTTGATACCACCGTGATCATCTCACGATCACATCCAACAACTCGGTATCCTCGATACCACCGTGATCATCTCACGATCACATCCAACATCTTTCTCATCATCGAACTGGGGTTGTTATTATAAGCACATTATTATTACTGTTGACTCACAATGTGACCGACACGTATTGGGCCCTTATCCGCGGGCACAGATATCGATAGATTAAGACACACACACTCTGCAGAGGTAGCGCACTTTACTCACACCACGGAACCCATGGCCTCGCACTCCCATTCGGATGGACCAACGGTGTTCTGACAAAACCGTCCTATTGCCATGACAATCTCCCGGCCACTCCGACTCACTCCCCAATGGGCTAGTCCTGGGTGGCCCCGTGTCTACCAAAGACACAACGACCACCGTCGTGGCCAAACGGTCCCAAATGGGGACCCGAGCACAAAACAACAACAACAACAACAACGGGCACACAAGGTTATGTCCGCCTACCTAATCAGGGTAGCGCGCGCCCATAACCTTCCATTGGAGGCACCGGTGAGAGGCACGACAATAGACCAAGTTAGGGCCTTCCCATAAAGGCAAGTGTGGCTGCACTGGTCAGCTCGATTTGATGGCACCATGACTCTGCCAACAGATGTTCAAGTTCATTTTAAGTCCAGATAAACTTGAGTGCAAATGATGCTGAGCCATATTAAAATAACATGATGCAACTACAATACATGAGCATGATATCAACATGGAGGTGCAACATAATCATCGAGCATAACCACAGTGAAGCATATATCCAAATGAGCATGGCATACTGACTAGCATAAACATCCCAAGTATAACGCTACTCATGACATGCATGACTACTAGCATTATAAATAACTACCATGCAAGAACATAGCAAGAACATTAGCAAGTAAACATGTAACTAACTAGTTGCAACGGAACATGCATATGGACAGTACTTGACAAACAATAAGCATGCATCAGGATAAACATCACTACTACTAGCATGTACTTATACTACCAAGCATAACATGTGAGCATGATATTAACAGTAGTACAAAATATCAAGAAGCATGAGATCATAGCATGACAGTGAACATGAAACTATGAGCATAACCAAAACAACGACAGCAGTAGCAAACAAGCAGGCAGATAACTGCAAACTTTTATAAAATATTCAAGTTGAAAACCATGGCTACTACATGTCTATCATGCAAGCGGGTATTGTGGCTTGCCTGAGGATGGAGAGTACCCCGGGAAGAAGTGCGGTGAAGCCGCGGAAAGAATCACCGAAAACATTTCTCTCTCGAAGGGGGCTGATTCGAGGCGAGGGCATAATGGTCATTTTCAGAATGTTAACACATGGTGAAAATGATACCAACAGAAAGGTCTCGTCGATACTAAGAAGTGGGCTTTGGAATCACCTGATTCGGAGTTACGGTCGCGAAGATATGAGGTCTTGAAGGAGAGGGACCAATCTGTGAATATTTCTTCAGCAAATAGGTCCCTGAGTGGATAAGACAGAAACAGATTTGAGAAAATATGCTTTTTGGAAAGGAAAGCATATTCTGAACCGAAGTAGACCAAGAATACGTTTTCTGAACAAGAAAGCGTACCCTAGGAAATTCGTCCCCACTTATCCACGTGGACCCGTGGTTGGAGCCACTTCCAGGTGGGTCCCAAGCGGTCAGGGGAGGGGGCCAGGCGAGGTCGTCTTCTTCCTCCCTCCTGTCCCGCACGGGACAGAGGAGGAGCAAGGGAGGGCCCTGCCGGTGGTGGCCCGACTGGCTCCGGCCACCGTTGGCCGGGGCGAGGCCACCGGGCGGAGCAGGACGGAGAGTTGCTCTCTCCTAGAGTAGCAACAGGCAACGGGGAGGGGCGAGGTTGAGGCTACGGGCAGAGGTTCGAGGAGGCAGAAGCGGGCGGTGGGAAGGTGGGCTGGCCAGCTTCGGCCGTCTCTGGCTCGGCTGTGGGCACCGACGAATGTGCGAGGAGATGGCGCACCCGTTTAGAGGATCAGCCAGCGTCGGGGTGGGGTGGAGAGGAGAGGAGGCCGCGGCGACGGAGGCAGACAGAGAGGCGGCGGTGGTGATGGGGCTCGGTGATGCGGGCGCTCCGGCGAGGGGGCAAGAGGTTGGGGCGGCTCGGTGAGACGAGGAGAACACGATGGGCGAGGCTAGAGGAGGAGAGGAAGCTCGGTTTGGCCTAGGCAGCTCGACTCCGGCATTGGTCGAGACGGACTCCGGCGAAAGAAGGAGGAGCCCGAGGACTCTGGTGGGCAAATGAGGCGAGGGAGGAGCTGGTGAGGTGCAGGAGGGGTCGAGGGGTCCTTATATAGGCAAGGGGAGGGCTCTAGAGCTCACAAGCGAGCTTGAGCAGTGCTCTAATGGAGGTTAGAGGCTGGGCATCGTAGGGGCACTGTTCTTTGGCGTGGCCAACCGTGTCCAGTAGATAGACCGTCGTGCCCTTAGTCAAAATGAGGAAATAAACTGGTCCAGGGGCAAAGAAGAGATTTGCACTTCGCTCCAAAGTAAACCAACAGCCAAGTGTGTGCGTTGTGCTATGGGGTCAATAGCTAGGTAACTGACTAAAAACTTTGTCTGGCAATGATCTCACACTAAGATGATGTAGATCACCAAAAATCAGGCTAAGAGGGGGAGTTTAGATGATGGTTGTTGTAGAAAGTGCAAAACTGGCCATATTAGGGCACAATGATGTTGCACTCACATAATTAAGTGTCATGAGCTGAAATTTGCTGGAGTGGGGTTATTTGACCATATGGAGCTGCTGTAAAAATCTCATGCCATTCGGAGTTACCAAAGTGGCACTTGCTTCACAATGCTCCATTCCGGACAGAATCTAGGAAACTTTACTGAGGGTAAATGGATAAGTGGATTGAGTCAAAACTTGGTGGAGGGAGTAGATGTAGATGTAAGAATGTCCTAGTTAATTTTCAGCTCAAATGACGCAAGTTAAAATAGGGTTGCTTCACAAAGTGAAAATCTTACCAGAAAACAAGATTTGGAGCTGAGCTCACATAGATGATATCCATGAGCTACAATTTGGTGGAGATGCATGATTTGATCAAATGAAGGATGTGACCAAGTTTCAACTCATTTGGACATGACTAGAATATACTTCCTTCACAAAGTTCCTTTCTGGACAGAAACTTTGGAAAATCATTGAAAAATATTTACTAGGCAAATGAGTATGAAATTTGGCACAGAGCAATGATATGGACAGGAAAATATGTCCACCAGGTTTGGAGACAATTGGGCAAAGATAAATAGCACTTGCTTCACAAAGTGCCATTTAGGGCAGAATGGAAAATTGATTATTGGAGGATTATTTTTGAACATGGCAATGAAATGTTTTGCCATATTTGAGAAATATATGACCCAAACAATTTATGAGAATTATTTGGGAATTTTTATAATGACAGAGATATAGGTTGCTTCACAACCTAGGGCAAAAAGAATTATTCCTTTAATATAAAAGGAATATTCCTTGGAAAAAAAGAATTTTGGATTAGGTCAAGGATGGAAATGACAGGGTCTTGGGACGATTATGCAGATGGAAAGCCACTATAAAACCTAGGAAGACATGATCTTCCCAAGTTTCAGAACCACACAGCCACTGAAAAGCAAATAAAATTAAGAAATCCAGGAAAATTAAAAGAAAAGGAAAAGGGCAAAATTCAGGCTATTACAGTAAACAAGACCAAGTTCTTTAGTGGAAGAATAACATTCTAACTGTACATGCTTTCATATGGTTTAACTTTATTTTGGCCATGTTTCTTTAGATTCCTCTGCTCTTCCAATTCCTGTAAACCAAACACCCAAGTTGACAGAAATCCTGTGTTTTCAAATGCTCTGTTTACCATGTGCATTCCTATCCTATTCCAGTGTTTTCCCTATCCCTGCGTTTTTAGAATCATGCAAGCCAGATGAGCCCTTACAGAATTACTTCAGTTAGAGGTAGGTGTCGAAGGGAACTTTGTGTGCTTTGTCCTGCTCCTGCCGTGACGTCGTCCACCTCACCTGAGGTGCTCCATCGACAGAAACATCCACCAAAACAGACATCAAGACTCCTGACCGTCTTTTGCCGCCTCAGATCTCCTTCCCTGCCGCCAGCACCCACCGCAACGGTAGCACCAACTAAGCAGATGAACCTGAGGAGTACACGGGTCCACAAGAGAGGTCGCACTCTTTTGATTGGGTTTATGTTATGCATTGCTTAAAATTACCTGCTACTTTATCGTCCTGTTCACCTCTTGGACTCCAAGTCAGGTCCAAATTAATATCAAACTTGAGTTCTAAATTAGTTGTGGGGCACATATCGAGGAAGCAATGAATAGTATCTTTGTCTAATATCTGGTTCACCTAGGGTATGCCTATGTTATTCATCTTGGGTGGGAAACAAATAGTAAAGCAATCATCATCTGTCTTTTTATTAAATTAAAGCAATCATCAGCCTACTATCATTATTTTTGGATCCATCCACTTGTTGTTACCATCACTCTAAATTTCTGCATGCTCTCCTTACATAATCTCACCATATTTTTTTCGTATGCATGTCAGATATTATACACAGTCATGCTGAACATGTAGAGAAAAAGAGAAGAGTTTTGCGCGGCAATACAATGTCATGCAGACATCGCTCCATGGTGGGTTCAATGGCAAACCCTCCCCACCCCTCTCCAGATTGTAATCCAGAGGAAGATATCTGTTTTGAGGCGGATTGAGACGCCGCTAACCACTCCTATTTACCCCCCCCCCCCCAAGGTGTTTGCTCTACCTTGGCATGATGATGTTAGTCATATCATGCATATGTTGCCTTGCAGTGCCTACTTTTGATATCGTATATGTCATCTGCTTAGTTTAGACATGTTCTGTCGCCAGCTGATTAGTTTCTATATCATATATGGGAATTATGTAGTCTCATGTCTTTTAGCCAGCCATAATATATGTGTGCAATGCCATCCTGTTTAACCAGGCATCATATATTTGAATGATATCTTGCCCATCCTTTTCTTCATTACATTTCCATTTCTCGACAATGTTTGTACATTAAACTACTCTTCCTATGAATCAGCCATTTGGGTGGGAGATTGAAAAATCTGGAGTGAAAACAAGGCCTTCAGAGCAGACAATGCTACTTGTCGAAGCAGATCTCTTGTTGGGTCCCGATAGCTCCTCATAGATGGTTTCAGAGACAGATGACCAGTCCTATCCCCCCATCGAGGTGTATGCTCTAACTTGGCATGGCGTTTTAGGTATTCATCATATCTTTGAATTATGTTATGCTATGCTATCCAGTTTAGATAGACATCATATATGTGAAATTATGTCATGCTATCTGTTTTAGTTAAACAATATACATGTCAACTATTTCATGTCCTCTTTTTTCCACACTATCTATCTCTCATACAATGTCTGTACATTCAACTATGTTTCCTGTTTACCAGCCATTTGAATTGGAGCGGGTGATGCCAGCATCTAGCGGACTAAAAACACGGTCTTCAAATAAAACAGTGCTACCTCTTGGTGGAGATAGCACTCTGGTTGTACATGCACGAGAACCAGCCCAACCACACATAACCAGCTTCACCCTATCTAACCCCAACCCCAGCAGATAGTAACCCAGTTCCTGTTGACACAACACCATCTCCACCGCAGAGCTCCCAAACAAGAGCAGTTAGTAAGGCAGCTCCAGTGCCCAAAGGGCCAGTACTACCACAGCGAACCCCAACTCCACCAGTTAGTACGCCTATTCCTGTGGTGGAAGCAGGACCAGCTAGTCGTACTTTAGCATCTATCGCATTTGATGTTGTTAAATCGTATGTGTGTATCTTCCCATCTTGGAAATATTATACTGAAGATGAAGGAAAATGCCAGTTGCAGGTGTTTGTCCAGGAGTTATGTGTAAGTAATGTTATTCATGCAATTACTTTGCTTTGTCTCATACATACTACCTCCATGATGGTTATAATACAACAAATTTTCCCATTTTTCTCTATGTAGAAGGACCGATTTGGAAACTCAGGATGAGGTAACCTGTTCTAATACCTCTGCTATCTTCAAGAATGCTTGGTGGCAGTATCGGAATTACCTGAAGAAAACGTACTTCGCTGGCAAAGAAACTCATCAAATTCCCTTACGTTCTCCTGAGAGGCTAAGACACATTTACTGGACGATGATTGGGAACGCCTTGTTCTGTACTGGTCCCGAACCAAGAATGTGGTAAGGTCTATGAGCTCATTTTCTATTTTGAAGTAATATATTCTTGCATCTTACTGTACTCTGTTCATGTAGAACAAGTGCTTAAACATGAAGAACAATTGTTCTAATTTAAGATTCCAATGCTATCATAGCTCCAAAAAGCGCTAGGCATTAATTGTGCGTTTTGCCACCGCCTTGCGCTTTACTGACCAAAGCACATGCTTATGCGCAGTTATGCACAGATTAAGCGTAGTTATGCGCAATGCATTTCGCCAACGCCTAGAGCCTAGGCGCGCTTAAGCGCGCCTTTTTTTAACTATGATTGCTATCGTGCATACTGCATTGCTCTTGTATCACTGTATTTACTCATACAAACTTATTTTTAAATTGAAGGATCCAATCGAAACTCCAATGGCACAGCAGGTATGTTCACGCATATTTCTTTAACGGGCTTGACTTCTCATATCATGCACATTACTAGCATCACAACAAAGCAAATAGTGTTGTTGTACATGCAGACCTGTGGTACCCATCTGAAATCTTGGTGTACCATGTAGTTTTCCACGCTTTGTATTCTCTCACCGCTGCTTTGTCTTGAACTGGTATGATTTTAACCATGTCTCTATTTTGATTTGGCAAGACAATGCAGTGACCATAGGACATAGATATATGTTTGTTTGATGCTTTTATTATGTACTAGTACTTGGCAATAGAAGACTTGGTAGTTTAACCCTGTCCACCTTACTAATGAACTGGTTCACCGAAATGAGTTTCATATACTAGTACATGCTAAACTGTTATGTGTCTGCTTGTTTCTTCTTTTAGAATGCTGACAGAATATTAGGGAAGAGTGCCTTATTAAGCAATGGTAAAGGAAGTAATGCAGATAAGGTTCAGGATAGTGACACATCCTTGTTGGTCTCCAACAAAGCTGATAAAATAACTAAGGAAGACTATCTCGAAGATAGTGAGACAACCCCAAAGTCATGTCTTGGTTTAGTGTTGGAGTTACTGGCCACTACCGCTTGCACAAGCTATTCAAACTCACTATCTGAATCAGTTCGGTTTCTTGAGTCTCAACTACAAGCTGAAAGACATCGATCAACTGTGCTGCGACAAGAAGCCACTACTAGAAAAAGGGCTATAGATGGGATTGACACTAATGGCGCACCAGACATGCGGTGCGCCATTAGTATATACTAATGGCGCACCACCTTCTGGTACGCCATTAGAGTTGAATACACTAATGGCGCACCTGGCTCAGGGTGCGCCATTAGAGTTGAATACACTAATGGCGCACCTGGCTCAGGGTGCACCATTAGTATCAAAAAAAAATTCCTTTTCCAAACATACTAATGGCGCATCCAGACACAGTGCGCCATTACTAGTTGTAACTAGTAATGGCGCATCAGTCACTTAGTGCGCCACTACTGTTGTTTTTTTTATTATATTTTTTATTCTTTTTTTTTGCAAAACTAGTAATGGCGCACTTTGGCACAGTGCGCCATTAGTATGCTTATTTTATTTTATTTTATTTGCAAAACTACTAATGGCGCACCACCTGCTGGTGCGCCATTAGTAACCTGGGTTACTAATGGTGCATTTGGAGGTGGTGCGCCATTAGTAAGTGGGCACCAACAAGATATTTTGGACAGCCACTCCTACCCACTCACTTTCTCCCCACTTCATTCTCTCCACCTCCTCCTCCAAAGCTTGTCTCGGGTGCCTCCTCTTTGTCACCTCATTTCCACCATAGATTCATTCAAACTAAGTGGTTAAATTACCTTTTTTGATAGGTAAGTAAGGGGGGAAGCTATATTTATGTTGTTCTCCCTACAAAAATGTGCACATGCACTTTTTATGGCCTATCTAGATCTATGTATGTTCGTGGTGTTGCATATGTTTGTGGTGTTGCATATGTGTATGTGTTTGGAGGTGTACCGGTATTTGAAATGCGATAGTTGCCAATATTTTGCCGGAATGTTGTTTCATTTCCGTTTCGTCGAGAATTTTGGCATTAAGCATTCTTTTTGGTCCTATTTTTAGGGAAAATCATGCCAAATTTTTTCTTGGTTCTAAAATATCGTTTTGCTCTACCCCGCAGGCGACCATGGTCCGCACGATGACCGAAGGCATCGTGAATAGGTTTTTGAGCTCCGCGAAGGCCGAGATGCTTCAAAAGAACGAGACGGAGATAAGATGTCCGTGTCGAAGATGCAAGCTGAAGAGCCTTATTGCGGACCCAGATTCCGGGCAGGTGCGGGACCACCTGCTCTTGCGTGGTTTCATGGATGGCTATTGGTGGCAAGGTGACGAAGATGACTACGAAGTCGTCCATGGGGGTCGGGCAAGAAATGAGGAAGGGCAGCAAGACAACCACCGCGGCTCGGGCGGGCGAGAAGACGAAGAATCCCTAGGAGATGATCACGACGGTGATGCTGTACACAGTCATCATGTAGAAGATGCAGGACATGATGATGAGGAAGATGCCGGAGCAGACGACGGGCATGATCATGAAGATGATGATGCCGGCGGAGCAGACGACGCTGGACCATCGATGGGCTGGGTGCAGGACCCTCATATTCAAGAGCTGCTTCTCAAGCAGACGGATAACGCAAGAGCTGCCGCCCGAGAGAAAGCCAAGATGGATCAACTGGAGATAGACGCAGTTACTCCATTGTATGAAGGATGCAGGCTCGAGGATACCCGCCTGAAAGTAATGCTCATGGCTCTGGAGATGAAGGTAAACCACAAAATGACCGACGCATGCTTCGACGAGAACATGTCATTCTGGCACGAACATCTTCCAAAGGGGAACAAGTGCCCGGCCAGTTTCGAGGAGGCGAAGAAAATCGTGTGTCCTCTGGATTTACCGCACGTGAAATACCATGTGTGCATGAACAATTGCATCATTTATCGGGACGAGCACGCGGAGTCTACCATATGTCTGGTGTGCGGCGTCACTCGATACAAGAAGAGGAAGAAAGCTCCTCGAAAAGTGGTGTGGTACTTTCCGATCACTCCTCGTCTGCAGTGGTATTTCGCGGACCCTAAGGTAGCAAAGCTCCTGCGTTGGCACGCGGATAGGGAGGAGAAAAAGCGAGAAGATGATGCAAATGATCCGGAGATAGATAAAAAGACAAGATGCTGAGTCACCCTAAGGATGCGAGCCAGTGGCAAGCGTTGAACTTCGAAGACCTAGAATTTGGGAACGATCCAAGGAACATCGCGCTGGGCGCGAGCACCGATGGAGTCAATCCATTTGGCAACCAGAGAAGCACACATAGCACCTGGCCTGTGTTTGTGTGGATGTACAACCTTCCCCCCTGGTTGTGCATGAAGAGGTAGTACATTCACATGAGTATGCTAATTGAAGGACCGAAACAACCAGGGAACGACATCAATCTGTATCTGGGGCAGCTGAAAGAGGAGCTAGACACACTGTGGAAAACGCCAGCCAATACGTGGGATGCCGCAAAGAAAGAATATTTCCCTATGAGAGCCGCACTGCTCACGACGGTGCACGACTATCTCGATTACGGATATGTCGCGGGGCAGGTGGTCCACGGATTTTCTGGATGCGTCAGGTGCATGGATGACACAACGTATCACTAGCTAGATAGAGATCCCGGGTCTTCGAAAACAGTGTTCATGGGATATCGAAGGTGGCTTCGCGACGATGACCTGTGGAGAAAACACAAGGATCTATTCAATGGTGAAACCGAACCCCGAGGACGCCCGCGTACAGGAGCGGCGAGGAAATAGACAAGCTGTTGAAAAATTGGAAAGATTTCCCACTGCCGGGAAAGAAGCAAAAGGCGCCAGAGCCGGGAAAGAAGCGAAAGGCGCCAGAGCCGCTGCTGAAGGTATGGAAAACGAGGTCTGTTTTCTGGGACTTGCCGTACTGGAAGATCCACCGTGTGCCTCATAGCCTAGATGTCATGCATATCACAGAGAACGTGTGCGAGAGTCTGCTTGGTACCCTGCTCAACATGCCAGAGAGGACCAAAGATGGGCCGAAAGCAAGGGCAGACTTGAAATCAATGGGCATCAGGCAGGAGCTTCACGCTAATGATGATGATGATGATGATGATGATGATGATGATGAGGCGAAGCAGGACACGGAAAGTCGTCGCAAAGGCAAAAAGGCCAAGAAGACCGGAAATGACTACCCTCCCGCGTGCTTCACTCTAAGTTAGGAGGAGATCGAGCAGTTTTTCACCTGCCTCGCAGGAGTAAAACTTCCTTACGGTTACGCGGGGAAGATAAGTAGATACCAAGACCCAGCGAAGTAGAAGTTCAGCGGGATGAAGTCTCACGACTGTCACGTGCTGATGACGCAGATACTTCCAGTTGCAATCCGTGGGATCATGGACGCGCACGTCCGTGAAACGCTATTTGGCCTATGCAACTTTTTCGACGTCATCTCTCGGAAGTCGGTTGGCGTGAGGCAACTCAGAAGGCTACAGGAAGAGATCGTGGTGATACTATGCGAGCTTGAGATGTACTTCCCGCCCGCATTCTTCGACGTTATGGTGCATCTGCTGGTCCATATCGTGGACGATATCATCCAACTCGGGCCGACGTTCCTGCACAGCATGATGCCGTTCGAAAGGATGAATGGTGTCATCAAAGGATACGTTCGCAACATGTCACGTCCAGAGGGAAGCATAGCCAGGGGCTTTCTGACCGAAGAGTGCATCTCCTACTGCACGAATTATCTAGGCATCGAGAACCCCGTTGGTCTGCCCGTCAACAGGCACCCCGGCAGGCTCACTGGATGGGGTCACCGTGAGGGTCGCCGCAAAATGCATGTCGACTTCGAGGGTCGACTCGCCGACTTTGAAAGAGCAAACCTAGTCGCGCTACAACACATAGACGTGGTCGATCCTTGGGTGATAGAGCACAAAACCTTTATTGAGAAGACGTACAATGACCGAGGCCAACAGAGGACGGACGGAGATATAATCAAACAGCACAACTCATGTTTCACGCGTCGGTTCAAGGAGAAGCTTCTATCGTACCCTTTACATGAGGATTCTTCCGCGAAAGAACAACTCATATTCGCCTTGTCACAGGGCGCCGAGCACAACCTGATGACCTATGAGGCGTACGATATCAACGGATACACATTCTACACCGAGGCCAAGGACATGAAGAGCGATGGTTATCAGAACTCCGGGGTAACGATGGAATCCTACACCAGTAACGACAAGGACAGATACTACGGAAGGATCGTGGAGATCTGGGAGCTGAGCTACACTGGATAGAAGGTCCCGATGTTCCGTGTCAGATGGGCCAAGAGCGTCCTAAAAGAAGACCGGTATTTCACCACCATGGTTATACCCGAAGCCAAATCCAAGACCGCGGGCGCAAACGTCACCGCGAAAAATGAGCCATGGGTACTGGCTTCCCAAGTTGACCAATGCTTCTTCATTACCGACCCGTCAAAGCCCAGTCGTGTTGTCGTGAGGAGAGGCAAAAGGAAGATCATCGGAATGGATGGAGTAGCCAATGAGCAAGACTTCGACAAGTACGGCGACCCGAAGATCGAACATGACGACGATGATGAAGTAGCAGCATACACCAGAAGAAGAAGCAGGACCACCCTACCTAAAGGACGTTCATTCCACAGAAGAACTCCATTTGCAAAAAAGAAGGGCAAGAAGATTGTGAACAGATAGCTAGCTAAGATCGATTGTATTTAAATCGTAGCCTTCATTTCTCGATTGTATTTCATGGGCACTTTTTGAACTCTTGAATGTTTTTAAATTTCATGGACACTCGATCTCGATCTCGATAGCTATCCCACCTCGCCAGATCCGATCCCCCTCGCCGCCGAGCACCCCCCGCTCCACCGGCCGCCGCCGCCGACCCCCCACACCCTCCCCTACTCCATCGCCCTCGACGACCCACCGCACCCTC
>LR738713.1:828631804-828642281 GCA_902687465.1 Secale cereale
GAAGCAGGCCTCTCTGACTCCCACGCCCCCCCGCGCGCTGCCGCCCCGACCCCCGCCGAACTTCTGCGGGTGCGTGGAGTAGGCCAACGTGGTCGAGAAGTGGGGCCGTCGGACTTCTTCAACCCCTGCGGGTGCATAGAGCAGGCCAACGTGGTCGAGAAGTGGGGCCGCCGGACTTCTTCAACCCCTGCGCCGGCGAGCTCATCGCTGGCACCCTCTCCACCCGCGTCCAGTCCCTTGACGTCAAGGTATTCTCCTCTCCCTTCTTCCCCCCCCCCTTCTTCGCTTCCTTACTGCCACGTCACGATTGCTCTGCTCCGTTCCCCCTAGATGGATCGCGGCCTGCCCTAGATCGATCGCCGGCGCTAGATTCGCGATTAATAATGACCTAGTTTTTTTTGCTCTGTTGCTTTAGTTGCATAGGATCCTAGTCCTTGTTAGTGTTAGCTCTGATTCCTAGTTTTTTTTGCTCTGTTGCTTTAGTTTGGCAGCAAAGTTTTTAAAATACTGCAGTATTCCGAAACTTTGGTATTGCAATGCGTGGACAACAAATACTACAGTTTCTAGAAACTGCATTTTTCTCAGTTTTTGGAAAACTACGGATATGTTTGGTCGATGTTGTTTTACCATAGTTTTGAACGATTGCTACACAACTGAACCTGACTTAGTTATACCTAAGGAGCTACATGACCTAAGTAAAAATTGCAGGAGAGAGCAAATTAACGCACACGTTTATGTGTTTACGAAAAAGAGGTCCCAACCTTTTTTCCAAAACAGCAAAAAAACTGTGGTTTCAAGAAAACTACAGTTTCTAAAACTGTTGTATTTGTTCATGCCAAACACATCAAGGTATTTGAAATTGCGGCTTTATTGAAGACCACGGTATTCTTTGTAAAACTGCAGAAAAACTTCATTGCCAAACGCAGCCTAATTGTTTTTGCGGGGATTCACAAGTTGTTAATTAACTATAATACATCATATGCAATCCTTGAGTTTACTACCAGCTTTTATCCTAGTGTCCCTACTTTAAAAACTCTAAGAGTTTACTACCAGCTTTTATCCAATCTCTAAGTTCATCTGCCAAAAGAGGTACATCACAGATGATGAGGACATGTGCAGAGCTAGTGGTTTCTGTCATGTTGCGACATGTCAAACTGCTGATAAGGCTATTTGGTGGTGGGTTTCTGCATATGGTGGATTGCTGACATGTCTAAATTTATCTTTTGAAATTAATTACTGGTACATGTCAAGTGCTCATGTTAGTGCAATTCTTTTTGGCAAGCAGTGTTGCTGAAGAGTATATGACATGTAAACTGAATCTTGAGCTGTTACTAACCTCTGTTTCACTGATGCTTGCTACACACTTGTGCCTCAACTCTTCCTCCCATCAGGCAAAGATCAATATACAGGTCAGGCCGCCATCTCTGAATGCTTTGTCTCCTATATATGCATGCTGAATTATAAAAATGTCTAGTGGGCACATATAAATTCCTTTTACCTATTGTCTTGTATATATATTTGAAAATGATTGCTGCTAGATGTTAATTTGCTGGTACTAGCTAGAATTTGGCACTGGAAAGCAAAAGCAAAAGCTAATTAACTCATGATTAAGCCATGTCTTTCTCTTCTTCAAAAAACATATAGCCTAGTATGTTTCTTGTTGTCTAGGTGGGCAGTGATACACTATTATGTTTCTTTTTTTCTTACACATGGATTGGTACTATGGCAAGACAAACCGAGAGCCCGTGTTCAGCATTATACCCTATGTTTTCATTGTTTCCTTTGACATCTTATCCATAGTTAGAACTAGGGAACCTGAATTCTGCTCTCTGAAAAATAATGTGAGATGTTGTAACAATTTCTTTTGGAACCAGGGAAACATTGTGGGCGTATGTTATCAGAATTTGAGTAACTAGGATCTAACTAGCTAAGAAAGCTAAGAAACTCCCCAAGTTCTGGTGCGTGCAGTACCATATAAATTTTTGTCTTCTTTTCCCGTGCCAAGCTTTCGGTAACACTACTCGATAAAAAAGCATGGAGTTTCAAGTGTACACTTAGTAGCAACTCCCCATTTTGGTCTTCTTCCAGCATAAATGCATAATTTGTCATATAATCATTTCTATTTATCTATACATACTTTGAATTTAAAATATTTTTGCCGTAGCAAAAGATTTGAAATGAGAAATAGCTAAGAGGCACATGAGTGTTTATGCTTTACTCCCTCTGTAAACAAATGTAGGACTTTTTTGCAGTTTAAAGGAAAATGAACTCTGTTTTCTTCATCTAGTTCAGATATTGTTTGGTCAAACTCAAAATATTTGTAGTTGTGGGATCAAACTTCTACTGTGCCATCTTATCTTGATATTTAACTGCACATGGAAAAAGAAATGCATGATCCGTAAAAATTAGAAGCAGGAAATCTCTCCTTTGGTCTAACTCATGCATCACCTACTAGCCGTACAGGTTACAAACTTTTGGTCTACTTCACAACCTTAATTATCATTAAAAAAACATGCCTAGCAAACCACTTGATGTGTGCTATTTCTGAGTCAATATGTTCAGTTTAACTGGATTTCGCTGTTTCTTTCAACTAGTTAATAGGTTCCTCAGGTAGTCATTTTTCCCTTGCAACAAATGCACAACAGAAGAATATAAACAAGTAGAAAGCGATACATGTCCCTATTTACACATGAAATTTGGAAGCATTATGCACTACATGTCCATTACTTGCTGATTTAGCTAGTGACAGTAGTACAAACTACTTGTGCACTACATACTAATTTAGCTAGCACAACAACAGCAGAAAGCACTTGTGCATTAATTACTGATTTATCTGCATTCATAAAGAAAATGTTGAAGCTTCAACCTGTTATTATTGCTGCTGAAGTAGTACTGTAACATCTTATAGCTTCACTGGTCCAATCAGCTACTGGAAATATCCATGTTTAGACATGGCAAATTTCCCCACTTTGCACTGCTGGGTTTTATCTCCGACCATCATGTCGTGATGATTTTGCAGGTACCCCGAGAGGCCCTTGAGTTTGCTGGAATGTCGATTAACTTCCGTTCCGGCAAATTCGGGTACTCCATATGTCCTATTTTCAGCAAAGGTCATACTGAAATTTTCCGTGAATTTTAGCATGACTTTGCTAAAAATAGGACATATGGGGTACTTGTGACTAATGCATGGGCCGGGGTATCTTAGTAGTTAATTAAGTAGGATCAACTACCCCTTTATTCTTGCTGCATTAAACCATAGGCAGCAATAGAGCCAAGTGATTAGGCCCAACTTAGAATTCTCCTTCCCAGCTTAGCTTTTAGGATGCCTCGGTGTCGACAAACCATAAATTATAAAACCTTGGCTTTTAGGGTGCCTCGGTGTCGATAAAAACCTAAATGATGAAAGCTTAGGCTTTTAGGGTGCCTCGGTGTCGATAAAAACCTAAATGATGAAAGCTTAGGCTTTTAGGGTGCCTCGGTGTCAAAAAACCCTCAATGATAAAAGCTTAGCTTTTAGGATGCCTCGGTGTCGACAAACCCTAAATGATGAGACCATGATCTTGTTCCTTGACAATAACCAACTTTTTGACCAAACTTTTTTCCTATTTAGAGAGAAACATGGCCAACTACGATGAGGCCAGGGGTTCGGGCGGCAAGGCATTCTTGGAGCTGTCCCAGGAGATGGAGGAACAACCTCACTTGTATGAGGACGCCGCCTTCCCCACCGATCTTGACACTACCACTGATGGTGCCGCCGAGGATGACCCCACTGATGGTGCCGTCGGGGATGACACCACTGATGGTGCCGCCGAGGATGCCACCACTGATGATGGCGGCGCACACACAGATGGCAGCCAACCGAAGAGGCAACGGAAGGACCGGCGCCCGACCGTGCTCCGCATCGTCAAGGAGGAATTTACTGAAGTGGACTCCGACGGGAATCCAACGACGCCCGAACGAATAATCAAGGGGTACTCGCTTCAGCTCGGGTGCATTCTCCGGAGCACCTTCTCGATCAACACCGAGAACCTGAGGCATCCTGACCGAGGGAATTTGCACAACCTCCTGATGGATTCTCGCCCCTCATTGGTTACCCCAAGTGGAAGGTTTGAGATGCAGTGTAGCGGAAGTTTTCCCTTGGCAAAGATACCAAGGATCGAATTCCCCTGAGACTCCAAGGTTCAACAAGAAGGTGTCAACTGCTAACGGCACCAGATACTTAGCAATCAACTTGGACCTGCACACACATACAAATAACTTTGCTCCCAACGAGTACAGAGAGGTTGTCAATCTCTCCGGCCTTGTCGTTTACAAAGGATCAAACGCAAGAGATAATAGTGATAGGTATTGCTGCAACTAGTAAGTAAAAGCAGAAAGTAAATAGCGGATGTGATCAGTGATGGTAATATGGACCAGGGTCCCATGATGTTCACTAGTGATGTCTCTTTCCCAAAAGACGATAAAACAGCTATGTGAGGTAAACGAACTACAGCTGGGCAATTGACAGAATTATGTGCGCAAACCAATGCGAACTATGCTGCAAGAAAGGTTGAGGCTCAAAAGCATGGGCGGTACGCCAAGGTAAGTAGACCGAAATCCATCTGCATCTACTACTAATCATCCACCTTGAGATATCTATCCAGAACATCTCGCTGGTATTAAGTTGCGAGTCCCACCCATAGTGTAAACTCAAAGCAACAGACAATTGCATTAAAAGAACTTTGCGTAAAGTAAACAATCCTTGCACCCGCGAGTACAAGCACCGTTGTTTTCCCCCTTGTGGCAACATCACATCCCCTAGACTCATGTTTCTGTCACTCAAGCTAGTCATCGAGGGGCATGAACCCACAATCAAGCATAACGTTCCCTCTTGGAGTCACTACCTACTACTTGGCCAAAGCAATAAACAACAACGGAGAACATGCAAGAATTACTCAAGAACATAAATATAAAAGAGGTAAATCAAATATATTACTCACACACAATCTGAACATAATCTCACAATCCATCGGATCCCAGCAAACTCAACATAGCAACAGCATAAGGATTACATATGTGCCTCGATCATGTAGGGCAGCTCACGAGGTCTAATTAGTGAAGCACAAAGAGGGGAGGAGAACATCACATAGCTACTGGTCATGGACCCATGGTCCAAGGGAGACTACTCACAACTCATCCGGGAGGCGTCCATGGTGGTGGAGAGGCTCCTGGTGGTGGTTCTCCCCTCCGGCAGGGTGCCGAGAAGAGTTCTCCTAGCGCTCCCGATCTTGGAAGCGCGGCGGCGGCGGAACAGAGATGAGATCGTGAAAAAGGGTTCCGTCCTCGAGGGTTTCGGGACGCGGTGTAAATATATGCTAAAGGGGGGCATCGGCGGAGACCTGGGGGGGCAGGCGCCCCCCGGCGCGGCCAGGAGGGGAGCCGCGCCACCAGGGCGCCTGGAGCCCTGGTGGCCCCCCTCCGGCCCTACTTCGGCCGTGTGGAAGCTTCTGGAACGCTGATTTTTTATATAATTTTTCTGGGATTTTTCTGGCAGTTTACGTAATGGGAAAACCTGAAATACAAAAACAGCAGAAAACAGAAACTGGCACTGGGGTGCACTGAGTTAATAGGTTAGTCCAAATATGATCAAAAGTGTATGGAAGTGTATAAATATCATAGCAATATAACCCAAAAGAGGCATGGAGCAAGCAGAAATTATAGATACGTTTTGGACGTATCAACATCCCCAAGCTTAATTCCTGTCGTCCTCGAGTAGGTAAATGATAACAAGCATAATTTCTGTGGTGACATGCTATTTACCATATAGGAACTTTTCACAGTCACATGACAAGTGCTTACTGAGACAATGAGTCTATAGTAATTAAGTTGCCTCATGAGAGTATCACAAAGAACTGAAAGTTTTACAATATGATACTGAAACACTCAATAGATTTGTAATGAGCATGGTGTGCAAATATGACAAAGTGACATCTCGCTTGCCCCCTTTAGTGAAGCAAAACATAAATGCAGGGGCACCTCCAAGGTTTAAGTGACGACTAGATACAATGATTTCAGAATAAACGATATCACAATCATGCAAAAGACAATGCTACTTTGGGACAATGCACATTACACTCAGAATGACAATCATGCTCTTAATAGTTGGTGCTTTCAAAGAAGGTGGAGACTCTCGAACCGTGGCTTTTGTTGGCAAGGTTGAAAACCCGTGGTCGGAAACAAAAACTAAACATGTACCAGAGCTCTTGGTTTTAAAAACAGAGGTAATAATTATTATTATTTTTTGAATTATGCATGTTCCGTCAACGAATGCTAGTAGATAACTCAATCACTTCTTGAGATGGACAAGTTTCGAGGAACGGCTCCCGAATGAGGACGATCACATCCTCTTAATCTCCTTTGTTTATCACTGCCAAAGTTTTCTGATTTCTCATGAACAAAGCGTGAAGGAGGGTTTGTTTGTAATATTATTTTTGAGCCGGGCGCACTCTTTGCCAGTTCCTTCTCGTATTATAGGTTTGCACATTAGACATGCAATCCCGGGGTGAAGCTTGTCCAACTTAAAAAGATCATGAATTAACTACTACTTCCTCATGAACTAAAACAGAGGCACAAAAGAGAAATGCTTTTTTGAATAATTTTGAGATGGTACATGAAAGTCTTCGTTAGGAATGGCAGGTAAATACCATGTATAGGAAGGTATGGTGGACTCATATGGCATAACTGGTTTAAAAGAATTTGGATGCACAAGCAGTCAGTCCGCTTAGTACAGGCGAATGTTAGCAAAAGACTGGGAGCGACCAACTAAAAGAGCAATGACGGTCATAATCATGCAGAACGACAAAGCAACATTGAATCAGGCATGGAAGTTATATCGCTACTCAGAAATTAAAGATCGTCAAGGCTTGATAGACTTTCTTTACAGTCTTAAATATGCGTGAGCATACACCAAGTCAATCAAAATAAATTCTTGAAGGAAGATATCACTAAACCATACCACATCATAGGCAAACAAATCATGTTGGTACCTCAATAACACATTGAGAACCCCCCAGCTATTTGATACTAACCATAAGAAAACATGAACTACTAAGCATCATTATGCACATAGCATTTTATCTTAGACATATCGACCAGTGCAACAGAAGCCAACTCTCTTAATAAGATAAGCATGAAAACTAAAGAGAGTTCCAGCGACCAACTAAACAAAAGCTCTTTAAAAATATAAGCATGAGAACTAAGAGCTAAACATGATAGTAGCTATTGAAAGACAAAGAACACACACAGCAAAGATAGACATGAAAATTCTATGTTATGTTCTAGGTTGAAGTGGAGCGTGTTTCTCTCCCACACAAAGAAAGATGAGTTCCAACTCGTTATGAAAAGCAAGCAAAGCTAAAGAAAACTAAAAAGGAAACTAGAAGCAAGACGCTCCAAGCATAGCACATAACACATGAAGTGATAAAAATATAGTGGAACGAAAGACGAACTGATAATGTTGATGGAGAAGGGGATGCACGGGGGGCATCCCCAAGCTTAGACGCTTGAGTCTTCTTGAATATTTCTTGGGGGTGCATGGGGGCATCCCCAAGCTTGAGCGTTTGACACTCCTGAATCTTTTTATCATCTTCCCTCGCACACTTGAAAACTCCCTTCATACATAACTCATCATAATCTGATTAGCGAGGTTAGTACCCATAATAAAATAATTGTTCCTTGCTGGAAATAAGGATATTCTTGAAGGTCTACTGTTTCTCAAGATTGCCAAAAGATTTTTGCAAAGAAAAAGCAAGCTCAAGGTTTGCAAAATGAAGGAAAGGCAAAACAGGACAGAATCTGTGAAAAACAGACCAGCAGGTAGTAAATGATTTTTTCGGGGCACTTCTGCAACTATAATCAAAAAAATCAGAACAGACGCCCCAAAGACAATTGTATAGAGCATGCTGTCGAAAATATTCAGACCAAAAAGATGATCTGGTGATTTTATACGAATTTTTCTATCCAAGGACAGAATCTGTTTCCTGGACAGCACGTCACAACTTTTGAACTTTCTTGCAATCAGAGGCTAAACTTGGCACAAAGCTAAAAAGTAAAGATACAATGATGATGCTACTGTAGTAACAAACATCAAGACAACTAAAACTGAAAGAACAAACTGAAAGCAAAGATAACAAGGGTTGTCTCCCTAGAGCTCTTTCTTTATAGCCATAAAGATAGGCTTAAGACTTTAATGATGCTCTCGTAGGAATAAGAGTTGAAGAACAAAAGAGACCATCAAGAAGCAAATACCAAACACATTTAAGCCTAACATGCTTCCTATGCATAGGAATATTGCAATACAATAATTCATTGAAGCACAAAGCAATAAGCATAGGAAGACAAAACAAGTGCAGCTTCAAAACCTTCAACATAAAGAGAGGGAACTTGATATTATTGAAATATCTATAAGCATATGTTCCCTTCTCATAATAATTTTCAGTGGGATCACGAATAAACTCAACAATATAAGCATCACATAAAGCATTGTTACCATGATCCACATGCAAAAAGGTATCATTACTCTTCATATAAGCAAAATCTTTCTTATTAGGAATAGTGAGAGTAAAGCAATCATAACCATCATGGTAATCATTGTATTTAGGAGGCATATCATAATCATAATAAATTTTATCCTCAATAGTAGGTGGACTGAAAACATCATATTCATCATTGTAATCATCATGTATAGGAAGCAAAGTATCATCAAAGTAATTTTTCTCTTCGAAAGTTGGGGGACTAAAAATATCATGTTCATCAAACGTGTCATCCCCAAGCTTAGAGCTTTCCATGTCATTAGCAATATTGATATTCAAAGAAAGCATACTAATAACATCACCACCATCATGATTGTTATGCAAATAATAAAGTTCCATAGGTTTTTTAATTTTCTCTTCAAACACATCATGTCCCAAAGCAAGGTAGAGCTTATAAAGCTCTCTCATATTTTTGTTTTTTTCCATTAAGCAAAACTAGTGAAAAGACATAAAGAAAACTGAAAGGTAAACTAACAAGACTAAAAAGCAAAGGTAAAAGATAGCGTGCAACTCCCCTATCTTGAAGAGTGGAGTCCCCGGCAACGGCGCCAGAAAACTTTGCTTGATGGCTTCTCGCCCCTCGTTGGTTACCCCAAGTGGAAGGTTTGAGATGCAGTGTAGCGGAAGTTTTCCCTTGGCAAAGATACCAAGGATCGAATTCCCCTGAGACTCCAAGGTTCAACAAGAAGGTGTCAACTGCTAACGGCGCCAGATACTTAGCAATCAACTTGGACCTGCACACAGATACAAATAACTTTGCTCCCAACGAGTACAGAGAGGTTGTCAATCCCTCCGGCCTTGTCGTTTACAAAAGATCAAACGCAAGAGATAATAGTGATAGGTATTGCTGCAACTAGTAAGTAAAAGCAGAAAGTAAATAGCGGATGTGATCAGTGATGGTAATATGGACTGGGGTCCCATGATGTTCACTAGTGATGTCTCTCTCCCAAAAGACGATAAAACAGCTATGTGAGGTAAACGAATTACAGCTGGGCAATTGACAGAATTATGTGCGCAAACCAATGCTAACTATGCTGCAAGAAAGGTTGAGGCTCAAAAGCATGGGCGGTACGCCAAGGTAAGTAGACCGAAATCCATCTGCATCTACTACTAATCATCCACCTTGAGATATCTATCCAGAACATCTCGCTGGTATTAAGTTGCGAGTCCCACCCATAGTGTAAACTCAAAGCAACAGACAACTGCATTAAAAGAACTTTGCGTAAAGTAAACAATCCTTGCACCCGCGAGTACAAGCACCGTTTTTTTTCCCCTTGTGGCAACAGCACATCCCCTAGACTCATGTTTCTGTCACTCAAGCTAGTCATCGAGGGGCATGAACCCACAATCAAGCATAACGTTCCCTCTTGGAGTCACTACCTACTACTTGGCCAAAGCAATAAACAGCAACGGAGAACATGCAAGAATTACTCAAGAACATAAATATAAAAGAGGTAAATCAAATATATTACTCACACACAATCTGAACATAATCTCACAATCCATCGGATCCCAGCAAACTAAACATAGCAACAGCATAAGGATTACATATGTGCCTCGATCATGTAGGGCAGCTCACGAGGTCTAATTAGTGAAGCACAAAGAGGGGAGGAGAACATCACATAGCTACTGGTCATGGACCCATGGTCCAAGGGAGACTACTCACAACTCATCCAGGAGGCGTCCATGGTGGTGGAGAGGCTCCCGGTGGTGGTTCTCCCCTCCGGCAGGGTGCCGGGAAGAGTTCTCCTGGCGCTCCCGATCTTGGAAGCGCGGCGGCAGCGGAACAGAGATGAGATCGCGAAAAAGGGTTCCGTCCTCGAGGGTTTCAGGACGCGGTGTAAATATATGCCAAAGGGGGGCATCAGCGGAGACCTGGGGGGTCCAGGCGCCCCCCCCCCCCCCCC
>LR738713.1:828642308-828713370 GCA_902687465.1 Secale cereale
CCCCCCGGCGCGGCCAGGAGGGGGGCCGCGCCACCAGGGCGCCTGGAGCCCTGGTGGCCCCCCTCCGGCCCTACTTCGGCCGTGTGGAAGCTTCCGGAACGCTGATTTTTTATATAATTTTTCCGGGATTTTTCTGGCAGTTTACGTAATGGGAAAACCTGAAATACAAAAACAGCAGAAAACAGAAACTGGCACTGGGGTGCACTGAGTTAATAGGTTAGTCCAAATATGATAAAAAGTGTATGGAAGTGTATAAATATCATAGCAATATCACCCAAAAGAGGCATGGAGCAAGCAGAAATTATAGATACGTTTTGGACGTATCAACTCCTCTTCACGAAGCTGCACGAACGATACAAGTTCCCCGCTGAATTTGAAAACACAAGCCTCAAAGGGAATAAAGTGAACAATGCCGCCCTCACGAAGATGAGCACGGCCCTGTCTACTTGGAAAAGCACGGTGAAGAGAATGATTGACAAAGGTGATAGTTATGAGAAGATCAAGGAGAAAAATCCTTCGATCACCGAAGATCAAGTGCTCGAGCACCGCAACCTCCGAATGAAGTCAGTGGGGGAAAGAAATGCGGGAGCTGAACTTAGGGGAACACACACTCGGTCCCGACGGTTATAGAGTGGCGTAGCCTATATGGGACAAGGACGAGGCGGACCGTGCCGAGCAAGGCCTACTGCCCCTCTTCGATAAATACGGTGATAAGCAGACCAGGAACTTTGTCAGGGCCCGGTACAAGAAGGACCCAAAAACAAAGGAGCTTACCACGGATCCGAAGACCAGGGCGCTTGAGCTTGTTCTGGTAAGGAATACACTCCCGCGTAATTAGCTCCATATGGTTGCATTCTAATTAATGATGCCAATTTTCTAAATGGTTCACATTCCTTCCGCAGGCGACTGAAAGCAGTAGCGCAGGGTCAACTAAGAGCAACCCTTGGGACACCACTCTAAATAGGGCGTTGAATGTAATGAAGAAAAAGGATAAGCTCAGTAAGCCGTCGTCAGCTGGTCGTGTGACCGGCAAAGGCTTGTCCACAAAATGGTCGTCATACTATAACGCTGGTGGGCGAAAGGAGAAAAAGACCAGCTCGGAAAGCCAGTCGCGCGAGGTTCAAGAACTCAAGGCACAAGTGGTGCGGATTCCGGAGATTGTCAAAGAGCAAGTGCAACAACAACTGGGAGCGACGATCACCGCCATTGTGCCTACCTTGATTGAGGGGTTACAGGCGTGGATTGCGGGCGGCCAACAGGGGCCGCCCCCGATTCCCAGCTTCACGGCCAGCAACTCGCAGAACGCGATGGTGGGGCCATTGGTGTCTCCGGCGGAGGCGGCATTGGTGTCTCCGACGCCGGCATGGGAGCTTAATGCACCCGGGTGTACGCCGGCCGGCACCTCTGCAGCAAGCGGCCCCTCCGTCAACTGCACGCCCGCCGTTGGCGGTGCCTCGACATTAGTCGAGCTCGACGCCATCATCACGGTAACTAATTAAGCCTCTCTCGGCCGAGGACTTCATCTCCTTGCCTTTGACTGGGCATCCCTGACGCCCTACATGTTTTCGCAGGGCGCCGCCGATGTTCCGTGCACTCTCCTGCACTTCGTGAACAACGAGTTGGTCGATGTCGCCAAGGGCAAAATCGTTCAACCGGGCAACCCCGTGTTCCACGGTACTAGGATGCCACCCAACTTGTATAGGGTCCAACTGGTTCGGGTGCTGCCAGGCTGCGACGAGTTGTTACCTCCGATTCGACCCGTCGGGGCCGACGAAGATGACGTGATGACCCTCAGCGCCTGCCTGAGCTGGCCCCTGCTTTGGCCGAAGAGCCAGATTCGTTTGGGGGCGGGGGACACCACCCCAAAGACAACACCGCCAGTCGTGCCGGCGCCAAGTCGGCCCCATGGCAAGACCGCCGCAACGATGCCGGACATCCCTATGCCACTGGATCCAAACATGCATATGGCACGGGATCCGAACGACGACGACGATACATTTGCCAACGTCGATCAGTACTTTGCCGATCATTGGTACGGTGGCGACTTCATGGGGCCTCCTTCTCAAGAACCCAACCCTACAAAAGACGTGCTCGATCTAGCTGGTACCACGGAGAAACCAAGTTGCAACAGGCGTCGTCTGCCGTTCAGTTCTTAGGAGACGCCTCCAGCTGCCGACTTCACCGAGCCTCAGATAGGCGAGGTGCAAAATATTATCAGCCCCAACACACTCAAGAAGGCGGTCTGTGAGCAGAACTCGGTCCCATTACAGGAGAAGAAGAAGGCACGGAAAAGAAAGACTAACAAGGGTGCGAGCCAGCCGGCACCGAGTACGATCCGTGCTCAGGACGGGGCACCTTCACCTGAGGATGTAATGAGGAGGGTGCATGTGGCGGGTAGGGCGATGCTACCGAGTAATACGCTTAATGCTGCAACCGGTGCTATGCGGAGTCTGCATGACAGTGTTCTTTCTTTGGAGAATCGGCGTCTCAGAGAGAAGGATGTGGCGTACCCGGTTTTCGCGGCCAAGGTGCCAGAGGGCAAGGGCTTTGTGGATAACTCCATCGGGGGTACGATCATCCTGCGGTTTGATGACATCTACGCTATGTTGAACCTTCATCCGCTGCACTACACCTTCGTTCGGCTATTTTCGCTGAGTATGGAGATGTGGATCATTCGCGACAAGACCCCGGACATCGTGCTAGTCGACCCCTTCTACATGCGTGCCAAGATCTTGGGCAGCGCTGGGGACCGGCAAGTCGCGAGTTCTTACCTCGAAGGCGTCATTCTGGCAAACCGAGATAAGGATAACTTCCTCGTGCCTTACATTCCCGAGTAAGTCCTCCCCTCAACCGCCCCGTAACATATGAATTCTTAGATTTCGATCGTTTTTCTTTTAACATTCCATGTTTTGTGCAGTGACACACATTGCACACTCATCCTCCTAAGCCCCAAATATTCCATGGCCACGTATTTCGACTTGGACCGTCAGTCGAAGGTAGACTACACAAATGTCAAGAATGTTCTTGATGATGTTCTCCCCGGCTACGCCAAATCTGGAGGCACCTTCACCAGGCCTATTCGTAAGTACAGCAAGCACGTGTTCTCCCACAATACGACGTTCTGCTGCGTCAAGGAGCCGCTTGGCGGTCAGAAGGGTGCCTACTACGCCATCCATCACATGCGGGCGATCGTACGGGACCATCATCAACTTCTGCTACCGAGTAAACTCAAAGATTGGGCCGCGAGCGTGTCGGCAGTCCAGGACGCGGACATCAGACAAGAATTCTTTCGCATCAAGTCGGAGTTTGCGGAAATCATCCATCAAGATGTCCTTCGTACCTCGGGGCAGTTCTACCTCAGAAATCAACCGTCCAACAGTGACATCGACACAATGCTACAAATGCAGGCTGACAACGCCCGCGATTTCATGACTCCAACGATAGACGGCGGCTTCATCCACGCTCCGGTCCCTTGAGTCGAGTCGAAAGTAGTGATGCTGTGTCTAGTTCTGAAACATCGATTGGCTCATGTTGTAATTAAACTTTAATGAACTTGTAGTATGTCTCTTTGGTTTCGACAGTCGTTCAACTTAGATGTAATCGATGCTATTAATGTCTTGCTTTTCTCTTCCGATCGTTCTGTTGCATACTTATATATTGCTTATGTATTGTCTATGAATTGGTACTAACGTTTCGTTTGGCTAGTGCATAGCGATGCCGTCGTATGTCGTGTACAAGGGTAAGGTTCCCGGAGTCTACGACGACTGGGAGGAGTGTCGGAGACAGGTTCACCGATTCAGCGGTAACAGTTACAAAGGGTACACCACTAGGGCCGAGGCGGAATCTAGATACGCCTGCTATCTAGCGGGAGAGGGGAGGGAGCGTTGGAGGAATCGGATGAAGACGAGTTTCATCGTGATGATACTCATCGTGATGACCGCAGCTCTCTTCTATGTGATGGTAGTTTAGATGATCGATATCGACTTGTAATGTGAAGACAAACTCGCTACTCGTGGTCTCGAGACTTGTAATATAATGTTCTATCTTTTTTCGGTCTTTTGAATTCGGAGACTAATATGATGAATTGTATTCGGAGACTAATATGATGAATTGTATTCAGAGACTAATCTTCTATTGGATTCGATGAATCTATTGTTGTTGTGTGCTGGTGCTGTCTATATTCTGTCCAATAATACATTTTGTAACCTGTGCAAAAAACAGAAAATTAAAAAATAAATAAATAACCTAATATTCATACTAATGGCGCATCACATCACAGTGTGCCATTAGTATGCCATAGGATACTAATGGCGCATCAACCAACAGTGCGCCATTAGTATGCCAAAGTTACTAATGGCGCATCAGGCAAGAGTGCGCCATTAGTATGCCAAAGCACCTGGGTATATATGGCCCACTGGGAGGCATACTAATGGTGCACCGTGGTATATACTAATGGCGCATCTGTGGTGCGCCATTAGTATACCAGATACTAATGGCGCACCACAGGTGCGCCATTAGTAAAATATACTAATGGCGTGGCACTAATGGCGCACCACTAATGCGCCATTAATGGTCAAAATAGGTGCGTTATTTGTAGGCCTTTTCCTAGTAGTGAGCGGAAGGACTGCGGAAGTCCCTGCAGCATTCAGATGCATACTTTCTAGTGCAACAGCAAGCATTGGAGGATTTTAGCGCCAAACAGGACAAAGCTAATAAGCTTGCTAAGCTTATTGCCAGCATGGTGGATACCACGTTTCTTGAGCTCTTCTGAAGTTGTTTCAGTTATGCTCATGTTTTGCTGCCGTGTTTATTTGCACTGGTGGCCAATTTTGACGGCCAGTGTATGTAATATACTGCTTTGTTTCCTATATTTGCACTGGCGGTGAACTTTGATGCCCAGTGGATGTAATATGTGTAATAGTGGTAATAGGCTAGCATTAATTGCTTACTTATTTATTTCCTTATTGTCTTGTTTATTTGTTTTCTTGTAGTATCAGTGCAGTACTTTTTCCGCGGTTTGCTTGTGGCCGGAATAACCTGTTTTTTAAAACTAGGCCACATTAACAATGGGCTACATATTTACTGTAGTTAACATGGGCCTCCTACGGATCGTAGAAACAATGGGCCTTCTAAGGGCGGTAGAAACAATGGGCCTTCTACGGGTCGTTGACACAATGGGCACTCTATGGGACGTATCATCAATGGGCCTTCTACGGGCCGTATGATCGGTTGGCCAAACATGGGCCAATAACAGACCACATTATGGCCGTAAATGGGCTAGAGTTGAAATCGTCCGTTCATGGGCCGACCATAACGGGCCGTCGTTAATAGGCCGTATTTGATGACGCTATGAAAATGGCCCAACGTATTAACGGGCCACAAATGGGCCGACTGTAACCACGGGTTGTATTTGGCCCACAAGCAAAAAATGACAGTAACGGACCGAAAGTAAACGAATGCTGGAAATGGGCCCAAGAATAAATGGACCGTATTTGATGACGCTATGAAAACGGCCCAACGTATTAACGGGCCACAAACGGGCTGACTGTAACCACTGGCTGTATTTGGCCCACAAGCAGAAAACGACAGTAACGGGCCGAAAGTGAACAATGCTGGATATGAGCCTAAGAATAAATGGGCCCTGAGAAGGCCGAAAGATAACATGGGTTGGAAACGTCCCAACGAAATAATGGGCCGTTAATGGGTATAAAGTGATACACTGTTCATTACGGGCCAGTTTTACCACGGGCCATTAATGGGCCGAGAGTAATAAGTGCCTCATATGGGCTGAAAGACGTCATGGGCCATACATGGGCCGGAAGTTAAAACGGGCTGGAATTATATTGGACGGCCCAGATGACGCAACTGGGCCTAATTCGGATAGGCCATAAACGGGCCCTGGGTTAGCGGGCTGTAAATGGGCTATATGCGAACAGGTCGTTTACAGGCTTGCCGTGGGCCGACCCGCCACCTTTTGACCAAGTCAAACGGGCCGGCCTTTTCACAGGAATGGGCCTCTGTTGGGCCATGCCACGTGTCGATGTATCATAGGCGCTTTGGGTCCAATGAGTGGATGGCATCTGTCCCAACGGCGAGCCGACACGTGTTTCCTACAGCCAAAGATGATTTTACACGTGGAAAATCCCCATTGGTCAGGGCTGTTAACGGGTTATCGGATCCAAAACCGGACCCGATAGCTTAACGGCGTTCTGTTACTGTGGATTCCACGTGTCGGTCACCCTTGACGAAATCACTTCTGTGACGCGTGATTTATCGTCATGGAAGTGGACACTTCCGTGATGATAATTTTGGTAATGTCATGGAACACTTCTACGACAGCACAGGTATGACTATCTTCATTCTGTCACAAATTTGTCATGGATGTACATGCATGATAGAAAATGTGACCTACTGTGACAAACATGTATCATCACGGATGTGTATTTTTTTGTAGTGTAGATGACTTCTTCTCTCTCTTCGGATCTCAATACAAAGTTCTCCTCGATCTTCTTAGAGATCTATTCGATGTAATTCTTTTTGCGGTGGGTTTGTCGAGATCCGATGAATTGTGGGTTTATGATCAAGATTATCTATGAACAATATATGATTCTTCTCTGAAATCTTGTATGAATGATTTAAATGTTTATGCAAGTCTCTTCGAATAATCAATTTGGTTTGGCCTACTAGATTGGTAGTTCTTGCAATGGGAGAAGTGCTTAGCTTTGAGTTCAATCTTGCGGTGTCCTTTCCCAGTGACAGCAGGGGCAGCAAGGCACGTATTAAATTGTTTCCATCGAGGATAAAAGATGGGGTTTACATCATATTGCATGAGTTTATCCCTCTACATCATGTCATCTTGGATAAGGCGTTACTCTGTTCTTATGAACTTAATACTCTAGATGCATGCGGGATAGCGGTCGATGTGTGGAGTAATAGTGGTAGATGTAGAATCGTTTCGGTCTACTTGTCACGGACGTGATGCCTATATACAATGCTAATTCCTAGATATTCTCGTAACTATGTGCTCTTCTATCAATTGCTCGACATTAATTTGTTCACCCACCGTAGAAATCTGCTATCGCGAGAGAAGCTACTAGTGAAACCTATGGCCCCCGGGTCTATCTTCTATCATATCAATCTTCCATCAACTATTTATCTTTACTTTACTTTTACTTTGCAACCTTTACTTTCACTCTATAACAAAAATACCAAAAATATTATCTTATTATCTTTATCAGATCTCACTTTTGCAAGTGCCGAGAAGGGATTGACAACCCCTTTATCGCGTTGGTTGCAAGGTTCTTATTTGTTTGTGTAGGTACGAGGGACTCGCGCGTGGTTTCCTACTTGATTGATACCTTGGTTCTCAAAAATTGAGGGAAATATTTACGCTACTGTGCTACATCACCCTTCCTCTTCAAGGGAAAAACAATGCAAGCTCAAGAGGTAGCAAGAAGAATTTCCGGCGCCGTTATTGGGGAGATCTATGCAAAAGTCATATACCAAGTACCCATCACAAACACTTATCCCTCACATTACATTATTTGCCATTTGCCTCTTGTTTTCCTCTCCCCCACTTCACCTTTGCCATTTTATTCGCTCTTTTCTGTTTGCCTCTTTTCCGCTTGCTTCTTGTTTGCTTGTGTGTTGGATTGCTTGCTCGTCACAATGGCTCAATCTATTAGTGTTGACCCTCACCTTAGAAGGTTGGAGGATATTGAAAACAATGTTAGAAGTTTGATGTCTTTGCAGCTTGAGCATAATAATTTCTTCAGAAACGAGCTTAAAGAACAGAAAAGTTTTATGGAGTACATGAATAAAGAACTTGATGATATGTCTAAAGAATTTTATTGTTTGAAATCTCAGTTTTCTCATCTTGAGAACTTAATAGCCCAAATCTCGAATAAGCAAGCCACCTTAGTGTCGGTGTACTAAAGTAGGGGTACCTTAGTATCCCGACTTGTGCACGGGCAGTAGCAGCGTCCCGTGGCAGGGCTTGCCACGCGCCCGCCAAGGCCTGCTCTGGTTCCCTTGGAGCCATTCAAGAGCAAAGTATTCAAGTTAAAGAGACAAGACCCCGGCAAGAGGAGCTTGCCGGGAAGGCCGCTCCAGGCTCAAGACCACCCCTTTAGCACAAGACTCTGGCAAGAGGAGCTTGCCAGGAAGGCCAAAACATGGCATTGCAGGAGACTTGCCGTGGCGCATCGCGCGCCCCGGCAAGGCCCGGAGAGCGATAAGCTTCCGGGCGCGGCAAAGTAGCGACCGCGGCAAGGCGCTTGCCGCGGCAAGCTTCCACTGCATGCCCGCGCTCCAGCTCATCCGGCCACGCGTCGCCCTGGGACCCTTCCAGGGGCACGTGGCGGAAGGCTGTGCAGCCTGGGGTACACGGTGGCAAGCCACGGTGATGAGGCCACCATCGTGGCGAACGGAGACGCCCGGACGGACGTTTTTTGCATTGTTTGGGGCGACGGTGATGGGCATTCAATGCCCTTGTCCCCCACCGTCAGGGTTAGGTACAAAACACTGTACATACACTGTTACAACTACCACCATTTTTATGTTTTTACCCTCACCTACGTTGCCACCTATCGGTGACCCCTTTGACCTATAAAAGGAGGCCCATGCACAACGTAGGAGAGGTTCCGATCCTTGATCACTCTCACGCTCGGTGTAGCTAGCAACCAGCTCTGTAGCTCTTCGTGCACCCGAGCCAAGAACACAATACAAATAAGGCAAGAGTAGGGTTTTACGCATCCGTGCGGCCCGAACCTGGGTAAACTGCCCGCGTGCTCGCCTCGATCTGCTCTTCATGCTCCCTCCGCTCCCTTGCCGTACCGAAAAGGGGCTCCGGTCCCATAGGTGTTCGTGGGCGATCAGTTTCCCCGACATCTTTGGCGCGCCAGGTAGGGGTCGTCGAGGTTGTGCGAACCTGATCCGGTGTTCACGCGGGCGGAATCTTCAGCAGCTTCATCAACTTCGTCAACTTCATCGACAAGCCGCCGAAGAAGAAAGCTTCGGAGGTAGGAGGCCCGTCTGCGTCGATCCCACCACCACCGGAACCAACGGTTGGTGGGGTAGACGCTGGCGGAAGGACGGACGCCGGCAAGGAAACTCATGGCGCCGCCAAGTCCAAGGACAAGACGGACGACCGGGCGCATTCCAAGGCCTCGGCGTCCGTGCACGCGCCACGCCCCTCTCAGGAGGTGCCGGGCCGGCAGCGACATGGTACACAAGGTACCATCCGCTTGCTGGGCCAAGGTCAAGTTGGTGGATCGCGGGACGCTCAAGGCCAACGTGCTGGCACGAGCAAGGCGCGGTCGCCGGGACGAGACCCTGCTCCTTCTACCGCAGTTAGAAGTCCGAGCATATCTCGCTCCTCGCACCGCTCGCCACTGCTCCCCTCCACTCCAGCGGAAGCTCTAGCTCGAGCTCAGCTGCTCCTCGATTTCCCTCCAGCGGCAGACAAGGCCGAAGACTGGAGACAAGACCTCGTCCAAAGCCTCATCGCCTTCGCCAACAACGACATGCCGCAGCAGCCGACGACGTCGCAGCCGCGGCAAGTCAGCCAGGCGCGGGCTGATGGAGACAAGACCGCCGGGGGTGCAACAACCGTGCACTCCCCGCCCTGAAGGCCAAAGTCGCCGACTCGCCGGATCAACGTCGATGACGACTCCACGGCGTCGTCGAATCCACGAGCTCGCCGCGATCAACGCCAAGTCCTCGACGACAGACGACAAGAAGACGCTCGGACCCGCATCGAGCGTCGAAGAGAAGCGCGACGACAGTCCGACCAGCGCGCTGAGACCGCTGTCGACATGCACGCGCCCGAAGAACCAGGCGACCTGCCGTACGCGGCGGGTTGCCCTGCGTTCACTCGTGAGCTGCGGCAAGTCCAGTAGCCCAGCATGAAGAACTTCAAGCCCGACGTACCCGAGAAGTACGACGGCAAGACCCATCCTTCAGAGTTCCTCAGCATCTACACCATCGCGGTGCAGGCTGCCGGGGGACGCGACGAGAAGATACTAGCGAACTACTTCCCGCTCGTGCTCAAGCCAAACATCAGGTCTTGGCTCATGCACTTGCCGGAGAACTCCATCTCTTCTTGGGCCGACCTGTGCCATCAGTTTGTCGGCGCCTTTACGGGCGGCCACAAGCCCCATGGCCAGGAGAGTGACCTGCATATACTTGCCCAGAAGGAAGGAGAGTCCCTGCGAAAGTACATCCAGAGATTCAGCCGCGTCCAGCACAACATCCCGGACGTCCACCCTGCCGCGGTTATTAGCGCGTTCCACCAGAACGTGCGTAACCGCCGCATGAGGGAGGAAATGGCGATGTGCAAGATACGAGACGTCAGTGAGCTCTATGCCCTGGCCGACAAGTGCGCACGCGCTGAAGAGGGGAGGAGACTCCCCGGGGAGGATACTGGAGCAGGAGGAACGGACAGTGAGGATGCCGCCCCAGCAAGGAAGAACGGGCGGCGGAACAACAAGAAGAAGAAGAACAAGGAAGTACTGGCCGTCGAGCAGTCCGGCAAGGAGGCTGGCGCCAAGAAAGCTCAGGCTGGTTGCTCCGGCAAGGAAGCCACCACTGTAGCGGCCGCCGACAAGCAGGACGGCTCCGACAAGCAGTACTGCAAGATCCACCGCACCAAGGGCCACGATCTCCAGAACTGCAAAAGGGTCGAGTACCTCGTCGAACAGCAGAAGGCTAAGTACGAGCGACGCGACAAAGAGAAGGCCCAGGGAGGCGGAGGAGAGTCCGGCAAGAAGCGGCCATTCAATGGCCGGGGAGGGCGCCGCGGCAAGGCCAAGCAGCGGCAAGGAGATAGACCTCCCCGCGGCCGCGACAAGGACGAAGACGAAGACGACGATGAAGACATGGATGACGGAGACAACAGCGAGCAGGAGTTCCAGAAGGCCACAGAAGTTCTGTGCGTCGATGGAGGGGCCTCTCTGCATACTTCCCACCGCCAACTCAAACAATGGGTGCAGGAAGTTAATGCAGCAGAGCCACCCGTCGAGTCGCGTAAACTCCTGAAGTGGTCCAGCACGCCCATCATCTTCGACATTGAGGATCACCCTGACCGTAAAACTGCAGTCGGGTGTTTGCCGATGTTGGTTTCGCCAACCATCCGCAACCTCAAGGTCACCAAGATGCTGGTTGACGACGGGGCCGGCCTGAACCTGATCTCCTCTGCTGTGGTAAGGAAACTGCAGATCCCCGACAGCGAGCTCGAGGAAACCGGGACTTTCCAAGGAATTAACCCGGGAAGGAGCAAGCCGAAGGGGAAGATTGCACTGCCAGTAACTTTTGGCGGAGAGCTGAACTTCAGGACCGAGAGGATCACCTTTGACGTTGCCGATATCCCATTGCCTTACAATGGGATACTTGGCCGTCCAGCGCTCGCCAAGTTCATGGCAGCCTCTCATTACGCCTACAACATGCTCAAGATGCCAGGCCCGATAAGCGTCATCTCTGTCCCCGGCGACAAGAAGGACGCGCTTATCTGCGCCGACAAGATTTACCGGGACGCAACAGCCGCAACAGACAGCGAGACACTTGCCGCTGAAGCTCCCGGAGGAAAGAACAAGACCAAGTCCGGCAAGAGCTCTGGGGCCCACTCCGGCAAACGCACCTCTTCGGAGTGCCGCGCTGCCGTTGAGGACGCACCATCGAGCTCCACCGGCAAGTACAAGAAGGGAATGGCAGCTCCACCTGCAACCAAGAAGGTGTCCGCCAAGGAGGACGGCACTGGTAGTACTTTCTCCATCAGTGCCATGCTCGATCCTAAATAGGAAAGCGCGCTCATTGCTTTCCTGCGGGCGAATGTCGACGTGTTTGCATGGCAACCGTCTGACATCCCCGGTGTTCCCAGGAAAGTGATTGAGCACAAGCTTGCCGTTTGTCCTCACGCGCGGCCCGTCAAGTAGAAGGTCAGAAAGCAAGCGGTGGAGCGTCAAGAGTTTATCGCGGAGGAAATCAAGAAGTTGGAAGCAGCAGGCCTTGTTAGAGGTGTACTCCATCCCACGTGGCTGGCCAACCCTGTTGTCGTGCGCAAAGCTAATGGGAAGTGGAGGCTTTGTATAGATTTCACTGGCGTGAATAAAGCTTGTCCCAAAGATCCATTCCCCTTGCCGCGCATTGACCAGATCGTTGACTCCACGGCTGGGTGTGAGTTGCTTTCATTCCTTGATGCATACTCCGGATACCACCAGATATTTATGGCTGAAGAAGACAAAGAGAAGACTGCGTTCATTACTCCATGCGGCACCTACTGCTTCATACGCATGCCCTTTGGATTGAAGAATGCAGGTTCAACGTTTGCGAGGGTAGTCCACACGGCTTTTGAGCCACAGATACACAGAAATGTAGAAGCTTACATGGATGATATAGTGGTCAAGAGCAAGGACAAGGATACCCTAATTCAAGATTTAGATGAAACTTTTGCGAATCTGCGCAAGATACAACTCAAGCTTAACCCCGAGAAGTGCGTGTTCGGAGTCCCCTCCGGCAAGCTTCTCAGGTTCTTTGTGTCTCAGAGGGGGATTGAAGCCAATCCCAACAAGATCAAAGCCATCGAGCAGATCGAAGCTCCAAAGCGCGTCAAGGATGTACGAAGGCTTGCCGGCTGCGTGGCTGCCCTCAGCAGGTTCATTTCTAAGTCCGCAGAACGCGCCCTGCCGTTTTTCAAAATCTTGAAAAAGGCGGGTCCAATGAGATGGACTCCGGAAGCGGAGGCAGCGCTGCAGGACTTGAAAGGATACCTGTCCTCCACTCCAATACTTGTCGCACCTAGGCCACAAGAGAAGTTGCTGATGTACTTAGCAGCAACCAATCAAGTGGTTAGTGCTGCGTTGGTAGCGGAAAGGGAGGCAGATGAGGAGCCCATAGCCCCGACAAGCACATCCAGCGACAAGCAGGGGGCTTCCCCGACAAGCTCTGGCCCCGACAAGGATGAGTCTGCGCAGATGCAAGAAGAAGTGCGGAAGAAGATGGTGCAGCGCCCGGTCTATTTTGTCAGTTCCTTCTTGCAGGGGGCTAGGTCAAGATACTCTGGGGTACAGAAGCTGCTTTTCGGTCTCCTCATGGCCTCGAGAAAGCTGCGCCATTACTTCCAAGCACACGAGATAACAGTGGTCACTCGCTTTCCGCTGAAAAGGATATTGCAAAATCCAGAAGCAACAGGCAGGATTGTCGAGTGGGCACTGGAGCTGTCAAGCTTTGGTCTTAAGTTTGAAAGTACTTCAACTATCCAGAGCAGAGCATTGGCAAAGTTCATAGCAGAATGGACACCAACGCCGGACGAAGAGATTCCAGAGACAAGCGTCCCCGTCAAAGAAGCGAGCAAAGAATGGGTAATGTACTTCGATGGAGCGTTCTCGCTGCAAGGCGCCGGTGCTGGTGTCTTGCTTGTCGCACCCACCGGAGAACACCTCAAGTACGTTGTCCAAATGCACTTTCCCAAGGAGCAAGCAACAAACAATACTGCAGAGTATGAAGGTTTGCTTGCCGGACTCAGAATTGCAGCAGAACTTGGGATCAAGAAGCTGATTGTGCGGGGAGATTCGCAGTTGGTTGTCCGACAAGGAACAAGCGCTACCAGAGCCCATTGATGGAAGCTTACGTCGACGAAGTGAGAAAACTTGAAGAGCACTTTGAAGGCATACAGATGGAGCACGTTCCGAGAGCTCAAAATGACATCGCAGACGGCCTGTCAAAGTGTGCTGCACTGAAACTACCTGTGGAACCAGGGATCTTCGTGCTCAAGCTAACTCAACCATCCGTTACACCATCAGTTGGGCAAAGTAAGAAGAGAAAGTTGGTCTCTGGTGACTACTTGCCGGCGGATCTTCCTGAAGTCGCCGCCAAGTTCCCCAAGATCAACGCCCAAGTTGTTGAGGAACAGTCTGCTCCTGCGGACCCAAGGGTTCGTGCAGTTGAAGCAGGCGTTCCCGACAAGTCTTGCCCCGGCAAGCTTGCCGGGGAACGTCCAGCTCCGGCAGAGCCGCAGGTTCTTGCCGTAGAGACTGACGTTCCCGCAGCAGCAATGATGCCTTTAGTCCTTGTTGTTGAGCCTCAGGCTCCAGCATGGGCGCAGCAAATTGTCCATTTCCTTCAGACTGGAGAACTTCCCGAAGAGCCAGAAGAGGCAGAGAGATTAACCAGGCAGTCAAGTATGTACCAGTTCGTCGGCAATGAACTGTACAGAAGAAGACTCAATGGTGTTAGATTGAAGTGCATTCCCCGGGAAGATGGGCAGAAGCTGTTGGCGGAGATACATGGAGGCATATGTGGCCACCACATTGGCGCAAGAGCACTTGCCGGCAAGGCGTTCCGGCAAGGTTTATTTTGGCCAGAAGCCCTCCAAGATGCAACTGCACAAGTAACCAAGTGTGAAGCGTGCCAGTTCCATGCCAAGCAGATACATCAGCCAGCTCAAGCTCTCCAGACGATCCCTTTGTCTTGGCCATTTTTGGTCTGGGGGCTTGACATCCTCGGCCCCTTTCCCCGCGCAGCCGGGGGCTTTGAGTACTTGTACGTCGCCATCGACAAGTTCACAAAGTGGCCGGAAGTGGAACCAGTGAGAAAGGTGACCGCACGGTCAGCAGTCAAGTTCTTCAGGTCAATTGTTTGCCGTTTCGGAATCCCTAACAGGATCATCACCGACAACGGCACGCAATTCACAAGTCGCACCTTCATGCAGTACGTCCAAGACCTTGGCGCCAAGGTCTGCTTAGCTTCTGTTGCTCACCCGAGGAGCAATGGTCAAGCGGAGAGGGCAAACGCTGAAGTGCTGCGCGGACTCAAGACAAGAACTTTCGACAGGCTGCACAAGTGCGGAAGAAACTAGATTGAGGAGTTGCCGGTGGCTCTTTGGTCAATCAGGACGACACCAAATCGAGCCACTGGACAGACACCCTTTGCTCTTGTCTATGGAGCAGAGGCAGTTCTCCCCACGGAACTCGTATACGGGTCGCCTCGAGTGCTCGCTTATGACGAGCTCGAGCAAGAGCAGCTGCGGCAAGATGATGCACTGCTCCTCGAGGAGGACCGTCTTCAGGCTGCTGTACGATCTGCTCGATACTAGCAAGCTTTGCGTCGCTATCATAGCCGCAAAGTCAAGGCCAGAAGTCTCGAGGAAGGCGACCTTGTTCTTCGGCGTGTTCAGTCCGCCAAGAATTCCAACAAGTTGACGCCAAAGTGGGAAGGCCCTTATCGGGTGAGACAAGTCACAAGGCCCGGCGCTGTCCGCCTTGAGACCGAAGAGGGCTTACCGGTGAGCAACTCCTGGAACATTGAGCACCTTCGCAAGTTTCACCCATAAGGCGCGGTTGCCGTGATCCGTTCCGGCAACCACCTTTTGTACAAGTCTTGCCGCTGTTGCATGTAAACCTTTGTACAAAGCCGGGCGCAGACCCCGTGCATCAGTAAAGCATTTGTGCCTTGCACAACTTGTCGTTTCATACATTTTTCTCTTTTACTTGCATGTATTATATGACACCTCGTGCAGCACACACCTCCGGTAAGCAATAACGAGCCGCAAGGCTCCATATCTATGTTTCCTCCCTTTCTCTTTTCTCTCAAGCAGAAGAAGGATTCCTCGCACACAAGTTTGCCGGGGGGGAAGGAGACAGTGGTATGGTATGGACCAAGTGTCGTTCAAGAAAGCCTCGCCTTGCCGGGAAGCAGACCATACACAAAAGCTAAGTTACCAAAGTTTGAGCATTCAAATTTTTAAATTTTTAAAGTTATCTTCCTTGAACGACCACACTTTGTATGGAAAACCTGTGCGCGGAGGAACCTACCCGTGGCTAGCCGCGCCCTTACTTTGTTTCGAGCACGCTCAATGGCTTAAGTGTGCTGCGACAAGTGTCGCGCCCTTACTTCGTTTTCGAGTTCGCTCAACAACCTAAGTGTGCTGCGACTAGCTGCGGCAAGGTTTCTTGCCGGTAGAGGCATTGCTAGCAGGCTGCTGAAGTCCCGCGCTCGCGGCAAGGGTCACTTTTGCCGGCAAGTTCCCTAAAATCGTAGGGTAAAAGCATACAAAGTAAAGAAGTCGAACCAAGGAAATAACACTGCATTAACTACCCAAAATAAAGTTATATTACAAGATGACTTGTCGTTGTTACTAACAAACTACTGTCCATAACGTGATTGGCAGCGACAAGAGAAGCAGAAAGGAAGACAGTCTAGTCCACGCGGTCGCCGTCGACCCTCCTGATCTTGCCCACCTTGGCCACGATGGGGGCGACAAGAGCCTTCAGCGCTTCCTGGTCGGCGTCGGGCGGCAAGGTCCTGAGGACGTTCTCAAGATTGATCCCGGGGTTGCGGTAGACTATCTTCGTCAGCACTCTCTCCACAACTCCCGTGCAAAGCCTGCGCGCCTCGTTCGCCAGCTGCGTGGGGATCCTCTCACGGAGCTGCTCGAGAGCCGGCGCCACTCCCCTGAAGAATAAGCTCAGCTTGGCGCTGTGAGGGAGGTTCACGTCGGGGGAGTACCCGAGGTGCTCCGTCCCCAGCCCCGCCAACTCCCTGTCGATGTCAGCGGCGGCGGCGACAAGCTCCTCGGTCAACTGCTCCACCGTCTGCCTGAAGTTGTTTTGCGTGAGGGCGGCGCTGTCCAGCAGTGCCCTCTCAGCCCGGAAGTCCTCCTTCAGCTTCGTCTCCCGGTTCCTGGCGCTGTCAAGTGATGTAGTGAGGGTGGACAGCTTCAATTCCAAGTCCGCGACAGAATCCTTGGCGATGGCGAGCTCCTTGCCCTTGTCGGGGAGACGGACCTGCAGCTCCGAGTGGCTGTGGGCGTCTTTCTCCCTCTCCAATGTGAGCGCGGCAACCTTCTCCTCGCTCGTCCTCAAGTTGATCTCCAACTGTGCCACCCTCGCCTCCAAGTCTCTCTTGGCGGTCTCTGCAGCCGCAGCGGCGTCCCTCGCTTCCTGCAGAGCCCCGCCAATGGACAGCTCGCGCGCGGCAAGGTCATCCTCGTGGCTGTCGAGGTCGACCTTCCGCTGCGTTAGCTCTCCTTCCCGCCGGGACAGCTCCTCGGCGGCGAGTCGTTGCTGCTCCTCTGCTTCAGCCTTCTCGAGAATGAACGCTTGATGCGCCTCGGCGAGCTCCTCCCGCTCCTCCGCCAAGGATCGGAGGGCCGCCTGGTTGGCGGCTCGGAGCTCTTCGGCGCGCTTCTCCAAGTCGACGCCCGCCTTGGCGGCCAGAGCCTCTCGGGACTCCAGCTTGGCCTGCCTGGCGCGGTACAGGGCCAGGAGCCTCCGCAGGAGTCGCTCCTCCTCGGGCTCGCTGCTGCTGTCGGGTGCGTCGACGAACTTAAGCCCGGCGGAGGCGAGGACTTCCCCATCGAAGACCTCTCCCTCCGCGGGCGCCCTTGGCGTAGATGCCCATGGGATCTGAATGAAGACCCCGTTCCCAGCCTCCAAGTAGGCGCCGGTTCCGGCCGCGGCAGCAGCAGGGTCGGCGGTCGGCGCAGCGTCGAACGCTCCTGCGGCCTCAGGGCCGTCAGTGCGACCGCCGGTTCCCTCCTCTGCTGCCGCGTCGGCGGCCCTGGCTGCCTCTTCGACGGCAGGCTCGTCGGTACCGACCGCCTCTCCGGTGGCAGCCGCGTCACCGGCGTTGCCGCGCGCGGGCTCCTCGGTGGTGGCCTCCGTCTCCATAGGCTCTGGAGCGGACGAGTCTGAAGACAAGAAGAAGAAAGAAGAAAATCATTGTCAAGCAAATATCCAAAAAGAGAAGTTCAAGAGAAGAAAACTACAAGGGTTACCTGCGCGGGCCTCTTCTTCGACGAGGTCCCTCGCCGGGGGGTCCTCCCTCGGCGGCGTGGTAGTAGTCCCCGCCGGCGGAGGGCCGCTGGTGCCTTCCCTTGGCGGGGTGCTCACCCTTGGCGGGGTGCTCGCCCTTGGCGGGGTACTCGCCCTTGGCGGAGTACCCGCCCTTGGCGGAGTATTCTCCCTCGCCGGGGAGCTCCTCCTTGGCGGAGAGGTCGGGGCGTGCGGCTCGTCGGGAGCGGTTTCTTGGCGCTCCTGAGGCTGAGGCTCCACTTCTGTACAAGTCAACAAACAGGCAAAAATATTAACAAGGATAGGAAGCCACACGCGCGCCCGACAAGCGAAGAAGTGAACAGAAGACTTACGCTAGGGGCTGCTCTGCGGAGCAGCTGGCTGATCCGGCAAGCCTGTCGTAGGCGCATCCCCTGCTGCTGCAATGGGCTCGTCCTCGAGGTCGACCACCGGGATCTTGGCCCTCTTCGCCACCCTTTGGGCCAGGGTCCTGGAAGACAGACATCAAGCAGAATCAGACAAAGAAGATTCAAAACAAAGAGCAACAAACGAAGGAAACAAGAGTTGCAAGTACTTACTCTTCCTCCTCCTCGTCGGAACTGAGAACGGAGAAGTCGAAGTCTGCCTTGCGTGGTCCGGCGCGAGGAGCTGGAGGAGTAGGCGCCCTCGGCCTCTTGCCGGGAGCGGGGTCGGTGGTCTGCGAAGACCCGGCTCCGGTCGTCGCCGAGGCCCGAGGGGCGGAAGGAGCGGTGGAGCCCGTGCGGGAAGATCCTCCTCCAGCCGCTGCTGAGGCGCGAGGCGCCCCCTTGGCGGCCTTGCTCGTCGTGGTGGCGCGCATCGAGCGGCGCTGCGGCTGCTGGCCCGCTGGCTGCCTCGCCGCGTCTACGGCCTTGCGGAGACGCTTCTTTGGTTGAGGCGGAGGACTTGGCGGCGGCGGTGAACTTCCCGAGGATGAAGAAGAGTCCAGGTTTAGAGACCCGCCCGAGTCTTCGGCAAAATCGCTTGATTCCTCGCCCTGCTCGGCGGGCTCGCTCGACTCCGTCCCTTGCCCGGCGGCCTCGCTCGTCTCGGCAGGCTTCAACAGTTTGAGGATCTCTTCCTCCTCGGCCCGACTCACTGCCTCCGTTGCGTCTGCCTCCTCCATGGTATACCCAAATTCACCCGCGGCCGCAGCTGCGGCTGCCTCCTCCAATCTGGTGGCTATATAGGCCATCTCCCGGTCGGTGGTGTCGCGGGTGAGGCCTTTCTTCTCGTCGGGATCGATTGGCAGCTCCACCAAGTTATCGAAGAATGTTTGCATGGCTTCGTCAGAAGGCGCCAGCCAAGTGGGGTCGATCCCATGGGAGTCGCACCACGGCATCGCCGCGCGGATAGCGCTGAGCGACGAGTTATTGCATAGCGGGACTACGCCCCGCGGCAATGCAAACCACTCCGGGTGCTTGGCGTCGTGCTTGAATAGCTCGCGGAGCATCCCTTTGAGCTCCAGGACGGTGAAGTTATAGTTGAGGCCTGGGCGCAGCCTCATACAGTCTACCGCATTACCAAATTCCCAAGCAGGCCTCTTCCTCTCCTGCAAGGGGGCGATGCGGCGGCGAAGGAAATCAGCTCCGACAGCCCCTACGGTGAGCTTAGCTTGCCGGAGGCGAAGGATCCTAGTGATGGCTATCTTCAGCTTGTCGTCCTCCGGGGCCAGGTCACTCCAGTCCTTGCCGCGCACTATTGCGGCTCGGCGCGGGGAAGTGAACTGCTGGGGTCCATCCTCCATGACCCAGCACCAGTTGGCCCTCCACTCCTCGCACTTGCCGCGGAGTTCCCCAGTCAAGTATGCCTATTTCTTATTGAGTCTAAAGATCCAAGAAATCCCGCCAGACAGAGGAGACCCAGACTCTACTCGAGGTGTATAATAATGGCGGAAGAGGGCTACATTGGGATACACCCCGACAAAGTTCTCGCATAGATGTGCGAAAACGGCCATGGTCAAGACTGCGTTCGGGGTGAAATCAAGAAGATGAAACCCGTAGGTGTTCATAACGTCGCAGAAGAATTCGGAGTATGGAGGGCAGAGTCCACAATGGAAGAACAGGGCGAAATAGGCGTACCCTCCCGGAAACATGTCGCAGGCTTCGGCGAGGAGTACCCTGGTGCGCGGGTGAGCTTTCGTCTCCCTCGACCAGAAGAGGTAGAACTTGTCCTTCAGCTCCCTCGCGCCGAGCCTCGGCGGGAAGACCACCATCTTCTTCCGCATTGCTGCTAGTTTCTGCGCCCGCTCGGTCTTCGCGGCTTTCGCCTTATCGCCCTTCGGGGCCATGGCGGGGATGGCGAGGGGAGTCGACGGCGCTGGAGAGACTAGCGGCGGCGGAGGAAGGGCGGAGCACAGCTCTCTTTCGACCTTTGGGGAGGAGGAGAGCGGCGGGGGTTTCTGAAGGTTGAAGACGCAATGAGCGAATAGGAGGAACTGTCCCTGTTTCCCCTGCTTTTAAGGGGGAGAGGGGGACGTTCCGCATTTTCCCCCATTAAAGAAACAGGCCACGATCTCTCCCACGACGCCGCAATCGACGCGTGCCGTTAGGGAGAGACGCGGTGGATACGGAGTGGGATACGGCGCGCCGTGGGCCGCGTGTGCCCGTGCACTGTTTTGGGCCTGGCCCAACAGCGCTCGGCACCGTGTGTGGCCCAGGCCCGGGGGCTCCTGCCGGTGTACTAAAGTAGGGGTACCTTAGTATCCCGACTTGTGCATGGGCAGTAGCAGCGTCCCGTGGCAGGGCTTGCCATGCGCCCGCCAAGGCCCGCTCTAGTTCCCTTGGAGCCATTCAAGAACAAAGTATTCAAGTTAAAGAGACAAGACCCCGGCAAGAGGAGCTTGCCGGGAAGGCCGCTCCAGGCTCAAGACCACCCCTTTAGCACAAGATCCTGGCAAGAGGAGCTTGCCAGGAAGGCCAAAACATGGCATTGCAGGAGACTTGCCGTGGCGCATCGCGCGCCTCGGCAAGGCCCGGAGAGCGATAAGCTTTCGGGCGCGGCAAAGTAGCGACCGCGGCAAGGCGCTTGCCGCGGCAAGCTTCCACTGCATGCCCGCGCTCCAGCTCATCCGGCCACGCGTCGCCCTGGGACCCTTCCAGGGGCACGTGGCGGAAGGCTGTGCAGCCTGGGGTACACGGTGGCAAGCCACGGTGACGAGGCCACCATCGTGGCGAACGAAGATGCCCGGACGGACGCTTTTTGCACTGTTTGGGGCGACAGTGATGGGCATTCAATGCCCTTGTCCCCCACCGTCAGGGTTAGGTACAAAACACTGTACATACACTGTTACAACTACCACCATTTTTACGTTTTTACCCTCACCTACGTTGCCACCTGTCGGTGACCCCTTTGACCTATAAAAGGAGGCCCATGCACAACGTAGGAGAGGTTCCGATCCTTGATCACTCTCACGCTCGGTGTAGCTAGCAACTAGCTCTGTAGCTCTTCGTGCACCCGAGCCAAGAACACAATACAACCAAGGCAGGAGTAGGGTTTTACGCATCTGTGCGGCCCGAACCTGGGTAAACTGCCCGCGTGCTCGCCTCGATCTGCTCTTCGTGCTCCCTCCGCTCCCTTGCCGTACCGAAAAGGGGCTCCGGTCCCATAGGTGTTCGTGGGCGATCAGTTTCCCCGACACTTAGTCAATAAGATGGCTGCTAAACTAGAAAATCTAGAAAATAAGGATGCAGATCTAAAAGTCATTGTTGTGTCTCCTATTAAATCATTGTTTTCTAATATGAATCTTGATAAAGATGGGACTGGAGATGAGTCAACTTTAGTAAAAAGGCGTCCCAATGATTGAGAGTTTTTAGATCTTGATGCTAAAATTGTTAAAAGTGGGATTGAAGATGTTAAAACTTTACATAGCAGTGAACCCACTATTTTGAATTTCAAGGAATTTAATTATGATAATTTCTCTTTAATAGATTGTATTTCCTTGTTGCAATCCGTGCTAAATTCTCCTCATGCTTATTATCAAAATAAAGCCTTTACCAAACACATCGTTGATGCTTTAATGCAATCTTGTGAAGAAAAACTTGAATTAGAAGTTTCTATCCCTAAAAAACTTTATGATGAGTGGGAACCTACTATTAAAATTAAGATTAAAGATCATGAATGTTATGCTTTATGTGATTTGGGTGCTAGTGTTTCCACAATTCCAAAAACTTTGTGTGATATGTTAGGTTTCCATGAACTTGATGATTGTTCTCTAAATTTGCAACTTGTGGATTCTACCATTAAGAAACCTATGGGAAGATTAAAGATGTGCCCATAGATTTCATCGTTCTTGATATAGATTGCAATCCTACATGTCCTATTATTCTTGGTAGACCTTTCCTTAGAACGATTGTGCAATTATTGATACGAAGGAAGAAAATATTAGATTCCAATTTCCGTTAAGGAAAGGCATGGAACACTTTCCTAGAAAGAAAATCAAATTACCTTATGAATCTATTATGAAAGCCACTTATGGATTGCCTACCAAAGATGGCAATACCTAGATCTATTCTTGTATCGTGCCTAGCTAGGGGCGTTAAACGGTCACTCTTGTTGGGAGGCAACCCAATTTTATTTTCTTTGTTTTTGCTTCTGTTTAGGAATAAATAATGCATCTAGCTTCTGTTTAGATGTGGTTTTGTGTTTTAATTAGTATTTGTGCCAAGTAGAACCTTTGGGGAGACTTGGGTGATGTCTTTGTGATCATGCTGTAAAAAACATACACTTTTGCGCTCACGAGATTAGCTACCATTTTTTACTGGGGAGTGATTTTTAGTTGATTCTTTTTGAAGATGATTAATAGACAAATTCATCACGTTCACCAATTTATTTCAATTTTTTAGAGTTACAGAAGTATTCGAAAGTTACAGATTGCTACAGATTGTTCTGTTTTTGACATATTCTGTTTTTCGTGTGTTGTTTGCTTATTTTGACGAATCTATGAGTAGTATCGGGGGGTATGAATCATAGATAAGTTGGAATACAGTAGGTTTAACACCAATATAAATAAAGAATGAGTTCATTACAGTACCTTTGAGTGGTGGTTAGTTTTCTTATACTAACGGAGCTCATGAGATTTTTGCTAAGTTTTGTGTTGTGAAGTTTTCAAGTTTTGGGTAAGGATTTGATGGACTATGGAACAAAGAGTGGCAAGAGACTAAGCTTGGGGATTCCCAAGGCAACCCAAGGTAAAATTTAAGGACAACCAAAACCCTAAGCTTGGGGATGCCCCGGGAAGGCATCCCCTCTTTCATCTTCGTCTATCGGTAACTTTACTTGAGACTATATTTTTATTCACCACATGATATGTGTTTTGCTTGGAGCGTCATGTGTGATTTGAGTCTTTGCTTTTTAGTTTACCACATTCATCCTTGCTGTAAACACCTTTTGAGAGAGACACACATGAACCGGAATTTATTAGAATACTCTATGTGCTTCACTTATATCTTTTGAGCTAGATAGTTTTGCTCTAGTGCTTCACATAGATCTTTTTAGAGCACGGCGGTGGTTTTATTTTATAGTAATTATTGATCTCTCATGCTTCACTTATATTATTTTGAGACTATTTTAGAACAGCATGGTAATTTGATTTGTTTATAAATTTAGTCCTAATATGATAGGCATCCAAGATGGGTATAATAAAAACTTTCATAATAGTGCATTGAATATTATGAGAAGTTTGATGCTTGATGATTGTTTTGAGATATGAGGATGGTGATATTAGAGTCATGCTAGGGGAGTAATTGTGAATTTGAGAAACACTTTTGTTAAAGTTTGTGATTCTCGAAGCATGCACGTATGGTGAACCGTTATGTGATGAAGTTGGAGCATGATTTATTTATTGATTGTCATCCTTTGTGTGGAGGTCGGGATCGTGCGATGGTTAACTCCTACCAACCCTCCCCCTAGGAGCATGTGTTGAAAACTTTGTTTTGATAACTCGTAGATTTTTGCAATAAGTATATGAGTTCTTTATGACTAATGTTGAGTCCGTGGATTAGACGCACTCTCACCCTTCCACCATTGTTAGCCCGTCTAGTACCGCGCAACATTCGCCGGTACACCATACCTACCTATTATGGCATTTCCATAGCCATTCCGAGATATATTGCCATGCAACTTTCCACCGTTCTGTTTATTATGACACGCTTCATCATTGTCATATTGCCATGCATGATCATGTAGTTGACATCGTATTTCTGGCTAAGCCACCATGCATAATTTTTCATACATGTCACTCTTGATTCATTGCACATCCCGGTACACCGCCGGAGGCATTCACATAGAGTCATATTTTTTTCTTGCTTCGAGTTGTAATCTTTGAGTTGTAAGTAAATACAAGTGTGATGATCTTCATTACTAGAGCATTGTCCTAGTGAGGAAATGATGATGGAGACTATGATTCCCCCACAAGTCGGGATGAGACTCCGGACGTAAAAAAAGAAAAAGAAAAAAGGGGAGGCCATAAAAAAGGGGGAGAAGGCCCAAAAGAAAAAAAGAAAAAAATAAGAAAATAAGGGAGAAAAAGAAAAAAAAGTTGAGAGAAAAAGAGAGAAGGGGCAATGCTACTATCCTTTTTGCACACTTGTGCTTCAAAGTAGCACCATGATCCTCATGATAGAGAGTCTCTTGTTTTGTCACTTTCATATACTAGTGGGAATTTTCATTATAGAACTTGGCTTGTATATTCCAATGATGGGCTTCCTCAAAATGCCCTAGGTCTTCGTGAGCAAGCAAGTTGGATGCACACCCACTAGTTTCCTTTGTTGAGCTTTCATACACTTATGGCTCTAGTGCATCCGTTGCATGGCAATCCCTACTCACTCACATTGATATCTATTGATGGGCATCTCCATAGCCCATTGGTACGCCTAGTTGATGTGAGACTATCTTCCTCTTTTGTCTTCTCCACAACCACCACTCCATTCCACCTATAGTGCTATATCCAAGGCTCATGCGCATGTATTGTGTGAAAGTTGAAAAGTTTGAAAAAATTGAAGTGTGAAACAGTTGCTTGGCTAAAACCAGGGTTGTGCATGATTTAAATATTTTGTGTGATGTAGATAGAGCATAGCTAGACTATATGATTTTGTAGGGATAAATTTCTTTGGCCATGTTATTTTGAGAAGACATGATTGCTTTGTTAGTGTGCTTGAAGTATTATTATTGTGATGTCAATATTAAACTTTTATCTTGAACCTTTCGGATCTGAACATTCATGCCACAATAAAGAAAATTACATTGAGAATTATGTTGGGTAGCATTCCACATCAAAAAATCTGTTTTTATCATTTACCTACTCGAGGACGAGCAGGAATTAAGCTTGGGGATGCTTGATACGTCCCCAATGTATCTATAATTTTTGATTGTTCCATGCTATTATATTATCTGTTTTGGATGTTTAATGGGCTTTATTATACACTTTTATATTATTTTTGGGACCAACCTACTAACTCAAGGCCTAGTGCAAATTGTTGTTTTTTTGCCTATTTTAGTGTTTCGCAGAAAAGGAATATCAAACGGAATGAAACCTTTGGGAGAGTCGTTTTTGGAACAAATACAACACGGAAGACTTGGAGTACACGCCAGGGAAGAAATGAGGCGGCCACGAGGGCAGGAGGTGCGCCGAGGGAGGTAGGCAAGACCCCCACCCTCGTGGGCCACCTGTTGCTCCCCTGGCGTCCCTCTTCCTCCTATATATATCCACGTACCTTGAAAACATCCGAGAGCACCACGAAAACGTAATTCCACCGCCGCAACCTTCTATACCCGTTAGATCCCATCTTGGGCCTGTTCCGGAGCTCCACTAGAGGGGGCATCGATCACGGAGGGCTTCTACATCAACACCATAGCCTCTCCGATGAGTTGTGAGTAGTTTAACACAGACCTTCGGGTCCATAGATATTAGCTAGATGGCTTCTTCTCTCTCTTTGTATCTCAACACAAAGTTCTCCTCGATCTTCTTGGAGATCTATTCGATGTAATTCTTTTTGCGGTGTGTTTGTCGAGATCCGATGAATTGTGGGTTTATGATCAAGATTATCTACGAACAATATTTGATTCTTCTATGAAATCTTTTATCCATGATTTAAATATCTTTGCAAGTCTCTTCGAATTATCAGTTTGGTTTGGCCTACTAGATTAGTAGTTCTTGCAATGGGAGAAGTGCTTAGCTTTGGGTTCCATCTTGCGGTGTCCTTTCCCAGCGATAGCAGGGGCAACAAGGCACGTATTGTATGGCCATCGAGCATAAAAAGATGGGGTTTACATCATATTGCATGAGTTTATCCCTCTACATCATGTCATCTTGCTTAAGGAGTTATTCTGTTCTTATGAACTTCATACTCTAGAAGCATGCTGGATAGCGGTCGATGTGTGGAGTAATAGTAGTTGATACAGAATCATTTTGGTCTACTTGTCACGGACGTGATGCCTATATACAATGATCATGCCTAGATATTGTCATAACTATGCGCTCTTCTATCAATTGCTCGATAGTAATTTGTTCACCCACCGTAGAAATCTGCTATCATGAGAGAAGCCACTAGTGGAAACTATAGCCCCCGGGTCTATCTTCTATCATACCAAGGTATCAATCCAGTAGGAGACCACGCGCGAGTCCCTCGCACCTGCACAAACAAATAAGAACTTCGCAGCCAACATGATAAGGGGTTGTCAATCCCTTTACGGTCACTTACGAAAGTGAGATCTGATAGATAGGATAGTATAATTTTTTTGGTATTTTTGGATATAAGAACAGAAAGTAAATAAAGCAAAGTAAAGTAGATGAACGATTTAATATGTTGAGGATAGACCCGGGGGGCATAGGTTTCACTAGTGGCTTCTCTCATGATAGCAGAATTCTACGGTGGGTAAATAAATTACTGTCGAGAAATTGATAGAAAAGCGCATAGTTATGAGAATGTCTAGGCATGATCATTATATATAGGCATCACGTCTGTGACAAGTAGACCGAAACGATTCTGCATCTACTACTATTACTCCACACACCGACCGCTATCCAGCATGCATCTAGAGTATTAAGTTCATAAGAATAGAGTAATGCTTTAAGCAAGATGACATGATGTAGAGGGATTAACTCAAGCAATATGATATAAATCCCATCTTTTTATCCTGGATGGCAACAATACAATACGTGCCTTGCTGCCCCTGCTGTCACTGGGAAAGGACACCGCAAGACTGAACCCAAAGCCAAGCACTTCTCCCATTGCAAGAACTATAGATCTAGTAGGCCAAACCAAACCAATAATTCGAAGAGACTTGCAAGGATATTATAATCATACATAAAAAAATTCAGAAAAGAATCAAATACTTCTCATAGATAATCTTTATCATAAACCCACAATTCATCGGATCTCGACAAACACACCGCAAAAAGATTACATCGAATAGATCTCCTCAAAGATCGAGGAGAACTTTGTATTGAGATCCAAAAAGAGAGAAGAAGCCATCTAGCTAATAACTATGGACCCGAAGGTCTGTGGTAAAGTACTCACAACTCATTGATGAGGCTATGGCATTGATGTAGAAGCACTCCGTGGTAGATCCCCCCTCCGGCGGAGCTCCGGAACAGGCCCCAAGATGGGATCTCACGGGAACAGAAGGTTGCGGCGGTGGAATTAGGGTTTTCTTTGTTGCCTTGATGTTTTCAGGGTACATGGATATATATAGGAAGAAGGAGGGCATCAGGGGAGCCAGAGGGGGCCCACAAGAGTGGGGGGCGCGCCCAGGGGGAGAGGTCATGCCCTGGACCCTCGTGGCCACCTCCTTCGTTCCCTCGCATGTACTCCAAGTCTTCTAGGTAGACACGGTTCCAAAAATAACTCTCCCGAAGGTTTCATTCCGTTTGGACTCCGTTTGATATTCATTTTCTGTGAAACCCTGAAATAGGCAAAAAAGACGACAATCTGCACTCGGCCTTGGGTTAGTAGGTTAGTCCCAAAAATAATATAAAAGTGTATAATAAAGCCCATTAAACATCCAAAACATAATATATAATAGCATGGAACAATAAAAAATTATAGATACGTTGGAGACGTATCAAGCATCCCCAAGCTTAATTCATGCTCGTCCTCGAGTAGGTAGATGATAAAAACAGAATTTTTGATGTGGAATGCTTACTAACATAATTCGCAATGTAATTTCTTTATTGTGGCATGAATGTTCAGATTTGAAAGATTGAAGACAAAAGTCTATATTGACATAAGAATAATAATATTTCAAGCATACTAACAAAGCAATTATGTCTTCTCAAAATAACATGGCCAAAGAAAGTTATCCCTACAAAATCATATAGTCTGGCTATGCTCCCTCTTCATCACACAAAATATTCATATCATGCACAATCCCGATTTCAGCCAAGCAATTGTTTTCATGCTCAATTTTTTTCAAACCTTTCAACTTTCACGCAATACATGAGCGCGAGCCAGGGATATAGCACTATAGGTGGAATAGAGTGGTGGTTGTGGAGAAGACAAAATGAGGAAGATAGTCTCACATCGAATAGGCGTATCAATGGGCTATGGAGATGCCCATCAATAGATATCAATGTCAGTGAGTAGGGATTGCCATGCAACGGATGGACTAGAGCTATAAGTGTATGAAAGCTCATCAAAAGAAACTAAGTGGGTGTGCATCCAACTTGCTTGATCATGAAGACCTAGGGCATTTGAGGAAGCCCATCGTTGGAATATACAAGCCAAGTTCTATAATGAAAATTCCTACTAGTATATGAAAGTGACAAAACAAGAGACTCTCTATCATGAAGATCATGGTGCTACTTTGAAGCACAAGTGTGGAAAAGGATAGTAGCATTGTCCCTTCTCTCTTTTCTCTCATTTTTTGGTTTTTGGAGGGGCTTTCTCTATTTTTTTAGCCCCTCTCTATTTTATTTTGGGCCATCTCTTTTTTTTGGCCTTTCCTCACATGGGACAATGCTCTAATAATGAAGATCATCACACTTTTATTGACTTACAACTCAAATATTTCAACTCGAAGCTAGAACAAAATATGACTCTATATGAATGCCTCCGGTGGTGTACCGGGATGTGCAATGAATCAAGAGTGACATGTACGAGACATTATGTTTGGTGGCCTAGCCACAAATACGATGTCAACTACATGATCATGCATGTCAATATGACAATATGAAGCGTGTCATATGAATGGAACGGTGGAAAGTTGCATGGCAATATATCTCGGAATGGCTATGGGAATGCCATGATAGGTAGGTATGGTGGATGTTTTGAAGAAGGTATATGGTGGGTGTATGGTACCGTCGAGAGTTGCGTGGTACAAGAGAGGCTAGCAATGGTGGAAGGGTGAGAGTGCGTATAATCCATGGACTCAACATTAGTCATAAAGAACTCATATACTTATTGCAAAAATTTACGAGTCATCAAAACAAAGTAATCAACGCATGCTCCTAGGGGAAGGGTTGGTAGGAGTTAACCATCAAGCGATCCCGACCTCCACACAAAGGATGACACTCAATAAATACATCATGCTCTAACTTCGTCACATAGTGGTTCACCATACGTGCATGCTACGGGAATCACAAACTTTAACACAAGTATTTCTCAAATTAATAATTACTCCACTAGCATGACTATAATATCACCATCCTCATATCTCAAAACAATCATCAAGTATCAAACTTCTCATCATATTCAATGCACTTCATATGAAAGTTTTTACTATATTCGTCTTGGATACCTATCATATTCGGACTAGTTTTATAACCAAAGCACATTACCATGCTGTTCTAAAAGACTCTCAAAAGGATATAAGTGAAGCATGAGAGATCAACAATTTCTACAAAATGAAACCACCACCGTGCTCTAAAAGATATAAGTGAAGCACTAGAGCAAAATTATCTAGCTCAAAAGATATAAGTGAAGCACATAGAGTATTCTAACAAATTTTAAATCCTATTTATCTCTCTCAAATGGTGTGTCCGGCAAGTATGATTGTGGCAAACTAAAAAGCAAAGACTCAAATCATACATGACGCTCCAAGCAAAACACATATCATGTGGTGAATAAAAATATAGTCCCGAGTATAGTTACCGATAGATGAAAACGAAAGAGGGGATGCCTTCCCGGGGCATCCCCAAGCTTAGGCTTTTGGTTGTCCTTGAATTTTACCTTGAGTTGCCTTGGGCATCCCCAAGCTTAGGCTCTTGCCACTCTTGGTTCCATAGTCCATCAAAGCCATACTCAAAACTTGAAAACTTCACAACACAAAACAAAACCAAAAATCTCGTGAGCTCCGTTAGTATAAGAAAACAAACCACCACTCAAAGGTACTGTAATGAACTCATTCTTTGTTTATATTGTTGTTAAACATACTGTATTCCAACTTCTCTATGATTCATATCCTCCAATACTACTCATAAATGCATCAAAATAAGCAAACAACACACGAAAAACAGAATCTGTGAAAAACAGAACAGTTTGTAGTAATCTGTAACTTTCGAATACTTCTGTAACTCCAACAAAATTGAAATAAATTTGTAAACGTGAGGAATTTTTCTATTAATCATATGAAAAAAGAATCAACTAAATATCACTCTCCAGTAGTATCTGGTAGCTAATCTCGTGAGCGCTAAAGTTTCTGTTTTTCACAGCAAGATCATATAAACTTCACACAAGTCTTCCCAAAGGTTCTACTTGGCACAAACACTAATTAAAACACAAAACCACATCTAATCAGAAGCTAGATGCAATATTTATTCCTAAATAGAAGCAAAAACAAAGAAAATAAAATTGGGTTGCCTCCCAACAAGCGCTATCGTTTAACACCCCTAGCTAGGCACGATACAAGAATAGATCTAGGTATTGCCATCTTTGGAAGGCAATCCATCAGTGGCTACAATAATAGATTCATATGGTAATTTTATTTTCTTTTCTAGGAAAGTGTTCCGTGCCTTTCCTTAACGGAAATTGTAATCTAATATTTCCTTCCTTCATGTCAATAATTGCACCAATCGTTCTAAGGAAAGGTCTACCAAGAATAATAGGAGATGAAGGATTGCAATCTACATCAAGAACAATGAAATCTACGGGCACATAATTCCTATTGGCAACAATAAGAACATCATTAATCCTTCCCATAGGTTTCTTAATGGTACAATCTGCAAGATGCAAATTCAAAGAACAATCATCAAGCTCATGGAAACCTAACAAATCACACAATGTTTTTGGGATAGTAGAAACACTTGCACCCAAATCACACAAGGCAAAGCATTCATGATCTTTAATTTTAATTTTAATAGTAGGTTCCCACTCATCATAAAGATTTCTAGAGATAGAAACTTCTAATACAAGTTTTTCTTCATAATATTGTATCAAAGCATCAACTATGTGTTTGGTAAAAGCCTTATTTTGACTATAAGCATGCGGAGAATTTAGTACGGATTGCAACAAGGAAATACAATCTATCAAAGAGCAATTATCAGAATTGAATCCCCTGAAATCCAACATAGTGGGTTCGTCACTATGCAAAGTTTTAATATCTCCAATCCCACATTTAATAATTTTAGCATTAAGATCTAAAAACTCTGAATCATTGGGACACCTTTTAACTAAAGTAGACTCATCTCCAGTCCCATCTTTATCAAGATTCATACTAGAAAACAAGGATCTAATAGGAGACACATCAATAACTTTCAGATCTTCATCACAATTTTTAGATTCACGAATTTGAAGCAAAACCTCATAAAGATAATCTAGTGCACGTTGCTCACTAGCAATTGGTTCATCATAATTGGATCTCTTAAAACGATTAGCAAGTGGATGAGGATCCATAATTTAGCAAGCGAAGATGCAAGCAAATAGAAGGCACATAGCAACACAAACAAACAAGAGGCAAGCAAACGGTAAACACACGGAAAAAGAAGGGTCAATAAAATGGCAAGGGTGAAGTGGGGGAGAGGAAAATGAGAGGCAAATAATGTAGTGCGAAGGATAAGGGTTTGTGATAAGTACTTGGTATATGACTTTTGCGTAAGCCTCCCCGGCAAAGGTGCCAGAAATTCTTCTTGCTACTTCTCGAGCTTGCATTGTATTTCCTCGAAGAGGAAAGGGTGATGCAGCACAGTAGCGTAAGTATTTCCCTCAGTTTTTGAGAACCAAGGTATCAATCCAGTAGGAGACCACTTTCGATTCCCTCGCACCTGCACAAACAAATAAGAACTTCACAGCCATCACGATAAGGGGTTGTCAATCCCTTTACTGTCACTTACGAAAGTGAGATCTGATAGATAGGATAGTATAATAATTTCGGTATTTTTGGATATAAGAACAGAAAGTAAATAAAGGAAAGTAAAGTAGATGAAGGATTTAATATGTTGAGGATAGACCCGGGGGCCATAGGTTTCACAAGTGGCTTCTCTCATGGTAGCAGAATTCTACTGTGGGTAAACAAATTACTGTCGAGCAATTGATAGAAAAGTGCATAGTTATGAGAATATCTAGGCATGATCGTTATATATAGGCATCACGTCCGTGACAAGTAGACCAAAACGATTCTGCATCTACTACTATTACTCCACACATCGACCGCTATCCAGCATGCATCTAGAGTATTAAGTTCATAAGAACAGAGTAATGCTTTAAGCAAGATGACATGATGTAGAGGGATAAACTCAAGCAATATGATATAAACCCCATCTTTTTATCCTCAATGGCAATTATACAATACATGCCTTGCTGCTCCTGCTGTCACTGGGAAAGGACACTGCAAGATTGAACCCAAAGCCAAGCACTTCTCCCATTGCTTAAAACTATAGATCTAGTAGGCCAAACCAAACCAATAATTCGAAGAGACTTGCAACGATATTATAATCGTACTTAAAGGATTTCAGAAAAGAATCAAATATTTCTCATAGATAATCTTGATCATAAACCCACAATTCATCGGATCTCGACAAACACACCGCAAAAAGATTACATCGAATAGATCTCCTCGAAGATCGAGGAGAACTTTGTATTGAGATCCAAAAAGAGAGAAGAAGACATCTAGCTAATAACTATGGACCCGAAGGTCTGTTGTAAACTACTCACAACTCATTGGTGAGGCTATGGCATTGATGTAGAAGCACTCCGTGTTAGATCCCCCCTTCGGCGGAGCTCCGGAACAAGCCCCAGGATGGGATCTCACGGGAATAGAAGGTTGCGGCTGTGGAATTAGGGTTTTCTCTGTTGCCTCGATGTTTTCAGGGTACATGTATATATATAGGAGGAAGGAGGGCATCGGGGGAGACATAGGGGGCCCACGAGGGTGTCGGTGCGCCCAGGGGGAGGGGGCGCGCCCTGTACCCTCATGGCCACCTCCTTCATTCCCTCGTGTGTACTCCAAGTCTTCTGGGTAGGTATGGTTCCAAAAATAACTCTCCTATAGGTTTCATTCCGTTTGGACTCCGTTTGATATTCCTTTTCTGCAAAACCCTGAAATAGGCAAAAAAAACAGCAATCTGCACTAGGCCTTGGGTTAGTAGGTTAGTCCCAAAAATAATATAAAAGTGTATAATAAAGCCCATTAAACATCCAAAACAGAATATATAATAGCATGGAACAATCAAAAATTATAGATACGTTGGAGACGTATCAGTAACACCTCTTCTCCCTGCAGTAATATCTACTTAAGCATGGTGCTCAGCACTATATATTATTATCCATTGATATGTGGTTATCCTATGATGTTTGAGTAGATATGTTTTGTCCTATGGGTTAATTTATGATCGTGATTGGTTTTAGTTATATGTTTTATTTTTGTGATGTCCTATGATGCTCTCTCTGTCGCGCAAGCATGATGGATTCCCGATGTAGGGTGTTGCAATATGTTAATGATTCGCTTATGTTGGGTGGCTAGAGGGATAGAAGCTTACACCCGAGTAAAGGGGTTGTTGCGTATGGAAGTAAAGAGGACTTGATATTTTAATGCTATTGTTGGGTTTTACCTTAATGATCTTTAGTAGTTGCGGATGCTTGCTAGAGTTCCAATCATAACTACCTATGATCCAAGTAGATAACCTATGTTAGCTTATGCCTCTCCCTCATATAAAATTGCAATAATGATTAGCGGTCTAGTTATCAATTGCCTAGGGACAAATGAATTTCTTGTGACAAAAATCTTTCTACTAAACAACTAACTTTATTATGTTACAAAGTACTCGTAGTTTTATTCTCGCTAAGTACTTCTACTTTTATTCTTGCAAACCTATCTTGTCACACCTACAAAATAGTTTCATAATTGATCCCTTATACTTGTAGGTTATAAACAGCCTATGCCACACAGTTTCTTCTAGGCATTTTGTGTGATGCATTCAATAGTGCAAACAATAAAATCTTTAATATCGTCTGCAATGACAATGCTATCACAGATGATTTGATGCGGAAAACTATGTGTGATGTTCATGAGAACGGAAAATTTTGTTTGGGATTCCCTATGTGGGATATACATACAATCGGAAACGTGTTTCTTGGATTGACTATGTAGGATATACATACGAAGGAAAACGTATTCGTTGGATTGACTGTGTGGGATGTACATATGAACGGATACATATGGCTTGGATTGACTGCGTGGGATGTACTAACGAACGAAAATGATTGAGCCTATATAATTGTCTTCAATGGCTCGCCCGATCGCACACGAGCTCTTTTTGCCATGTGTGTGTGTGACCGAGGGGGCTATCCCCGACGATTTTTGGGTCGTGTTCGAAGGACCCCCCCCCTATCGCACACAGTGACAAGGCGACGGTTTAAACTATCGTCGCGGAAAGGGGGTAAAAACCGTTCATATAGCATCTCGTTGTACTAGTGTTCAACTCTCTCATCATAGACATCTCAAACTTCTTGGTCATTAGTGCGGTGAACTCATTATTGAAAGATTTGTTAGGAGAATAAAAAATAATACCATCAACAGTTGGCATATGGAAATATCCCCTTTGACCCTCAGTGAAAAGAGTGGGGTCAATTTTCCCAATTTCAAACCCACGACAACAACTAGGTAAGCTGCTCATACCACACACTTGAGGCTTGTTTGAGGCCATAGAGCGCTTGGTGGAGTTTATATACACTAGTTAGCATGCACGTGCAATGCACGTATTTCTTAAAAAATACATGTTCATCTAGTGATAAAACAATTCTAGTGATGCAGCAGAAATAAATTTACTACAACACAAGATCGCAATAAGCTGCATTAGCATTAGTGATCTATTCTTATAAGAGAGGTAAGATAACTAAAAGTCTATCATATATGCGGGCAATAAGCTGCATCAGCAATCGTCTTTTTTGACCTGCTGCAAAACAAGCACCAAGATGAGCAGTAACAAAAACAAATCGACAGATGCACCAAATCTTGATGGAGTGGAAAATGAAAATCTTTGAGAGTACATATACTTTTGCTTTGTACTTTGTAGGCATGAACATTTTCTATAGGTTTACCCATGCTTTAGCATAAACCTCGATGTGCGGGTGAGTAGCAGTTCATTTTTTCTCGAAGAATAGTAATCGTGCACATGTAGAAAGAACTTGAGCTGCCATCTTGCATGATGGTGCGTTTCTTTACTATACCGTGAGAAAAGCGCATGAAATCTGGCAATTAAGAAAAAGAAAAGAGTTTACACTGAAGATTATAAAAAAATGCAGTTATAACTCATATATATTGTCTTCATCATCAATATATTTATAAAAATAATAGATTGAACTAGGGATTTCCACACATTTTGGTGTCAAATGTATATTTACTCACTTAGCATGAACTATACAAATATTGGGTATATGACATACTGTACTCAGGCATGTAAATATGAGAACTTTGTCATGCATCATTCATACGAAGCTATATGTACGCATGGTTAGCTTTGGTGTCATGGTTAGCTCATCTCTACAAGTAATGGGTTGGTCCCAACTTCAATTCACAGTTTAGACATTAATGTTGGAATGCTAGCGGAAGAGAATGTTCATGGTAGAAAAATTAGCATCAAAGCCATGATTCAAAATGGCCAATAATTTAGTGCAGTCCTCTGATTGTGGGCCGACAGTGTTCATATATTTCTACTGCATCAAAAGAACTCATATAACTTTCTATATTTAGTGTTTTACCAGCTGATTGACCACAAAATTGATACATGAAAAGTAACATCGAAACCATGAGCTAAAATGCACAATAGTTTAGTGCAGCCCTCTGATATTGGGCCAACAGTATTCATATATTTCTAGTGCATAAAAAACTCATATCACTTTCTAGTTTTACCATATTACGGTTGATTGAGCACGAAATTGTTACATCTAACATCTAGAGTGCATTCCCCAGCATCAAGAAATAAGGAGACTGAGGAAGGGTGAAGGATTAGACCTGGGCAGAAATAAGGTAAAGCATGCATGACCAGCTGTGAGCTGGACAGAGCAATGGAAATGCAGCTCCAGCCCTGACCTCATCCCCATTAAAGTCGTTGAGAAAGAGATCTAGGTTCACCTGCTTGCAAAGAGAGTACACATGTTGTGTCTTAGTGCTAACTATATATATGTTTTTCTCTTCCATAAATCCCCCTGCATGTGGAGAGCGACGCGTCCGGCAACTTACACGCGGAGGGGCGCTGGGAGCTGTAGGTGGCCGGGGTGGCCATGCGCTGGCGGAGCAGCGGGGGCTCGGGCACGGCCATGAAGTGGTGAAGCAGTGGAGGCTGAGTGCTGCTGGGCGTTGGAGGTGGCCAGGTGCTCGCGGAGGAGCGGGGTTGGCCGGGAAGATCCGACGATAATGCCCGCTGTTTGGCGTCGTCCTCAACCGCGCGCTTTTCTTGCCGCCATCTACGGCTGTCACACTCCACCTCCAGCGGGATATAGGGTTTGGGAGGAGGTGTGGAAGAGAGGTGGAGGAGAGAAATCCCGCAGGTCCAGGAGGGAATCGGGGGAACGATATCACGGACTGCGGGAGCGTGGGAGGGAGATCCGAACTTGTCGGGCTTTGATCATACGCAGACCACGGCAGAACATTCATCATCAGCCGTTAGATCGGGAGGCGGACCATCAAAGTAATATTGGCTCTTAGATTTCGTTAGATGATCAGATCAGAGGATCCTGATTATCCCGTGTTCACTTTTATGGTGTGGCTTTAGGAGAATTCATGTTTGCTCTTTTAATAGTAAGTATAGATGATTGGAGAACTTGGGATCCTCGAACCCCAGGGATTGTTTGACATATACAAACTCATTCAAGGGACCATTAGGAAATGCACTCTTCACATCCATTTGTTGCAACTTGAAATCATGATGAGATGCATATGCAACCAACATGCAAATAGATTCAAGACGAGCAATGGGACCAAAGGTTTCATCGTAGTAGATACCCTCGACTTGGGAGTAGTCTTGTGCCACCAATCTTGCCTTGTTTCAAACCACCACATCATTCACATATTGCTTGTTCTTGAAGATCCATTTGGTTCCAATGACATTATGGTTCTCCTTTGGCCTTGGCACAAATTTCCACACTTGTTGCGCTCGAAGTTGTTGAGTTCATCATGCATGGTTTCAAGCCAATTTGTGTCCTCGAGCACTACATGTAACTTTTGGGATTCAACACAAGAAACAACCACATGATGCTCACGAAAGTTTGTTAATTGTTTACAAGTAGTTACCATTTTCCTTAGGCTTACAAAGACATTCTCCGTGACCGACTCTTGTTGTATGAGCTTGGAAGGAATCTTGGTGGCATGTCGCTCTAATAGCTCCTCCATAGAAAATTGAGGAACATCATCTTGATCATCTTGAGAGCCATCTTGAACTTGCTCAGAATCATGAACTTGATCTTTGCAATCACTTGGTGTATCACCATCATCATGATGTTGAACTTGCCCTTGATCTTGCTCACTTGGTTGAGGGCCTTCATTTTGTTCTTCAGAAGCGTGTGGGTTTAGTGGTGGTGATGGTTCCACTTGCATCTGACTAACGATTCGTCTTCATAGGGTGAATATAATTGACCATTCGCTGGTGATGGCACCCCATATGACCACTCATACGGGCAGGCATGGTCATATGGAACGTCATCTTTTGCTATGGAGGCTCTGTGATGATTGCCTCTTTTCCCAATTTGCTTATTTCTTTTATGGTAGATGATTATCACTTTAATTGTGTGATTCCACTGCCATTTGTTGATAGTTCATCCGTATATTAATATTTCGTCCAAAAAGCATTATCTGAGAAAAACGACAAAAAGAAGTGCACGAACGTGGTAAAATCCCACAAATCCTACCGGGGTGAGCCTAAAAATACTAACAAAATAATCACGTAATTTGGAATCATCACACAGCCGCAACCCCTTTCCGAGCCACGCCTGCGACCACCACCTCGGCTTCTTCCTCTAGCCTGCATACTCCAAGTAGCTCGGAGGTCCTTCGACACCAACATGGATGGTGGGTGCACTCAGTCCTCGTGCTCAGTATGAATGTGTCAATTCATGCCACAAACAACAGACCGATCTAGGAGCCTTTCGTACTAAACCAGGAAAAATTGGCACTTGTAATCTTTCACCACTGAGACATGGTTCTTGAGAGGCTTTCTGACATCGATTAAAACCCTGGCCCAATAGTAATTCCCAGAAAAACCGCTTGAGGGTGTTTCACCAGCCTCAAACTCTCCCACCATCGATGCAAGTGACTCCACCATTGAGTTGTACCCATATGAAAAATCATGAATCTGAATCCAAATCTTGAACTTAAAGAGCTCGATTGTTTGATGGCTTGAGGGATCCATCGTATGGGGATAGAATCACTAGGCTACTACAAAATGACCATGGACTTCCCTCCATAACTTTATCCCAATCATCCAAACAAGAAAACGTTGATGTGAATAGGTTGTCTCCTAATGATGTGGACTTCAGTTCACAAGAAAAATCTTGTGAAATTCTCATGCTATTAAAAAATTAACTGTATTTTTTCCATATGGAGTTTGATGATGGCCAACCAATGTGTCACCTCCGCTGCCAATAGCTATTCCTTCTCAAAAGCCACATTGTCGAGATCGGCATCAAACAAACCAAGCTACGTCATCATCTATACCAGACCATGACTACAAGAGAAGACGATCTAGACACCATCCTCAAAAAACATTAGACACCCTCGGGGTGTCACACGATCCAGACTCCACAATGCCTTCAGTCCTCACAATAGTTGCACCAAGGTCAGGCAGTGGGCTTGAGTCGGCCCGAGTGGGCCGCGGGAAAAATTTAGGCCAAGGGGGTTGGAAAAATCTCGCTGCTGTCGTGGGGCGAGTGAGGAGATAACCGTAACATGAGGGGGAAAACTGTTCGAACCAAATAAACATTATATTCTTTCTATTCTTTTTTGGGCCTAGGTTTTGGTGGTTAATGTTGTGTTGACCAATTTGCTTGCTTCCATGTTAACAATTGGATCTTGCATCACTGACATCTGTTTGGCCGAAGGATGGATGATCTGGGATTAAAAAATCCAAGAGTTTGGAGCAAGTTGAATGTTTGGCCCTGAAAGTTGGCTTTGTGGGATGCTTGTTTTCGTCCGCTTGATCATATTTGTAGATAAATCTAGAAGCTTTTTAAAAAACAAAACTTATGGGGATTTGATTTTACCTTTTTTTTCTACATGGATTTGTTTGAAATTCCTATGCATTTTCATGTGTCCAGCATACTAAGCCATTGTTCAGTGGTGGAAGATCAATGACTCTTTTCTCATAACATGGCATGATACCTTACTAAGGCACTACATTTTTTTCTTTCTCTTTCAGTTTTCCCCTGAATTTATGGGTTATAAAAAAGAACTAAATTACCAATATTTTACGAACTACTCCCTCCGTTCCTAAATACATGTCTTTCTAGAGATTTCAACAAGTGACTACATACGAAACAAAATGAGTGAATCTACACTATAAAATATGTCTACATACATTCGTATGTGTAGTCCATTTAAAGTGTCTAGAAAGAAAAATATTTGGGAACGGAGGGAGTAGAAATGCATGAGGATATGAGATGTGCAATGCAATCACACACTTCCAATCATCAAACAACTTGTTTTCTATAAACAAATATTATCAAACGACTGGGTGGGTGCATACGTCATCCTCGCCGGAAGGCGTCTTTCCCCTTCCTCTTCACATAGACCGTGCCGACCTCCCCTCCCCCCCTCATCACTTCGGCGATGAGGTTCCCCTCTGACTCTGTCGACCTCCCAACCCCCACTCCTCCACCGCATCATCCTTTCGCCCCCGGCCCAGCACTAGTCTCAACCTCATCCAGTCACAGGGCCTCCCCTCCAAAACCTAAATCCCCAATCATCACCGCACCTTCACCACTCAAGATGGCAACGAGGACGAAACCTACCGGGTTTTGCTTGCCCAAACTCACCCCTATTAAAAATCGCAAGCCGACCGGGTTTCTAGACCCACAAGGAACCCATCCCCGCAAGCAATCAATGAAAACAACATCATTTGAAAGGAAACAAGGAGCATATTACAACAACAAAATTCAGCATATTTAAGCAACAAACATAGTATGTTTTAGCAACAATGACATAAGATAAATAGTAGCAAAAAAGAATAGATTTTCAGCAGCAAAAAGAGCATATTTCAACATCAAAACTTGAGCAAATTTCAGCATAATATAATAGTATGTTTCATCAACATTTCAACAATAACATTAGCCCATTTCAACAACAAATAGGAGCATATTTGTGTATTTAGATGGGCCTCAAGGTTGGATTAGTAGATGGATGTATTTTGACAGGTTTGTCGGGTTTCGGGGTCGGGTACCACCGAAATGGATTTGAACCCGCGAAACATTCTGGGTTTTATAATTTACCCATCGGTAGCCCCCACGGGTTTAGAATGATGCCCATCCCCGTCCCCTAATAGGGTAAAAACCCATGGGGACGCGGGTTTCGGGGCCCGTTACCATCTTGACTCACCACCACAAAAAACAAATGCATCGACCGCCACATTCCGTAGCTCCCCTGCGGCGAACATCGGCGCCGCAGCAGCCGCCTACACCCTCCCGGAGGAACACCAAAGCCCACCCTCGAGAAATGCCTATGGCGCGGCTCCTCCATCGCCATTGCAAAAAAGCACCCACACTTATACAGATTCCATACTGAAGAATCTAGGTAAATAGGCCAACTTTTTTATCAAATAGCGATATCGTTGTTTCTCCGGAGAGATCTTCCATAGGGAAATGACACATGGAGATTTCTAGCACATTACACAGTGAGGAAAGGAGATCAAGAGACCAAATAAATGAGATTCCAAATTATATTGTCCAGAGTAGCCATGTTGCATTGCAACTCAGATAGGCCCAGGTATGAATAGTAAAACCCATAAAAAATACTCCATCCGTCCCAAAATAAGTGACGCAAAAGTGACTCAACTTTGTACTAACTTTAGTACAAAGTTGAGTCACTTTTGCGTCACTTATTTTGGGACGGAGGGAGTATTAAACAAGTTCAAAAAATTCCTAAAAAAATTGTGACGAAAGATGCTCAAACTCTTGATGTTTGTGCAAAATTTCGTCAAGTTTGGACATTCAAGGAGCTCATGGCAAACAAAATTGGACATTTGGAAAGAGCACGGTTCACTCTCGATTTTGTCTTTTTTGCCGTGCGCTCCTCGAGCGTCCAAACTTCACCAAAATTTGCAAGAACATCACGCACATCCACATCTTGCTTGGAAAATAAAATTTAGGTTTTTTCTTCTGTTTTAATCATTTTACTGTTTACCGGGCTCATCTGAGCCGGGGCACCGAAGTGGATATTCGTTCAAATAGCCACAACTTGTTCTCTCTCGCTTTGTAACTTCATCCAGCATTGAGGCTTTGTCGATGTGTACAAAAGATAATATGCCTGACTGAATACCAAGTACCAAATGCCACTGATGCAAAGACACACCTAAAAACACAAGATAATAAATCGACTTAGTTGCATCATCCGCACTATAACACGCACCAGACCAGGAACATTGTAAGTATGCCATAAGTAAGAACTATGCTAGATATATGTATGAGACAAATATGAATATAAGACTATTATTATTTGTGGAACTACTTCAGTTCCAAATATACATGATACATCTCCAATGTATCTATAATTTTTGATTGTTCCATGCTATTATATTATCTGTTTTGGATGTTTAATGGGCTTTAATATGCACTTTTATATTATTTTTGGGACTAACCTACTAACCAAAGGCCCAGTGCAAATTGCTATTTTTTGCCTATTTCAGTGTTTCGCAGAAAAGGAATATCAAACGGAGTCCAAACGGAATGAAACCTTCGTGAGGATTGTTTTTGGAACAAACGCAATCCAGAAGACTTGGAGTACACGTCTGGGAAGCCACGAGGCAGTAGGGCGCGCCCAGGGGGAGTAGGCACGCCCCCCACCCTCGTGGGCCCCTCGTAGCTCCACCGACGTACCTCTTCCTCCTATATATACTCATATACCCTGAAAACATCCGAGAGCACCACGAAACCCTATTTCCACCGCCACAACCTTCTGTACCCGTGAGATCCCATCTTGGGGCCTTTCCCGGAGCTCCGCCGGAGGGGGAATCGATCATGGAGGGCTTCTACATCAACACCATAGCCTCTTCGATGATGTGTGAGTAGTTTACCACAGACCTTCGGGTCCATAGTTATTAGCTAGATGGCTTATTCTCTCTATTTGGACCTCAATACAAAGTTCTCCTCAATCTTTTAGGAGATTTATTCGATGTAATACTTTTTGTGGTGTGTTTGTCGAGATCCGATGAATTGTGGGTTTATGATCAAGATTATCTATGAACAATATTTGGTTCTTCACTGAATTCTTATATGCATGATTTAATATCTTTGCAAGTCTCTTCGAATTATCAGTTTGGTTTGGCCTACTACATTGATCTTTCTTGCAATGGGAGAGGTGCTTAGCTTTGGGTTCAATTGTGCGGTGTCCTTTCCCAGTGACAGCAGGGGCAACAAGGCACGTATTGTATTGTTGCCATCAAGGATAAAAACATGGGGTTTATGTCATATTGCATGAGTTTATCCCTCTACATAATTTCATCTTGCTTAAGGCGATCAATGTGTGGAGTAATACTAGTAGATGCAGAAACGTTTCGTTCTACTTGTCACGGACGTGGTGCCTATATACCTGATCATGTCTGGATATTCTCATAACTATGCGCTTTTCTATCAATTGCTCGACAGTAATTTGTTCACCAACCGTAAGATTTGCTATCTTGAGAGAAGCCACTAGTGAAATCTATGACCCCCGGGTCTATTTTCCATCATATTAATCTTCCGTCAACTAGCTATCTTTATTGTTCTTTTATTTTGCAATCTTTACTTTTCAATTTATACAACAAAAATACCAAAAATATTTATCTTACTATCTCTATCAGATCTCACTTTTGCAAGTGGCCGTGAAGGGATTGACAACCCCTTTATCGCGTTGGTTGCAAGGTTCTTAATTTTTTGTGCAGGTACTAGGGATTTGTGTGTAGTCTCCTACTGGATTGATACCTTGGTTCTCAAAAACTGAGGGAAATACTTACGCTACTTTGCTTACCCTTTCCTCTTCAAGGGAAAAACAACGCATGCTCAAGAGGTAGCAAGAATAATTTCTAGATCCGTTGCCGGGGAGGTTTACGCCAAGTCAAATCAAGATTTGATCTCCCGCCAACATGTGAATTTCTGCCGCCGTTGCCGGGGAGATCTACGCACAAGTCACATACCAAGTACCCATCACAAACTCTTATCCCCCGCATTACATTATTTTCCATTTGCCTCTCGTTTTCCTCTCCCTCACTTCATCTTTGCCGTTTTAATCGCTTTTTTTGTTCACCTCTTTTCGCTTGCTTCTTGTTTGCTTGTGTGTTGGATTGCTTGTTTGTCACAATGGCTTAAGACAATACTAAATTGTGTGACTTTTCCAATACCAACAACAATGATTTTATTAGCACTCCTATTGATCCTATTACCAATGCTGAATCTTGTGAAATCAATGCTGCTCTATTGAATATCGTCGTGAAAGATCAATTTTCTGGCCTTCCTAGTGAAGATGCCGCTACCCATCTAAACAACTTTGTTGATTTGTGCGATATGCAAAAGAAGAGAGATGTGGATAATGATATTGTTAAATTGAAGCTCTTTCCGTTTTCGCTTAGGGATCGTGCTAAAACTTGGTTCTCTTATTTGCCTAAAAATAGTATTGATTCATGGAATAAGTGCAAAGATGCCTTTATCTCTAAGTAGTTTCCTCCCGCTAAGATCATCTCTCTTGGAAACGATATTATGAATTTTAAGAAACTTGATCATGAGCATGTTGCACAAGCTTGGGAGAGGATGAAATTAATGATACGTAATTGCCCTACACATGGTTTGAATTTATGGATGATTATATAATTTTTTATGCTGGATTGAATTTTGCTTCTCGAAATCTTTTAGATTTGGCTGCGGGAAGCACTTTCATGGAAATCACTTTAGGAGAAGCTACTAAACTCCTAGACAATACTATGGTTAATTATTCTCAATGGCACACTGAAAGACCCACTAGTAAAAAAGTTCATGTGATTGAAGATATTAATGTTTTGAGTGGAAAGATGGATGAACTTATGAAATTATTTGCTAATAAGAGTGTTTCTTCTGATCCTAATGATATGCCTTTGTCCACGTTAATTGAGAATGATAATAAATCTATGGATGTCAATTTTGTTGGTAGGAACAATTTTGGTAACAACGCGTATAGAGGAAATTTTAATTCTAGGCCTTTCCCTAGTAATTCCTCTAATAATTATGGTAATTTCTACAACAACTCTTATGGAAATTTTAGTAAGATGCCCTCTGATTTTGAGACTAGTGTTAAAGTATTTATGAATTCGCAAAAGAATTTCAATGCTTTGCTTGAAGAAAAATTGCTTAAGATTGATGAGTTGACTAGGAACATGGATAGAATTTCTCTTGATGTTGATTCTTTGAAACTTAGATCTATTCGACCTAAGCATGATATAAATGAGTCTCTCAAAGCTTTGAGAATTTCCATCGATGAGTGCAAAGAAAGAACCGCTAGGATGCGTGCTAAAAGAGATTGCTTTGTGAAAGCGTGTTCTTCTAGTTTTCATGATAATAAAGATGAAGATCTAAAAGTAATTGATGTGTCTCCTATTAAATTCTTGTTTTCCAATATGAATCTTGATAAAGATGGGACTGAAGATGAGTCAACTTTAGTTAAAAGGCATCCCAATGATTCAGAGTTTTTAGATCTTGATGCAAAAATTGTTAAAATTGGGATTGAACAAGTCAAAACTTTACATAGCAATGAACCCACTAATTTGGATTTCAAGGAAATTAATTATGATAATTGCTCTTTAATAGATTGTATTTCCTTGTTGCAATCCGTGTTAAATTCTCCTCATGCTTATAGTCAAAATAAAGCTTTTACCAAACACATCGTTGATGCTTTAATGCAATCTTATGAAGAAAAACTTGAATTAAAAGTTTCCATCCCCATAAAACTTTATGATGAGTGGGAACCTACTATTAAAATTAAAATTAAAGATCATGAATGCTATGCTTTGTGTGATTTGGGTGCTAGTGTTTCAACGGTTCCAAAAACTTTGTGTGATGCGTTAGGTTTCCATGAACTTAATGATTGTTCTTTAAATTTGCATCTTGTAGATTTAACATTAAGAAACCTATGGGAAGGATTAATGATGTTCTTATTGTTGCAAATAGGAATTATGTGCCCGTAGATTTCAATGTTCTTGATATAGATTGCAATCCTACATGTCCTATTATTCTTGGTAGAGCCTTCCTTAGAACGATTGGTGCAATTATTGACATGAAGGAAGGAAATATTAGACTCCAATTTCCATTAAGGAAAGGCATGCAAAATTTTCTAGAAATAAAATCAAATTACCTTATGAATCTATTATGAGAGCTACTTATGGATTGCCTACCAAAGATGGCAATACCTAGATCTATTCGTGTCTTGTGCCTAGCTACGGGCGTTAAACGATCGCGCTTGTTGGAAGGCAACCCAATTTTATTTTCTTTGATTTTTCTTATGTTTAGTAATAAATAAATCATAAAGCTTCTGTTTAGATGTGGTTTTCCGTTTTAATTAGTGTTTGTGCCAAGGAGAACCTTTGGGAAGACTTGGGTGAAGTCTTTGCGATCTTGCTGTAAAAAACAGAAACTTTTGCGCTCACGAGATTAGCTTCCATTTTTTACTGGAGAGTAATTTTAAGTTGATTCTTTTTGTAGATGGTTAATAGACAAATTCCTCACGTCCACCAATTTATTTCAGAATTATTATAGTTACAGAAGTATTCGAAAGTTACAGATTGCTACAGACAGTTTTGTTTTTGACAGATTCTGTTTTCCGTGTGTTGTTTGCTTATTTTCATGAATCTATGGCAAGTATCGAGGGGTATGAACCATAGAGATGTTGGAATATAGTAGGTTTAACACCAATATAAATAAAGAATGAGTTCATTACAGTACCTTAAAGTGGTGGTTTATTTTCTTATACTAACGGAGCTCACGAGATTTTTCTGTTAAGTTTTGTGTTGTGAAGTTTTCAAGTTTTTGGGTAAGGATTTGATGGACTATGGAATAAAGAGTGGCAATAGCCTAAGCTTGGGGATGCCCAAGGCACTCCAAGGTAAAATTAAAGGACAACCAAAAGCCTAAGCTTGGGGATGCCCCGAGAAGGCATCCCCTCTTTCGTCTTCGTCTATCGATAACCTTACTTGAGACTACATTTTATTCACCACATGATATGTGTTTTGGTTGGAGCGTCTTGTATGATTTGAGTCTTTGCTTTTTAGTTTACCACAATCATCCTTGCTGTACACACCTTTTGGGAGAGACACACATGAATCGGAATTTATTAGAATACTCTACGTGCTTCACTTATATCTTTTGAGCTAGATAATTTTGCTCTAGTACTTCACTTATATCTTTTTAGAGAACGGTGGTGGCTTTATTTTGTAGTATTTATTAATATCTCTTGCTTCACTTATATTATTTTGAGAGTCCTTTAGAACAGCATGGTAATTTGCTTTGGCTATAAAATTAGTCCTAATATGATAGGCACCCAAGATGGGTATAATAAAATCTTTCATATAAAGTGCATTGAATACTATGAGAAGTTTTATGCTTGATAATTGTTTTGAGATATGAGGATGGTGATATTAGAGTCGTGCTAGTAGAGTAGTTGTGAATTTGAGAAATACTTGTGTTGAGGTTTGCAAGTCCCGTAGCATGCATGTATGGTAACCGTTGCGTGACAAATTTGAAGCATGAGGTACTTCTTTGATTGTCATCCTTTGCGTGGAGGTCGGGATCGCGCGATGGTTAACTCCTACCAACCCTTCACCTAGGAGCATGTGTGTAGCGCTTTGTTTTGATGACTTGTAGATTTTTGCAATAAGTATGTGAGTTCTTTATGACTAATGTTGAGTCAATGGATTATACGCACTCTCACCCTTCCGCCATTGCTAGCCTCTCTTGTACCGTGCAGCTTTCGCCGGTACCATACACCCACCTTATATCTTCCTCAAAACAGTCACCATACCTACCTATTATGGCATTTCCATAGCCATTCCGAGATATATTGCCATGCAACTTTCCACCGTTCCATTTATTGTGACGCGTTTCATCATTGTCATATTGCCTTGCATGATCATGTAGTTGACATCGTATTTGTGTTAAGGCCACCATGCATATTTTTTCATACATGTCACTCTTGATTCATTGCCCATCTCGGTACACCACCAGAGGCATTCATATAGAGTCATATTTTGTTCTAGTATCGATTTGTAATCTTTGAGTTGTAAATAAATAGAAGTGGGATGATCATCATTATTAGAGCATTGTCCCAAAAAAAAGGCCAAATAAAAAAAGGAAAGGCCAAATAAAAAAATGAAGGCCCCAAAAAAAAGGGGGGGACAATGCTACTATCTTTTTTCCGCACTTGTGCTTCAAAGTAGCACCATGATCTTCATGATAGAGAATCTCTTATTTAGTCACTTTCATATACAAGTGGGAATTTTCATTATAGAACTTGGCTTGTATATTCCAACGATGGGCTTCCTCAAATGCCCTAGGTCTTCGTGAGCAAGAAAGTTAGATGCACACCCACTTAGTTTCTTTTGTTGAGCTTTCATAATTTATAGCTCTAGTGCATCCGTTGCATGGCAATCCCTACTCACTCACATTGATATCTATTGATGGGCATCTCCATAGCCCATTATTACGCCTAGTCGATGTGAGACCATCTTCCTCTTTTTGTCTTCTCCACAACCACCACTCTATTCCACCTATAGTGATATATCCATGGCTCACGCTCATGTATTGCGTGAAAGTTGAAAAAAGTTTGAAAAATTTAAAGTATGAAACAATTGCTTGGTTGAAACCGGGGTTGTGCATGATTTGGGTATTTTGTGTGACGAAGATGGAGCATAGCCAAACTATATGATTTTGTAGGGACAATCTTTCTTTGGCCGTGTTATTTTGAGAAGACATAATTTCTTTGTTAGTATGCTTGAAATATTACTATTATTATGTCAATATTAAAATTTTGTCTTGAATCTTTCGGATCTGAACATTCATGCCACAATAAAGAGAATTACATTGAGAATTATGTCAGGACAGCATTCCACATCAAAAATTATGTTTTTATCATTTACCAACTCGAGAACAAGCAGGAATTAAGCTTGGGGATGCTTGATACGTCTCCAAATGCCACTGACGCAAAGACACACCTAAAAACACAAGATAATAAATCGACTTAGTTGCATCATCCGCACTATAAAACGCACCAGACCAGGCACATTGTAAGTATGACATAACTAAGAACTATGCTAGATATATGTATGAGATAAATATGAATATAAGACTATTATTATTTGTGGAACTACTTCAGTTCCAAATATACATGATACGTCTCCAACGTATCTATAATTTTTGATGGTTTCATGCTATTCTATTATCTGTTTTGGATGTTTAATGGGCTTTAATATGCACTTTTATACTATTTTTGGGACTAACCTACTAACCAAAGGCCCAGTGCAAATCGCAGTTTTTTTGCCTATTTCAGTGTTTCGCAGAAAAGGAATATCAAACGGAGTCCAAATGGAATGAAACCTTCGCGAGGATCGTTTTTGGAACAAACGCAATCCAGAAGACTTGGAGTACACGTAAGGGAAGCCACGAGGCAGGAGGGCGCGCCAAGGGGGGTAGGCGCACCCCCCATCCTCGTGGGCCCCTCGTAGCTCCACCAACATACCTCTTCCTCCTATATATACTCATATACCCTGAAAACATCCGAGAGCACCACGAAACCCTATTTCCACCGCCGCAACCTTCTGTACCCGTGAGATCCCATCTTGGGGCCTTTTCTGGAGCTCCGTCCGAGGGGGAATCGATCACGGAGGGCTTGTACATCAGCACCATAGCCTCTTTGATGATGCGTGAGTAGTTTACCACAGACCTTCGGGGCCATAGTTATTAGCTAGATGGCTTCTTCTCTCTCTTTGGATCTCAATAAAAAGTTCTCCTCGATCTTCTTGGAGATCTATTCGATGTAATACTTTTTGCGTTGTGTTTGTTGAGATCTGATGAATTGTGGGTTTATGCTCAGATTATCTATGAACAATATTTGGTTCTTCTCTGAATTCTTATATGCATGATTTAATATCTTTGCAAGTCTCTTTGAATTATCAGTTTGGTTTGGCCTACTAGATTGATCTTTCTTGCAATGGGAGAAGTGCTTAGCTTTGGGTTCAATCTTGCGGTGTCCTTTCCCAGTGACAGCAGGGGCAGCAAGGCACGTATTGTATTGTTGCCATCAAGGATAAAAAGATGGGGTTTATGTCATATTGCATTAGTTTATCCCTCTACATCATGTCATCTTGCTTAAGGCGTTACTCTGTTCTTATGAACTTAATACTCTAGATGCATGCCGGATAGCGGTCGATGTGTGGAGTAATAGTAGTAGATGGAGAATCGTTTCGGTCTACTCGTCACGGACGTGAAGCCTATATACATGATCATGCCTGGATATTCTCATAACTATGCGCTTTTCTATCAATTGCTCGACAGTAATTTGTTCACCCACCGTAAGATTTGCTATCTTGAGAGAAGTCACTAGTGAAACCTATGGCCCCTGGGTCTATTTTCCATCATATTAATCTTCCGTCAAGTAGCTATCTTTATTGTTCTTTTATTTTGCAATCTTTACTTTTCAATCTATACAACAAAAAAACAAAAATATTTATCTTATTATCTCTATCAGATATCACTTTTGCAATTGGTCGAGAAGGGATTGACAATGCCTTTATCGTGTTGGTTGAAAGGTTCTTAATTGTTTGTGCGGGTACTAGGGATTTGCGTGTAGTCTCGTACTGGATTGATCCATTGGTTCTCAATGAGGGAAATACTTACGCTACTTTGCTGCACCACCCTTTCCTCTTCAAGGGAAAAACAACGCATGCTCAAGAGGTAGCAATACACAATATGAATAGAGAATAAATTAATATATTAATTCAACAATAGTAAGGTTGGAGAAGACCCTTCCCCTTCCCCGATCTGCTCGGATCCGTGCCGGTACTGCCCTCTGGCGGCAGCGGTCGTCGTCCACGGGGCTCTATCAGGGGGATCTGGTGGCTGGGCATGTTTCCGAGGGAAACCCTGGGCTAACACGGCGGACACTCCAAAGGCAACTTCTTTTGGCACCATTCTCCTTTCTTGAGGCTTTGGAGTGGATTTCCTCCCTCCCATCCCCCCTCCCGCACAGATGAAAGCCTGTCCTCCCCTGCTTGGACGATGAAGACACTCCGTGTCGTGCTCCATCTTACGATGGAGTTGGTGGTGGTACGATGAAGGGTGTGGCGGTCTGGTCTGTGCGGTCCTGGTGCGGATGGTCTCTGCCAATGAGGGGATTGGTGTTTTCTTTTCCGCCGCGGTGGTACCATGCTGATACGTCCAAAATGCATCACTATTTTGTATCATAATTTATCCTTATTCATTGATATATTTCACGTTACTATGATGTTCTTATGTTGTTTTGGTCTATTTTACATAGTTTGCAACTTTCCGATGCCGAAGCAGCAGACGCAGGATTCAGCGGTAAAAAGTGGACGCTGAGTTGCTGAAGAAGAATACCTCCAGATTACCTGAAAATTGACGGGAGATATTTTTCAGACGAATCACGAAGACATGCGAAAGGGCAGCCGAAGGGGGGCCACAGGGTGCCTAGGAGCCCTGGGGGCGCCCCCCCCCCCTGGCCGCGCCGGGGGGGGCGCCTGGAGCCCCTGGCCCACCTCTGCTCGCCCCCTTTTGCATATATACTCTCCGTTATCCAGAAACCCTAAAAAGGAGAGTTTTTACGGAGTTCCGCCGCCGCTCCGTGGCGGAAACCTACAGAGAAGAAAAAGCCATCTCCGGTGGGCAAATTCCGCCGGGGAGATCACCTCCCGGAAGGGGAGATCGTCGCCATCGTCATCACCATCGTCACGGGCATCATCGAGATCATCATCAACATCATCCCCAACACCAGCACCATCTCCATCTTCATCCAAATCTCATCTCGCAATTGCAACTTGTGTTGTAACTCGTATTATCTATCCTCTCTACTCCATCGGTGTTGATTACTACTTTGTGGTGAATGCTATTGAGTTTTGTTGGAGAAATATTATTATGTCCAGATTGTTTATCACCTATTTATCTCCACTGATCATGATCTCTTTTATGTCTCGTGAGTAGTTACTTTAGTTCTTGAGGACATGGGGAAAGTCTTGTTGTTAGTAGTCATATGCTGTTGAAGTAATATGTGTTGTTTGATACTTAAGTTGTGTTGTCATTCTACTAGTGGTGTTGTGTGAGTCGAACACTCAACACTTCGCCTTATTAAGGACCTAGGAGAATACATTGTGTACAAAGAATGCTTACGGTGGGTTGCCGGAGTGACAGAAACCTGAACCCCAGTTCGCACGCCTTTGCATCAGGGAATAATGGATCCTCGATCGTATTGCTATGGTTAGGCTTTTGCCTTAAATTCTATCTTGTATTTGCGGATGCTTGCAAGGTGTTTAATCATAAGAGTGCACTCATCTTAGTCTAGAGAGTGTACTAGCATAGATCCACCCACTCAACACTTATCAACACATAACATAGTATCGATACGGAATATGGCGAAAGCACATGACTACTTCTCCCGTGTGTCCTCAAGAACGCTTTAGTCTTTATAAGTTCAGTTGCTAGGCCTCTCCTTTGCTAAGAAAGGATTGGGCCACTTGTTACTCTCAGTGCCTTTTACATTGCTTGCTTTTACTTTCCTGTTGCTTATATCGAGAAAACCCCTAAAAAGTTATCTTTCAGTGCTTGTAGTAATTTCTTGCTCAGAATCGCTTATCAATACTTTCTGCTCCTCGTTGGGTTCGACACTCTTACTTATCGAAACCGCTGCAATAGATCCCTTACGGTTGTGGGTCATCAAGTACCGTTTTCTGGCGCCGTTGCCGGGGAGCGTAGCGCTATTGGTAAAGTGAAACTGGTAAGGAAGTTTTTATAATTCTGTTTTTATTTTTGCTATTGCTGCTCTTTGTCCTTATGGACAACCCTGTTATTGGATCGTTGCTTACGGGAAGACGCCCCACACCTGTGGTGGTTGATCCTCCCCCTACTGAAATTGTGCCCTATAAGATACCAGCTGGTATTATCGATTATGTTTTGGCTAATCGTTATGCAGGAGACATACATCCCGGTGAACACTTGCTATATCTGTCACAACTATGTTCATTATTTAAGCTTGCAGGTGTATCGAGGGAGTTTGTCATGAGGAAATTGTTTGCCGTATCACTTATAGATAAAGCTTCGGATTGGTATAGGCTTCTCGATAACTCACACTTACTTGACTGGCAGGAGCTTATGTCTCTCTTTTATACTAAGTTTTATCCTCTTCATGAAATTCATCGAGACAGGAACTATATCTATAACTTTAAGTCTCGTGACGGAGAAAGCATTGCTCAAGCTTGGGGGAGATTGAAGTCCCTAATGCTCAAATGCCCTATTCCTAAGCTTCCCAAGGAAATTATACTTACAAATTTTTATGCCAGGCTTTCTCGTCAGGATAAGGAGATGTTGGATGCCTCCTCTAGTGGGGTATTTCAGAAGAAGAGTGTTGAAGAAAGGTGGGATCTCATTGAAAGGATCCAGAGGAATACCGAAGATTGGGAAATTGATAAAGGTATTGAACCCGCTATAAATTATGGACATGATTATATTGAGAGCTATGTGAAAACTGATTACTTCAATACTTTTTGCTCTAAGATTGGTCTTGATTCCCATCTAGTGATTGATTTCTGTAAGAATTTTGCATCTCACGTTGATTCTTTTAAAAAGAAGAGAGACCAGCATCATGAACCTTTTAAAGAGCCACATGTTGATATTCATGTTGCTGACCCTATTTTGCCTGTAGTTATATATGAACAACCTCCTTTTCCCGCAAGGATGAGGGAGCACACTCTTGTGACAGGCATACTAAATAAAAGTGAGAGAAGAGTTGATGAGCCTGAGGACCAGATCAGGGTCGATCCTCAAGTTGCGTTAATTAAAGACCTTATTACTAATGATGTTTTGGATTCCAATATAAATTTTTGTGCTGTTTCCACTAACCTTGTCACAGCCAAGAATAAAGGCCCAATTTCAGGTACTCCAGTGGTATCTGTTAAAATAGGAGATCACAATTATTATGGGCTATGTGATTTGGGATCGAGTGCAAGTGCTATCCCCTATTCACTTTATGAAGAGATCATCGGTGAGATTTCCCCTTGTGAACTTGAAGAAGTTGATGTTACCACTCATCTTGCAAACAGAACAACTATCTCTCCTATTGGAATTGTGAGGGACGTTGAAGTCCTATGTGGAAAGGTAAAATACCCTACCGACTTTCTAGTACTTGGTTCAGAGAGGGACAATTTCTGCCCTATTATTTTTGGTAGACCTTTTCTTAGAACTTGTGGAGCTATAATAGATTGCAAGAAAGGTAAAGTTTCTGTTGAATTCAATGGTGAGCCATATGAATTTAATTTTTCTAAGTTCTCTAAGCAGCCTCGTGGTACCAATTTACCTAGTGATGATAGACTTATTGAAAGTATTGCTTCTATTGCTATTCCCCCTAATGATCCTTTGCAGCAATATATGGAGGACCACGAGAATGATTTGCATATGCAGGAAAGAAATGAACTAGATGAAATATTCTGGAGGCAACCTGCTATCCTGAAGCACAACCTTCCGGTTGAACCTTTGGGAATTTTATCGAAACCGAAAGAAGACCCCGTGTTCGATCTTAAACCTCTTCCCGATACGCTCAAGTATGCTTATTTAGATGAAAAGAAAGTATATCCTGTTATTATTAATTCTAACCTTTCAGGATATGAAGAAGAGCGACTATTGGAAGTACTCCGTAAACACCGAGGCGCAATTGGATATACCCTTGATGACCTTAAGGGGATTAGTCCATCTATCTGTCAACATACTATCAACCTTGAGCCTGATGCTAAACCGGTTGTTGATCATCAACGACGATTGCACCCGAAGATGATGGATGTTGTGAGAACTGAGATTCTCAAGCTTCTAGCCGCAGGTATTATCTACCCTATAGCTGATAGTAAGTGGGTAAGCCCGGTACATTGTGTTCCTAAGAAAGGAGGTACAACTGTGGTTCCTAATGATAAAAATGAACTAATACCTCAGAGAATTATTATTGGATATAGAATGTGTATTGATTACAGGAAGTTGAACAAGGCAACCAGGAAGGATCACTACCCCTTGCCGTTCATCGACCAAATGCTTGAAAGGTTATCCAAAAATACCCACTTTTGTTATCTCAATGGTTATTCTGGCTTCTCTCAAATTCATGTTAACACCGCTGATCAAGAGAAGACCACTTTTACTTGTCCCTTTGGTACTTATGCTTACAGGCGTATGCCTTTTGGTTTATGTAATGCCCCTGCTACTTTTCAAAGGTGTATGTCTGCTATCTTTCATGGTTTCTGTGGGGATATTATGGAAGTCTTCATGGACGATTTCTCCGTCTATGGAACCTCCTTTGACCATTGTCTTCACAATCTTAATAAAGTTTTGCAGAGATGTGAGGAGACGAATTTGGTGCTCAACTGGGAGAAGTGCCACTTCATGGTTAACGAAGGAATTGTTCTTGGTCACAAGATTTCCGAAAGGGGAATTGAAGTGGACAAAGCCAAGATCGAAGCTATTGAGAGGATGCCCTATCCAAGGGACATCAAAGGTATTCGCAATTTTCTCGGTCATGCAGGTTTTTATAGAAGATTTATTAAAGACTTTTCTAAAACCTCAAGACCCCTCACTAATCTTCTCCAGAAGGACGTTCCTTTTGTATTTGATGAAAATTGTAAGGAAGCTTTTGAAGTCCTTAAGAAAGCTTTAATAACCGCTCCTATAGTACAACCGCCTGACTGGAATTTACCTTTTGAGATTATGTGTGATGCTAGTGATTTTGCTGTTGGAGCCGTTTTAGGACAAAGAGTTGATAAGAAATTGAATGTTATACATTATGCTAGCAAAACCCTTGATAGTGCTCAAAGGAATTATGCTACTACTAAGAAGGAATTCTTAGCTGTAGTTTTTGCTTCTGATAAGTTTAGGCAGTATATTGTTGATTCCAAAGTTATTATTCATACTGATCATGCTGCCATTAAGTATCTTATGACAAAGAAGGATGCCAAGCCAAGGCTTATCAGATGGGTACTCCTCCTTCAAGAATTTGATTTACAGATTGTTGATAGGAAAGGAGAAGACAATCCGGTGGCGGACAATCTTTCAAGGATGGAAGATATACCGCATGATCCCATCCCAGTCAACGATAGTTTTCCAGACGAGAAACTTGCCGTTGTAAAAGTACAATCTCTTTCCAATCCTTGGTATGCAGATTATGCTAATTTCATTGTTGCAAAGTATTTGCCTCCAGGTTTACCATTTCAGCAAAGGAAGAAGTTCTTTCATGATTTGAGGCATTACTTTTGGGATGACCCACATCTTTTCAAAGAAGGTCCCGACGGGATCGTGAGAAGATGCATACCGGAACATGAGCAGAAGGACATTCTCAGACGGTGTCATGATAGTCCCTATGGAGGACATCATGCCGGTGAGAGGACTGCACATAAGGTTCTTCAATCAGGTTTTTATTGGCCTACTCTCTTTAAGGATGCTAGAAATTATGTTTTAGCCTGTGATAAATGTCAGAGAGTTGGTAACATTAGTAGAAGGAATGAGATGCATATGAATTACTCACTAGTGATTGAACCTTTTGATTGTTGGGGTTTTGATTTTATGGGTCCTTTTCCTTCTTCGCACAAGTACACTCACATTTTAGTAGCTGTTGATTATGTGACCAAGTGGGTTGAAGCAATCCCCACTGAAAGTGCTGATCACAAGACATCTTTGAAAATGCTTAAAGATGTAATTTTTCCTAGGTTTGGTGTACCAAGGTATCTCATGACTGATGGGGGATCACACTTCACGCACGGAGCTTTTAGAAAAGCTTTAGCCAAATACGATGTCAACCATAGAATTGCTTCACCATATCATCCTCAAACTAGTGGGCAAGTTGAGCTCACCAATAGAGAGATTAAGTTGATCTTACAGAAGACAGTAAACAGAAATAGAAAGGACTGGTCGAATAAGTTAGGAGATGCTTTGTGGGCATATAGAACTGCTTACAAAAACCCCATGGGCATGTCCCCCTATAAGATGGTGTATGGCAAGGCTTGCCATTTGCCATTAGAGTTAGAGCACAAAGCTTTCTGGGCTGTTAGAGAGCTTAATGCTGACCCAAAATTAGCTGGTGAGAAGCGTCTCATGAACTTGACTTCTCTAGATGAATGGAGAAGTGAAGCTTACGAGAGCGCTAAAATGTTCAAGGAAAAAGTTAAGAAGTGGCATGATAGGAAGATTCTGAAACGTGAATTTAATGTTGGTGATAAAGTTTTGTTGTTTAGATCCCGTTTCAGGTTTTCTCCAGGCAAACTACTTTCCAGGTGGGAAGGGCCATTTCATATTGAAGAAGTCTATCGGTCTGGTGCAATTAAGATTAACAATTTTGAAGGCACCAAACCTCAAGTTGTGAATGGGCAAAGACTGAAACATTACATAGCAGGAGACCCTGTCGATGTTGATGTGAATATAATATACACAACAACTCACGAAGAACATGTTGCAGCCCTGTTTCAGACGCCAGCAGAAGCAGAATAAAGAAAAGGTATGTAGTACGGTAAGGAAACATCGCGAACCGCCATAAAAGTTCCGTATTACGAGTTTTTGCAAAATTAGTAAAATTCTGAGCCTAAGCGGAGCCGGAGACGAGCTCCAGGGGGTCCAGGCGCCCCCCTGGCGCGCCCTACCTCCTGGTCGCGCCGCCAGGGCGCCTGGACACCCGGGAGTCCGCCTCCGACCCTGCTTTAGCCCGTTACCTTCCTTTCTGTGCATAAATTTTTGCTATATATTTGCCCGGATTGTTCCGGCAACGTATCCTGCGATTTCGTGTGTTTTCTTTTCGATCTGTTTCTGCCAAGGAATCTTTCAGCTGAATCTAGGTGCCATGGCTTCTCCAAGTTCCCTTAAGGACGAGTTCGTCGTCAACGTCATCAACCCTTACCTCGCTGAGGTGAAGAAGCACCCTCAGGTTGTTCGGATGGAGGACGGTGTCCTTCATCAAGAAGATCTGAAGGGACCTATCAAGGAGGGGAGCATCCAGGCCAGGCTGGAAGAAGTGGAGCAAGAAATCTTCGAGTACAAGAAGATGATCGAGCGTGGTGTTGAAGCTAACTTTGACATCATCAACGAGCTGAAGAACTACTTCCTGAAGGAGATGAAGGAGATGTGGAAAAGCATCACCGCGTCTGAAGAAAGAATTATAGAGCTCCAAGGGCAAATTAATGATCTACATCGCCAGAACTGTGAGTATGAACTAAGGTTTATGCGCATGAGTATGGGTGCTGCCTGCAGGATTCAGGAGACAAGCTTCTCATATGAGACTGGAGAACCCCTTCCATGGAAGCGTTTCACCGAGGACTACGTGATCAACGCCAACAAGGATGAGGAGTGAAATCTCCTGGGGTAACGGCATTCCCTTGGCTTGTTCCAAGCTTGGGGGAGTGCCCGGTATCTTTATCTTTACTTTTTGTCTTTTAGAGTCAAGTAGAGTCGTATCATGTCTAGGGAGGTTATTATATGAAATAGGTGTGTGCATTGAGGTCTATCACTCCTTCGGTGGGGAGATTGTATCCGTGAGTGTGGAGTCGTCTATGATGGAATATTAATGAGAAGTTTATTGGTTCCTTTTGCTGCACTCGGTATTCTCTTCACGCAATCGACCTTATATGATGACTCTTATGGGGAGTATTGACCTTATATCAGGTATGGCTGTGAAAACTTTGTTTAATCTTGGCAAACATAGCTTTGGTCATAACAACAAGCATGATTTTCCTAAAGTATCGACATAGCCAAAACCTTTATGTTATTATGCTTGAAGTGTTATGCTGACAAGGAAGACAACTTGATGTGTTATGCTTATTTCAATGTTTATGCTTTATATTGTTTTGCATCTTAGTCATCATCAACTGTCTGTTCTCTCAAACCTTTGCTAGCCTAACTCTGTACTAAGCGGAATTCTGCTTGTGCATCCATACCCTTAAACCAATACCTTCCATATGAGTCCACCATACCTTCCTACTCGTGGTATTCCACTACCACCTCCTAAAGTACAGAATTTTGTGTTATCCTTAAATGTTCAAAATCTTTTATTTTGTGCCTCTGTTTTAGCTCATGAGGAAGTAATAGCTAATTCATGATCTTTTTGAGTTGGACAAGCTTCACCCCGGGGTTGCATGTCTAATGTGCAAACCCATAATACAAGAAGGAACTGGCAAAGAGTGCGCCCGGCTAGAAATAATATAACAAACAAACCCTCCTTCACGCTTTGTTCATGAGAAATCAGAAAACTTTGGCAGTGATAAACAAAGGAGAATAAGAGGATGTGATCGTCCTCGTGCGGGAGCCGTTCCTCGAAACTTGTCCAGCTCAAGAAGTAATTGAGTTATCTATTAGCATTCGTTGACAAATCATGCACCTCTCAAAAACTTGTTTTCATTCTGTTTGATTTAAGGATAGCACATGAGTTTTCCCTACTACCCTAGAGTAGGGCCTATCTTCTAATTTTAAGTTGGGTCAGTTATTCCTACTCCCTTCTATTCTTAAAGACAGCAGACATTTGATGTTGATAAGGATTCATTCATATAAAGTTGCATTAAGATTTGTCATATCATATCCTTGTTGACATTATCATTTGATAAGCAAGTTGTTTGTCAAGCCCAGCTAAGGCAAATATCTTCCTTTGTGTTAACACTTTCACTTCTTGCCTGATAACATGTTCTTTCAAAAGCTTCAATTAATCTCATAAAAACATAAAGAAAGAGCAAAAGTAAAAGCTATTAGTTGTTCTTTGACCAAAGGACATGTTTGCCATGATGCAATGAGTTTCCTTAGCCCTACTTCCGAACATAAGTGTTACTACTCTTTTATAAGGGCCTTATGAGTTGAAGATTGCTGTTGAGGATATTTGAGTTGGTGAAGAAACTATGATGCTTCTTGTCCGTATTCTATTTATCGACACTTCACTCTCTAAACTTGTGGACAGGTTTACCGAGCTCAGTATTCGCTTGGGGACAAGCGAGGTCTAAGCTTGGGGGTGTTGATACGTCCAAAATGCATCACTATTTTGTATCATAATTTATCCTTATTCATTGATATATTTCACGTTACTATGATGTTCTTATGTTGTTTTGGTCTATTTTACACAGTTTGCAACTTTCCGATGCCGAAGCAGCAAACGCAGGATTCAGCGGTAAAAAGTGGACGCTGAGTTGCTAAAGAAGAATACCTCCAAATTACCTGAAAATTGACGGGAGATATTTTTCAGACGAATCACGAAGACATGCGAAAGGGCAGCCGGAGGGGGGGCACAGGGTGCCCAGGCGCCCTGGGGGCGCCCCCCCCCCCCCCTGGCCGCGCCGGGGGGGCGCCTGGAGCCCCTGGCCCACCTCTGGTCGCCCCCTTTTGCATATATACTCTCCGTTATCCAGAAACCCTAAAAAGGAGAGTTTTTACGGAGTTCCGCCGCCGCTCCGTGGCGGAAACCTACAGAGAAGAAAAAGCCATCTCCGGTGGGCAGATTCCGCCGGGGAGATCACCTCCCGGAAGGGGAGATCGTCGCCATCGTCATCACCATCATCACGGGCATCATCGATATCATCATCAACATCATCCCCAACACCAGCACCATCTCCATCTTCATCCAAATCTCATCTCGCAATTGCAACTTGTGTTGTAACTCGTACTATCTATCCTCTCTACTCCATCGGTGTTGATTACTACTTTGTGGTGAATGCTATTGAGTTTTGTTGGAGAAATATTATTATGTCCAGATTGTTTATCACCTATTTATCTCCACTGATCATGATCTCTTTTATGTCTCATGAGTAGTTACTTTAGTTCTTGAGGACATGGGGAAAGTCTTGTTGTTAGTAGTCATATGCTGTTGAAGTAATATGTGTTGTTTGATACTTAAGTTGTGTTGTCATTCTACTAGTGGTGTTGTGTGAGTCGAACACTCAACACTTCGCCTTATTAAGGACCTAGGAGAATACATTGTGTACAAAGAATGCTTACGGTGGGTTGCCGGAGTGACAGAAACCTGAACCCCAGTTCGCACGCTTTTGCATAAGGGAATAATGGATCCTCGATCGTATTGCTATGGTTAGGCTTTTGCCTTAAATTCTATCTTGTATTTGCGGATGCTTGCAAGGTGTTTAATCATAAGAGTGCACTCATCTTAGTCTAGAGAGTGTACTAGCATAGATCCACCCACTCAACACTTATCAACACATAACATAGTATCGATACGGAATATGGCGAAAGCACATGACTACTTCTCCCGTGTGTCCTCAAGAACGCTTTAGTCTTTATAAGTTCAGTTGCTAGGCCTCTCCTTTGCTAAGAAAGGATTGGGCCACTTGTTACTCTCAGTGCCTTTTACATTGCTTTCTTTTACTTTCCTGTTGCTTATATCGAGAAAACCCCTAAAAAGTTATCTTTCAGTGCTTGCAGTAATTTCTTGCTCAGAATCGCTTATCAATACCTTCTGCTCCTCGTTGGGTTCGACACTCTTACTTATCGAAAACGCTGCAATAGATCCCTTACGGTTGTGGGTCATCACATGCTTGGTGGGAGTCTGACGTACGATTCAAATCCAGGACCAGTGGAAGGCTTGGTCCCTCTTCGGTCGTCTATGTGGTCTTCCGTCTTCGATCGATCGATGAGTCTCGGTCGGTGCCTTGCCTTGCCGCCTGCGGCGACGGACGCCCTCCAGGCAATGAACTCCGGGACTTTTTTCAATCTTGTATTCAACTCGGCTCAGCTTACTTGCGCACAAGGAGAGCTTTAGAGGACTTCTAAGTTGTTTTTGCAGGGTATGCAATGTGATGTGATATGGCCAAAAGGATGTGATTAATTATATATGTGATGTATGAGATTGATCATGTTCTTGTAATAGGAATCACGATTTGCATGTCGATGAGTATGAAAACCGGTAGGAGCCATAGGAGTTGTCTTAATTTTATTGTATGACCTGCGTGTCAATGAAAATGCCATGTAATTACTTTACTTTATTGCTAATCATTAGCCATAGTAGTAGAAGTAATAATTGGCGAGACAACTTCATGAAGACAAGATGATGGAGATCATGGTGTCATGCCGGTGACGATGGTGATCATGCCGCGTTTCGAAGATGGAGATCAAAAGCGCAAGATAATATTGGACATATCATGTCACTTTATGATTGGCATGTGATGTTTATCATGTTTACATCTTATTTGCTTAGAATGGCAGTAGCTTAAATAAGATGATCCCTCACTAAAATTTCAAGGAATGTGTTCCTCCTAAGTGTGCACCGTTGCGAAGGTTCGTTGTTTCGAAGCACCACATGATGATCGGGTGTGATAGATTCTAACATTAGCTTACAATGGGTGTAAGCCAGATTTACACACGCGAAACACTTAGGTTGACTTGGCGAGCCTAGCATGTACAGACATGGTCTCGGAACACAAGAGACCGAAAGGTCAAACATGAGTTGTATAGTAGATACGATCAACATGGAGATGTTCACCGTTGATGACTAGTCCGTCTCACGTGATGATCGGACACAACCTAGTCGATTCGGATCATGTTTCACTTAGATGACTAGAGGGATGTCTATCTGAGTGGGAGTTCATTAAATAATTTTATTAGATGACCTTAATTGGCATGAACTTAGTCTAAAATTGTCTTTCCAATCTATCTTGTAGATCCAATGGCCCACGCTAATGTTGCCCTCAACTTCAACGTGTTCCTAGAGAAAACCAAACTGAAAGATGATGGAAGCAACTATACGGACTGGGTCCGTAACTTGAAGATCATCCTCATAGCTTCCAAGAAAGCATATGTCCTTGAAGCAACGCTAGGTGACGCACCCATTTTCCCAGCAACTCAAGACGTTATGAACGCCTGGCACTCGTGTAGTGATGATTACTCCCTGGTTTAGTGCGGCATGCTTTACAGCCTAGAATCGGGGCTCCAAAAGCGTTTTGAGCAAGACGAAGCATATGAGATGTTCCAAGAGCTGGAAATGGTTTCCAAGCTCATGCCCGGGTCGAGAGATATGAAGTCTCCGACAAGTTTTACAGTTGTAAGATGGAGGAAAACAGTTTTATTAGTGAGCATATACTCAAAATGTCTGGATTGCACAACCTCTTGTCTCAGCTGGGAGTTAATCTTCTAGATGACTCGGTCGTTGACAGAATGCTCCAGTCACATCCACCTAGCTACAAGAGCTTTGTGATGAACTACAATATGCAAGGGATGGAGAAGTCCATTCCTGAGTTGTATTCAATGCTAAAATCAGCGGAGGTGGAGATCAAAAAGGAACATCAAGTGTTGATGGTGAATAGGACCACTAAGTTCAAGAAATACAAGGGTAAGAAGAACTTCAAGAAGGATGGCAAGGCAGTTGCCGCTCCCGGTAAGCCAGTTGTCGGGAAGAAGCCAAAGAATAGACCCAAGCCTAAGACTGAGTGCTTTTATTGCAAGGGAAATGGTCAGTAGAAGCGGAACTGCCCCAAGTTCTTAGCGGATAAGAAGGCCGGCAACGTCAAAGGTATATATAATATACATGTTATTGATGTGTACCTTACCAGCGCTCGTAGTAGCTCCTGGGTATTTGATACCGGTGCATTTGCTCACATTCGTACCTTAAAACAGGAGCTACAGAATAAGCGGAGACTGGCGAAGGACGAGGTGACGATGTGCGTCGGGAATAGTTCCAAGGTCGATGTCATCACCGTCGGCACGCTACCTCTGTATCTACCTTCGGGATTAGTTTTAAACATCAATAATTGTTATTTAGTACCTTTTTCTAGCATGAACATTGTATCTAGATCTCGTTTAATGCGAGATGGCTACTCATTTAAATCCGAGAATAATGGTTGTTCTATTTATATGAGAGATATGTTTTATGGTCATGCCCCGCTGGTCAATGGTTTATTTTTATTGATTCTCGAGCGTGATGTTACACATATTCATAGTGTGAATGTGAAAAGATATGAGGTTGATAATGATAGTCCCACATACTTGTGGAACTGCCGCCTTGGTCATATCGGTATCAAACACATGAAGAAACTCCATGCAGATGGACTTTTGGAGTCTCTTGATTATGAATCATTTGACACATGTGAACCATGCCTCCTCGGCAAGATGACCAAGACTCTGTTCTCCGGAACAATGGAGTGAGCAACCAACTTGTTGGAAATAATACGTACTGATGTATGCGGTCCAATGAGCGTTGAGGCTCGCGGTGGCTATCATTATGTTCTCACCCTCATTGATGACTTAAGTAGATATGGGTATGTTTACTTAATGAAACACAAGTCTAAGACCTTGGAAAAGTTCAAGGAATTCCAGAGCGAGGTAGAGAACCAACGTGACAGGAAAATAAAGTTCTTACGATCAGATCGTGGAGGAGAATATGTGAGTCATGAGTTTGGCACGCACTTATTCTAGTACACATGAAAAAATTGAGGGCATACTTTTCATGATACAAACTTTGCGTTTCAGTAGTTCCATTTTTACCTAGCCAAATATATTTGATACTTTCGCCAAAGTAACAGGAGTTATATTAAAAATATGGAAAAGGCTCAAAAAATGGGAGGATATTACTACTACCAAGGTTTCCCAAATTGGCATTACAAAGAGCAAGATGACGAGAGACAAAATCAAATCTAATTACATATGCTCAATATCAGAGCATAAGACAAAAAAAAGTTTCAGTACAGAACCTGCACAATGAAGAGAAATTAAGTTTCTAAATGTCTTTAGCAAGATGGAACTTGGGTCTGGAAAAAAATCACAAGACATTTCATATAGGAAGCAGAAATCAAGAGCAACAATTCAATAGATTAGCATCCGAATAATAAGGCAGCAGTGACGAGGCACCACCAATGCAGGCGAACTTCAAACTACGTGAACACCCAAGCGAAGCTGTGGCTGTCCGACGGAAACATCATATCAGCACCTGCAATACAATAGGCAGCAGGCGAAACATCATATCAGCACCTGCAATACAATAGGCAGCAGGAGAGGACTTCTCGTGCCCCAGTCGCCGCCACCATCTAAGAAATTCCGTTCCCCTCGCCTCCAAGTGCCATCTTGGCGTTGAGAGGTGGGAAGACCTCGGATCTTCAAGACATTTATGTTCTTCATCATCATCTAGTGATCATCATAGTTTTATGAGAATAAATCTTCTCTCATTTTTTGTCGGTGCCATGAGTTTAGAGAGTTTTCTGTCCTTCAAGATCCGATTATTCAGATCTGATGAGTTTATGTTGCCATGTCACACCTTTTTTGTTGGTCTAATTCTTTGTGGAGATAAAATCTTTCATCCACACCATGATGAAGATGTAGTGATTTGACGGACTGTACTTCTAGGTGATCATCTTAGGCCCAAGCACGTTCATCGACCATGGCTTTCCATCTTTTTGGATGGACGACTCAAGATGCTTTCAAAAATCATTATTGATAATGTTTGTGCGAGTGGAAGAGTGACAACATTGTTACTCAAGTCCAATTGCAGTATCTTTACCGAAGTCATTGGAGGTATATTTTCAAGTGTTTCCAAAAGACTTCATTGTAACTCTTAATTATAGGAGTTAGTTTGTATTTTGTTGAATCTTAGGTTCAAATCAGTGTACCTACATTTATTATGAGTATGAATAAAATTACATGTGTTTCTCAAGAAAGAAAAACTGAAAATGAAGAAGAGGGGATGAGAACGGGACATAATCAAAGCTGAAAAGACAACGGTGAAGAGTAAATACACGGCGCCAACGCGCCATGGCAATTCACCTCAACCGAAGTCACATCAGGAAACTTACATGGCTCACCGATCAACAACATCCGGTAGAAGAAACGGTGCCTGCGGACGGCGGGGCGGAGGCAGATCGAGGGGAACAACATGCAACACACCTGCTCACTCGCTATCAATCGCAGATACACGATTTGGTTCAAATGAATAGAATTTGTTTTTTTTTTAATATTATTTGCCACTTCTCACTTTGTACTTTGACAATTTTGCCACAGCTTACATTGTGTTTGATCTTTTGCCACTCTTTACTTTGCACTTTAATTTTTTGCCACTTCTTAATACAAAAATAATACTTGCAAACGATTGACACAATGTATGTACAAAACAATGGAGAAGTATAGAGTAGGGTATTTTGAAGACCGTGTTTAGCCCAACACAGAAAGGATGACATTTGAAAATGCTTTTCTTTGCATGACAATTTTTTTGTGTACAAGGCATTTAGAAAAAAAAACTGCCATCCACAAGATTTGGGTCAAACGGTTGTTCGGGCATTCATCGGGACCTGTCCTGGCATACGTTCACCAGTTAACACTATCGTTCCTTTTTCACGCGATTGATGGGGATAAGAGCAACTCCCACAGGCCGACCCATTTCGTCCGCTCATATTCGCTTGAGTCGCCGCGGACAAAAACGCCGACCCAACGCGTCGACCTAAATGCAAACGCGGTTGCTTCGTGTTCGTGCTTGAGCCTGAAATGCGTCAGCGCGGACACGAAGCAGACGCGCCGCGCGTCCCCTCGGTGTCTGTCGCGACCCCACATGTCGGCCGACCAACCACCGCCCCAGGTCGTATTTAACGCGGTCGCCTTCCACGGACCCACGCGCCAGCGACTGGAAGCTACGGGGTCGTCCTTTTTTAATCCACATGTGCGGGGGGTGGGTGGCGGTCTCATCCACTTTCAGCGCCATCCACATCTAGCCCCATGTGCTCTCTCGCCGGTGACAAGTGAACCCGGGCGCACAATGGGTTTCTTCAGCTGCTCCGGCAAGAACAAGGGAAAGACACCGACCGGTAGCTCCTCCTCCGCTGGCGCCGGTGCCAGGGCGCCCCGTGAGGCAGCGGCTGCACATTCCCGTGCACCAGGCGCGGCGGCAGTAGCACCCGTTGTGTGCCCAGATGCGACGCTACCTCACGACTGGCATCTGGATCCGCAACGGATCCCGGTGCCGGCGGTGTCGCAGCCACGTCGGGCGCAAGCAGAGGAGGTGCGCAGGCGCCGAGAGCTCCTGACGCCATAGCAACGCCTGCTGCCAGCCTACGCGCCGGACTCTCCCAAATGGAAGGTCTGGTTTTCTCTCGAACACGAGGAGAAACACCGACGTGACGTCCACGAGCACCACAACAACCCACCTCGGTTGCCGAAGGTTAAGCCGAAGGAGGAGGAGGCTGCTTACCAGGCGGCGTTGGTGTCCGCCATGCCGACCTCAATCGAGGAGGAGCGACGCAAGGAGAAGGAGGAGGTGGTGGCCTACCAAGCTAGGCTGGAGGATGCCCTCGCCCTCTCTGTTGTGGGCAACTGCGTCGTGCCGCCGTCCGCTCCCTAGGCTAGACCGAGGGGTTGTGCGAGTGGGTCAGCTTCCCCCGATGTTGCTTGGCGCGACTCTGGCACAGGAGGCGGCGTACCTCAAGCAATGGAGGCAGCAGAGGCTGACGGAGGAGCGCGCCGACGGCGAGCGCCAGATGCAGCACTAGCGGGAGGAGGAGGAGGAGCGCCACGAGAAGGAGAAGGAGGAGCGTCATGCACGCGACGGAGCTGCCCAGCAGCCGACGGTCCAGCCGGCGTAGCAAGACGTGGCCCGTGCCTGCTGGGAGACAGCCTTTTCCGGGGCTGGCCTAGCGCTGGAGCTCCTAGACCTCACTAGCCCCGGCTCGGACGACGAGGATGTCTAGGGCAGCTCTCCCCCGTAGTTTTTATTATTTTATGCTTAATTAATATTAATGTGAAGTTTGGCCGGCTGTTGACCAGGCTGTAACGTTTAATTGTGCTTTAGTTTGAAAGTGTTTGAGTTAGTTTTTTTTCGTCCACATGCTAAAAACTAGCTAAGAGCCAGCGTTGGGTGCATGCGTCGACCCAAACTAAAAAACGGACATGGACATCCACTTGGTCAATCCAAACGAACAAAAAAGAACAAAACCCGTGTCCGTTTGGTTCGGTGCGTTGCAGTTGTTCTAAGCTGCTCTCGTTCCTTTTTCGCACGATTGATGGGGACAAGGTGTTGCGTTGGAGCATTCAGCAACGACTATGACGCGAGTTGGTGCGATGACAGTGTTGCGCCCTGTGTTGTGGAGGTTGCCCGTGTTGCGATGACTAAGGCTGGACGGAATGAGCGGGTGCTTTTCAGGCCGCTCGTGGCCCATTAAAGACCGGACACTGGACGGTCCAGATTGCAAATTTGGCCAAACCATATTTGGCGCTCTAAACGCCCGATAAATGCTTATTTACGAATCGATGCAAAAAACAGGGTGAACTTTACATCTAAACGCCCGATAATCCTCAGCAATGAGGACATATTTCTACAAAAAAACAGGGTGCACAAACGCGATTCAAACCCACGACCTACAGGTTAGGCACAAGTTGTACTAACCGAACTTTACAGCTACAACCTTCTTAACTTGTGCCCCAAATTGTTTTGTTTCTTTACTCTTTCTTTCTCTTTTACCTTTTATTTTTATTTTTCTCCTTTCTTTTTCTAGTTCCTTTTGTGTTTTTCATTTTTATTTTCTTTTCATTTTTATTTTCTTTTCATTTTTATTTTAGTTTCCCCTTTTCAAATTTGATGAACTTTTTTCAATTTGATGAATTATTTTTGAAATTCGATGATTTTTGTAAATTAGGTGAACTATTTTCAAAATCGATGATTTTTTTCTTGAAAACAAATGAACTGTTGTAAAAATTGATTATTTTAAAATTTTGATGAACTTTTTTGAAAATAAGTGAAATATGACCAAAACCGGTGAGCTTTTTCAAATTTTATTAAAAAAATCAAATCTGATAAACTTTTTATGAAATCAAATTTTTTAAATTTGATAAACTATTTTCAAAATTGATGAACCTTTTCAAGTCCGATTACGGTTTTTAAAAATTTGATGATCTTTTTCAAAATAGGTGAACTATTTCTTGAATTGATGATTAGTTTTTAAAATTTCAGGAACATTTTATTAAAATCGATGAACAATTTTGGAAATTTGTGCACTTTTTTTAATTCAACAAATTTGTATTCAAATTCGATGAATTTTTAAAAGTTTGTGAACTTTTTTTCATAATTAGTGACAATTTTCAAACGATATTTTTAAATTTTTGTGATTTTTTAATTATTTCTTTTGGTTTTTCCCCTAATTCAACGGTTTCACCAGTGAACTGCGAGTGGTCAAATTCGATCGATAGACCAGCAGGAACAAGGGCGAGAGCTGGTTCCTTGTTCGGCCGGGCCGTAAAGGAGGGCATGTGAGACCTCCCTGGTCGCCCGCACGCCCTCATGAGCCGGCCCATGTGCGGGGCAGGGGAGCCCTTTGTGTTTTTTTTTTCAAAAAATAATACGGGATTTCAGAAAAAGATGCAAAATTGTTGAATTGTTCGTGAGTTCAAAGATTATTCATGATTCATGATTTGAAAAACGTTCAGGAAATGATAAATGCTCACGGATTCAAAAATAGTCACAATTTCGAAATCATTCTTCGGCTATTAGGTTTTGTTTTACAATCTCAAAAATGTTCATGACTTTCTTCAAAAATGTTCAGAATATTGAGAAAACGATCGAGAATTTTTAAAAATGTTCCTAAATTTTAGGAAAAGTTCTCCAAATTTAGAAAATTTCTTTTTTTTTTCTTGAACCGGGCATAACCCCTTTCCATTACTCGCATAACGGAAATACAGGCAGTTCAACTTGACACAAAGGAAGCCTAGAAAGGGGAAAGCGAGTTCAACGCATCGCTGGGAAACCCACAATGGACACCCGTCATCGGGCGGTCCACCATGGGGCGAAAACCCAGTGACACCCAGAACAACTACTAGACCCTATCAAACTCCAGCATACCAGTCAATACAGACCCACTCAGATAGGCCACAACCACAAGCTCACACATGAGCAAGCACACAACTAAGAATCTAACAGTTCAACTCAGGACCCAAAAGAACAGACAACATAAAGATCAGTGGGCGATGAACAGGCAGTCGCCAACTGGACGAGGAAACCACGCAGATGTAAGAGTAGCTGCAGCCAGCACTTCAGTTCTGCACCGGGCCTTTTGGAGCTACGCAGATTCTCATCAGGTTCAACGCGTTCATCTTCAGCATCTTAGAGCCCCGCTCCATCGACTCCCGATCAGCACCCATCAGCATTCCTGCCCAGTATGTAAGATAGCCATAGGCAGAATAAACAACATCAAACGGAGATCTCAAAGCTTTCGATTCAAATGTTCTCCTATTGCGACTATTCCATATAGCCCAGCAGAGAGCAGCTAGGCCAAAAGTATAAAACTTCTCCCCTCAGGAAGGAAAGTATAGCACCAAGAGAAGTATTGCCACATGTTACTGGGACATCGATCCGTGCCCAAAACACAGCCGACGGTTCTCCACATCACTTTAGCCACAGGACAAGTAAAGAAGAGATGTTGCGAGTCTTCTCTATGATTGCAAAAGGAGCATACAGGGTTACCCAGCCACCCACGTTTTTTCATGACGTCTCTTGTCAAGATAGCATCCTGAGACAACTGCCAAAGGAAAATTTGGATTTTGAGAGGTATTTTGGCTCTCCAAATCCATTTGTAGTTACAACCCGCCAGGTTTCTTTCTAGGTAACTGTACATGGACTTGGTAGTAAATTTGTTTTTTTCCCCCAAAGACCAGGAGATTTGATCGGGCTCATTAGACAAAGGCCAATTTCATATACAAGTCTGGATTTTTCCCCACTGTTCAAGGAGCGGGGGCGTAACCTTCTCCTGAAGAAGTCACCCGTCACCCCCTCCCTAAACCTCGCAACAGTGATCTCTTGATCATTGCAAACATTATAAAGCTCCGGGTATTGGATACAAAGAGGCGTGTCGCCTCCACAGGGGTCTAACCACATTCTGGCAAGGTTTCCAGAGTTTAACACCACTTTCCTACCAGCAAGATAATGCTCTCTAACTTTCATAATGGCTTTCCAAATGGGAGAGTCGCAAAATCTGGTTTTAACAGATGTCACCGTGTCCTTTTTGAAGTACTTAGCCCTAATCACTTCTTGCCACAACCCTTGCTGGGTTTCCAGTTTCCACCACCATTTTGTGAGCAAACTGATATTCCGTTTGTGTAAGTCTTTCACTCCCAAGCCTCCTTTGTCTTTAGAGCGACAAATTCTAGACCACTTCACCAAATGGTATCGTTTGCGCCCCTCGTGTTCTTGCCAAAAAAAACCGTTTACGATGCTTATCAAGCTTAGCAATCACCCCGTTAGGAAGAAGAAACATCGACATATAGTAGAATACAATACTAGTAAGAGATGATGTAAGGAGGACGAGGCGACCCCTCGAAGAAGCCGCATTACCAATCCAAGATTCACAACATTTTAGGAACCTTTCATCTACAAAGTCTCAGTCCACATTACGCAGATTCGAAAAGCTGACTGGCACCCCCAAATATTTCATGGGGAAGTGGCCAATGCTACAGTTGAACAGATCAGCGTAAAAGGATATTGTATCGTCATCACCCCCCCCC